>JAGKQL010000054.1:37842902-37884766 GCA_018398635.1 Cyprinodon brontotheroides | reverse complement strand
TGTACACTATGACAGCTACCTGGTTATGGCGTTCCATGTGTGCAATTCCTGCCTGCATTTTACACCCTGCTGTTATGTGCTGTATTGTTTTCAGAGGCATCTTTGCACAGTCTGCACTGGGGGTCCTGCCTGGTGTGGTAGACCCGGCTTCTATTGATCATCTTGTACTGAGTGCCTGTTCTTGTGCTGCCATGATTAGTGCCTCTGTGCTGTCCTTCAGTCCACCCTTTCCAGCCACTGGTAGGATTTTTTATATCAGCCACTTCTTCCATTTGTCTTATTGGTAGGAGCGCGTTGCACCCTTTTCCCTCCATGATGGTTCTCCTTCATCTTGTCTTCACTTTCGGTTTTCTCCTGCCTGAGGTATTCACCAAAGCCATTTGTCTTTGGGGCCATCTTCTGATGTACTCCTGGATCTTAGTTGTTTCATCCTGGACAGTGGTCTTAACACTCACTAGCCCTCGGCCTCTGATGTCAACCTCTATCTCCTCCTTTGGCCAGTTTATTATACCAGCGGGGTATCTGATGACTGGTAGGGCATATGTGTTGATGGCTTGGATCTTGTTTTCCCATTCAGCTGACTTTTAGCGGGACCTGCCTCTTTGTAGGTATTTGGTGTGGCGGTCTTTCTTTACTATCTCCTTGTGGTTCTGTTAGCCTGTGGCACCCCAAGGTATTTGTAGCTGTCTGAACATCTGTAATGTGGCCTTCTGGTAGTTCAACCCCTTGGTTCTGATCATCTTCCCCTCTTTGAGACATGGACGCACTTGTCCAGTCGAATGACATTCAATACAATAGTTGCTGCTGTAGATCCTGGTAGTGTGGATCAGTGGTGATGTCTAAGCTCACTCCTGGCATACAGCTTGATGTCATCCATGTAGAGGAGGTGACTGATGATTGTTCAGCCGGGTGGTATCTGTAGCCAGTCTTTGTGATGATCTGGGCTGAGGGGGTTCGAGCCTATACAGAACAGCAGTGGGGATACTGCATCGCCCTGGTATATGCCACACACTTGATGGTGACTTGTGCAGTTGGCTTTGTGTTGGCTTACAGACTGGTTTTTCCACAACTTCATTGAGTTCTTGATGAAGGCTATTAGAGTCCTGTTGATCTTGTACATTTCAAACATTCCAGTATCCATGTATGTGGCATTGAGTCATAGGCTTTCTTATAGTCCAATCCAGGCAGTGCACAGATTTGTCTGCGGTCTTACAGTCTTGGTGAGTGCCCTATCCACTAGTAGCTGGTGCTTAGCTCCTCTGGTGTTACTGCCTATTCCTTCTGGGAAGGGTGCATGTATTGAAGCCATGTGCCTACTCATCTTAGCCACTATGATGCCTGACAGGAGCTTCCATGTTGTACAGAGGCAAGTTATTGGCACGTGGTTGGATAGGGTTGTTACGCTGGGGGTCCTTCGCCCAGTCAGGATTGTCCATCCTTGGGTTAACCATTCTGGGTGGGTCCCATCCATCGCTTGATTGGTTCATTTGTGTGCTGCAAAGGCATGCATGAAGTGCGGTTAGTTTTCAGCCAGTAGGTGTGGATCATGTCAGGCCTGGTGCTGTCCAGCTCTTCAAACCTGCAACAACTTCTTGGACATCTGCTGTTGTAGCGGTTACTGGTTCTTGTTCTGGGGAGATTGCTGTGATCTGTTCTTAGATCTTCTAGCCACTGAGCAATGGTGTTGTGGGATGCCTCCTTCTCCCCATATGTTCACTCCAGTACTGTTCAGTCTCAGCCCTGGGTGGATCTGATCTTGAATACCCTGTGTCACTTTCTCGAGTACACGTTGGATGGGTTGGTGGAGAACATCTGGTTTATTCTCCTGGCTTCTGCTTCTCCCTTGTATCTCTTCAGGTGGGTGGCCAGGGCATTAGTCTTTGTTTGGCAGTTTCAAGAGCCTCAGGAATTGACAGCTTGTTGTACTTAGGTAACCTCTTCCCTACACCTTTCTGCAGGTCTGAGAGCTTGCTAACCTCTCTTCGTGTTGTCTTGATCTTGGCTTCCAGCCTTCTCCTCCATGGGGGTTAGTGCTCTGCTTTGTGGCCTGTGGTGTTTATCTTATAGCCAAGCATCTCTAGGATCACGGTAGCTGTGGCGTAGGTCAGCTCATTGGTCTCAGTTATGTCTTTAGTAGGGATAGTACGTAGCGCTGCATTTACATCTTCTAGAAGAAGATAACTTTAAACTAGTCTTAACTTTTAGAAATACACTCTATACATTGTTAATATGGTAAATGACTATTCTAGTTCCAAATGTCTGGTTTTTGGTGCAATATCTACATTGGTGTATAGAGGCCCATTTCCAGCAACTATCACTCAAGTGTTCTAATGGTACAATGTGTTTGCTCATTGGTTCAGAAGGCTAATTGATGATTAGAAAGCCCTTTTGCAATCATGTTCACACATCTGAAAACAGTTTAGCTTCTTGTTTTAGTCAAGTTACAGAAGCCGCAAAACTGACCTTCTTGAGCAGAGTTTCTGAAGCATCACATTTGTAGTCAATTAAACGCTAAAATGGCCAGAAAAAAAGAGAACTTTCATCTGAAACTCCCACAGTTCATTCTGTTCTTTAGAAATGAAGGCTATTCCATGTGAGAAATTGCTAAGAAATTAAAGATTTCCTACAACGTTTGTACTCACTCCTTCAGAGTGGACAGCACAACAGGCTGCTTTCGCGTGCGGTACTATTTAATGAAGATGCCAGTTGGGGACCTGTGAGGTGTCTGTTTCTCATACTAGAGACTCTAATGTACTTCTCTTCTTGCTCAGTTGTGCAACGCGGCCTCCCACTTCTTTTTCTACTCTGGCTAGAGTTCAAGAAATGATTATTAAGTTCAATGTATCTAAATTAGTAGAATAAATGAAAAATAAGCATAGAAGCAGGCAGGAAGGAACCGTGTGCCAGACATCCTTTCAGACAACTCCATAAATACCTGAAGATTCCTCTAACATCCGCATCCAAGCAGAAAAATGTTCAAACATTGTTTCATTCAATGCTTTTATCTTCAGTCAGGACGAGGGTTCTGGGTTCTCCTCAGAAATGGCAGTTCAGATTTAACTAGAGCAACTAGAGAACAAAACCATTATGAAACGCTAACGCCAGTAGAGCAGAGCCAGGCTGAGTAGCGACAGTGGCGTTGTAGTGGCGATGTAGGAGTTTGCCCTACAATCGAAGGATTGGCGGTGGTCAGAGGGCCCGGTGGCGCCAGTGTACGGCAACCCCGCTTCTGTCAGTGAGCCCCAGGGCAGCTGTGTCTACAATGTAGCTTGCCACCATCAGTGTGTGAGTGTGTGTGTGAATGGTTGAAGGAATGTAGTGTAAAGCGCTTTGGTCAAGTTACCTGACTTGAAAAAAGGCGCTATACAAGAACATGCCATTTACCATTTTACCATTTACTAGTGCAAAGAGGCCATGAGAGCCCAGGAGGAAATTGACGGTCTCAAGAATGAACTATGACCTGGATCCAGCTGAACTCAGATGTTTCCCAGTCTTACTAGAGCCTGTTTCAAACTCACCTGGTTGTAGTGCCTCATGTTTCCTTCTGGTCCAAAGTCAAAGGCCATCAGTCTCCCTTTATGAACAGCCTGTAAACAGCAGGAAGAACATTCCATCAGCTCTGGGTTCAGAGATGCGATCAGGGAAACATCAATCATATAAACTGTGAGCAACCGAGTTCATTACTAGGGCTGGGTAAAAAAAATAGATTTAATCGATTTTGAATAGATTCCTTTACATTTTTGCAAAATCAATGTCTAGGGAATTAGATTGATTCATTTTATAGTGACCCACGTGACATTCACATTCAAATAAACAGGAAAGATGCACTCAAGATTGTTTCAGACAGCTGCAAAATATAGCCAATAGGTTGACTGGAGAACATTAACAAAAGGGGGCTGACCAGCAAAACACCCTGTAGTTGTTAAGACAACGCTGCAAGTATGGTTTGTGCATTGAAGATAATGCAGCTCATGCACGACGTCTGTTGTGTCACATCTGCTTGCTAATGTAAGGCTTCACTTTTTTTTTCTCTTTTCACAAACAAGTTTGCACTTTTAAGAAAAAGTTTTGTTCACATCTCATGTTTAAAATGTCTGATTTAATGTGACAGGGAAAACAAAAATACATGAGTATTTTGAAACACGTTGATACCACTTTCCATTATTGTAAAAACAGATAGAATCCAAATTATCGATTTTGAACTGTATGAATCCAAAATCGAATCAATTCAGTGTACTTTTGGCTAAAATACCCAGCCGTATTCATTACTGCTGCTCATCCATCTAATAGCTTAAAGCTACACAATGAGAGGAACAGGTACCTGCGCCCAATGGACCATGTTTTGGACAGAGGTCCCAGCAGGGCAGTGAGTGGTGTAGACTGGAGTCCGAGTCTGAAACACATCAGGAAATCCTCCTCAGTACAAAAACCTGAACTTCAACCACAAACTGATCAGTTACACAAATAAAACCAGCCAAATTGACAGAGCTTCTGTTTTCTGACGGACAAAAAACTAAATGTCTTCAAATGAAACTCTGTTGATAGTAGGAGGACATGACTGAGCTCTGATCTTCTTTAGGAACCAGGGTCAGAGGTACGGACCATGTTAAGGTTTTTCTCATCAAAGCCGCAGAGGACGAAGAAGAGGTTTCCACACAGCTCGCTCAGCAACTTCTTTGCACACACATGTTCAGCCAACCATTTGATGTATTGGCTCTGTGGCAGGAAGTCCCGCTTTCCAAACAGGTCCTGCAGGGAGACGATGAACACAAAGAAAAGCAGGTTCATCAGTAGTACAAGAGGAAATCAGAATTATGGATAACTGACTAAAAATACAAATAACTGCCTGTTAACTCGTGTTCTTGGTCTTTTTAACAAGCAACGCCTCCGATTTTCCATGTTAAAAAGAAACTGGCTGCTGCTACCGGTGATCTGAATGCTCTGTTTTGATGGTACCGTGATTCTTACCCAGATCAGAAAATCTGGCAAGACAGAGAGTTTGGTCATAGGACTGCCGGTGAACGCCACGGTCGCTACAGGAGCCAATCCCAAGAATAGCCGAATCTTACTTGCCAGCTCAGGCAGCTTGGAGAACGCTATGAATGCTGGGAAATAGGACGGACATTAGCCTTTACAGGAAGTCAGTGTGTAGCAGACAGAAAGGCAGAGCAGGACTGGTACCAATGGTGGTTCCTTGGGAGTGTCCGATGTAAAAGATCTTTTCCTGTCCCGTCACCTTCAGAACATGGTTGATAACGGCAGGGAGATCCTTCAGAGCCATTTCATCATAGCTGCAGGGACACAGAGGGCGGTCACATTCAGACTGTTCCAGAACTATATGTGTCAGAATGACATTTTTAAGCACAAAATATAGGTATTATTCTATATATTTTCTAGAACAATGTGTTCTGTTGCCATGTGATCCAAATCCCAGAATCCCAGACTTACCTGATCTTAAAGTGGTCATTTTTTATTTCATACAGTAGTAGCTCACGCTAATTACACAAAAAAATAATTTTAGAAAAATGATTCCGTTCTGCTGGCGTAGTACTAGTTTATGTGTTTATGTTCAATTTGTTAGCAAAAAAGCCTTATGGGTATATTTACAATAACAAAGAAGGTAAGATACTGTGCATGTGTTCAGGGGGTAGACAAGGAAGTAGCCTACTGCGGCTAAGCCTGTTAGCACCTCTAAGCGAAGTGTGAAATTAACAAAGACAAGTCCAAAATCCAGTATCAAAAAAGTTTAAAACATTTCATTCTTTTTTGTAAAGACATAAAACGCGAAAACACGTTTTTAAATAATCTTTTCAGAATTCTGTTTTCTAGAGTAACCTCAACGCAGTTTATTTCTATAGCACCAGTTCCAAACATGTCACATTAAGACAATTTACAGAGACAATTCCACCAGATCACACTCCAGATTGGTTCAAAGTTAAGGAAAACCAGTTGATTTCATCCACTCATTGACTTAAATGCAATCCCTCACACTAAGCATGCTTGTAGCAACAGTGGAGAGGAAAAACTCCCCTTTTGCAGTAGGAAGAAACCTCCAGCAGAACTGGGCTCCAGTGTGGCGGCCATCTGCTGAGGGCCGACTGGGGTTCAAGGAGAGACAGAAGCAGAAGATACAAAAGGTGTCAGAGGATGAAAGAGAGCACATCCAGTTTATCACACACAAAGAAACAGGACTAAACTGAAAAACAAGCGGAGCTTGAACATCTTTAAACAAAGGTGTTGATCCAGAATCATCAGACCAAATTTGATGCAGGACCGTATGAACTGATCCAAAACCTGACAAAAGATGCTCCAGTATGATCCAGTAGAAAGTGTAGTTAGCTTAGCTCAGAATTTTCCTTCATTCTGAATAACTGGATGCTCTGAGGACTGATTAATAATGTTTAAATTTTTTCATCAAACACATGTTTAAACAACAGTGTGTCTCAGCTGTAAGTTCTCACCTGAACCTCCAGTAGTCCTCAGAGTCTGGATTCAGAGTCTTATGTTTCCTGGACCAGGTGTTCCCTCTGCTGTTCCCGATCCATACATCGTAGCCGGCATCTGCCAACACATAGCCCAAACTGGAGTCGGGAGGGTTGGTGATCCAGTTACTGCCAGCAGCCAGGAGTCCGTGCTGCAGGAAGACAGCTGACCTCGGACCTGCAGGATGGACATAAAGAACCGGTTTGAGCCACGGGTGTTCGATCTCCCTAATCTTTATCAGCATACTGGTGTAAGAAAAAACAACTACAAAATACTGGAATAGAATTAGAAAACCACCTGCAGAGTGTCTGAGTCCATGAGGGATCCTGTTGACTGACAGGATGTAGCCATCCTCTGTCACAACCTCATGCTCCTCTGCAGGGTAACCCCACCGCCGAATGATCTGTGTCTGAGTGGCAGATGGACAACAACTCAAAAACCTGCAGGAATTATCCCAACTCAGTGCCCCCCCTCCTGGTAGGTCATACATATGATTTGTCCTGCTGCCCACAGACATCATGGGTGATGAAGTGTTTGGTGACCCTGATTTCACAGGACCCTTCCTGCCCGAAGGTCACCCAAGGTGTAAATGTAATTTAAATAACTGTATTGATACTTTCAAATTAATTTAGCTAGTTTTGTTTTTAAAAATATTGATTAAAAATACTCCATCAGAAAAGATGCTTTTATTTAAAAAAACAGATTGGGGATTTTGTATTTCAACTAAATATCTTCCATCAGTTTCTGCTATGAATTCATTAAAACTCAGGAATCTGCTTCCTGCTTTGGACCAGAACCACCAGGAGATTCTGCCTCCGACTTCCTGCAGAACACAGACCACCTGAAGGTAGGAAACCTGTAGCGTTCTCACAATGTTCATGTCGACCTCCGGGTCAAGCCTGTGGTGGGGTTCATTAGACCAGCGCTGATCACCGATGGTCCAACCGCCATGGATGAGAGTGAACAGGAACAACGCACACATCCACACGCACTTCATGATCTGAAACAGAATGACAGTGCTGCGTTCAAGGACCAGGACAAAAATCTGTTAAACTTCTAAACTTACTGTTTATAACAGTTCTGTCCTGTTTAACAAGGTTTATAATAGGCTCATTGTTGAACCTCTGGCGAGGAGGTTATGTTTTTAACAGAGTTTGTGTGTCTGTGTACAGAAATACTACAAAATGAACAGATTTTAATGAATCTTTTATCAGAGGTGTCCCTCATGACAAGGAACAATCCATTAAGTTTTGGTGATGATCTCAATTAAAATCTGGACACAGGTTTTAAAAAAAGATTCTCTAACATTGCGAGATATATATATATATACACACACACAAGAGAAATACCGGCTCGGACGTCGCCCGGGTTAACAAGGTCCGCGTCAGTTTCTAGAGAA
This sequence comes from Cyprinodon brontotheroides, assembly GCA_018398635.1. NCBI lineage: Eukaryota > Metazoa > Chordata > Actinopteri > Cyprinodontiformes > Cyprinodontidae > Cyprinodon > Cyprinodon brontotheroides. Next base: position 37,876,884 of record JAGKQL010000054.1, on the reverse strand, counting down.
CCTGGGCAACTTGATGACAAATAGGCTACTGGAACACGACATACATGGACTAGAGCAGAAAACTTGGAACTGATGAAATGCTACTTTACAAGCAACCCCAGTGAGAAAGGTTACATGCAGAGATTATGGGATATGTGGATGCTTCAAAATCCATCATCGACACTGACAAAGAAACAACTCCTAACTCAGTGTTCTAACATCCGCAAACGGCAGCTCCTATCACAACTAGAAATTGATGAGGTACAACTGACATGCTGCGGGAAGGGGGAGTCAGGACAACAGGTCAGTAGGAAGATATCATCATCATCCCAACACTCAGAGATTGGGTCCCAAGCCCCAATAACAACAACAACAAGCCCACTAAACGTAAGGGCGGCTGACCTACGACTGCAGATCATAACCAAACTTGACCCCTAGTACGACGACCAAGAATGCCAAGGCTAAGTGAGAGAGTCCCCTCTGAAAGTCTTCTAGATGCAAATGCAGCACTACATACTATCCCTACTAAAGACATAACTGAGACCAATGAGCTGATCTACGCCACAGCTACAGTGATCCTAGAGATGCTTGGCCATAAGATAAACACCACAGGCCACAAAGCAGACCCCCATGGAGGAGAAGGCTGGAGGCCAAGATCAAGGCAACACGAAGAGAGGTTAGTCAGATCTCAGACCTACAGAAAGGTGTAGGGAAGAGGTTACCTAAGTACAACAAGCTGTCGAGGCTCTAGAAACTGCCAAACAAAGACTGACCGCCCTGGCCACCCGCCTAAAGAGATACAAGGGAGTAGCAGAAGCCAGGAGAATAAACCAGATGTTCTCCAACAACCCATCCAAAGTGTACTAACAGTGGCAGGGTAATTCAAGATCAGATCCACCCAGGGCTGAGACTGAACAGTACTGGAGGAACATATGGGAGAAGGAGGCATCCCACAACACCAATGCTCAGTGGCTAGAAGATCTAAGAACAGATCACAGCAATCTCCCAGAACAAGAACCAGTAAACGTTACAACGGCAGGCGTCCAAGAAAGAGCGGCAGGTATGAAGAGCTGGACAGCACCAGGCCCTGACATGATCCACACCTACTGGCTGAAAAAACAAATCACACTTCATGCAGGCCTTGTAGCACAAATGAACTAACTGCTGATGGATGGGATTCATCCAGAAAGGTTAACCCAAGAACGGACAATTCTGATCATGAAGGATCCCCAGAAGGGAACGATCCCATCCAACTACCGGCCAATAACTTGCCCATGTACAACATGGAAGCTCCTGTCAGGCATCATAGTGGCTAAGATGAGTAGGCACATGGCTCAATACATGCACCCTTCCCAGAAGGGAATGGGCAGTAACACCAGAAGGAGCCAAGCACCAGCTACTGGTGGATAGGGCACTCACTCGAGACTGTAAGACCCGCAGACAAATCTGTGCACTGCCTGGATTGACTATAAGAAAGCCTATGACTCAATGCCACATACGCCACATACGTGGATACTGGAATGCTTGGAAATGTACAAGATCAACAGGACTCTAATAGCCTTCATCAAGAACTCAATGAAGCTGTGGAAAACCAGTCTGTAAGCCAACACAAAGCCAATTGCACAAGTCACCATTAAAGTGCGGCCTATACCAGGGCGATGCAGTATTCCCACTGCTGTTCTGCATAGGCCTGAACCCCCTCAGCCAAATCATCACAAATGACTGGCTACAGGAACCAATTCCGGCTGAACAATCATCAGTCACCTCCTCTACATGTGGAGGACATCAAGCTGTATGTCAGGAGTGAGCGAGACATCGACTCACTGATCCACACTACCAGGATCTACAGCAAATGACATTGGAATGTCATTCGGACTGGTTCGAAGTGTTGGTTTGTATGGTCTCAAAGAGAGGGAAGATGATCCAGAACAGAGGGGGTCTCCTTACCAGATGTTCAGGACAGCTACAAAATACCTTGGGGTGCCACAGGCTAAATCGGAAACCATGAGGAGATGGCAAGAAAGACCGCCACAGCTAAATACCTACAAAGAGTAAGGAAAGGTCCTGAAAAGACAGCTGAATGGGAAAAACAAGATCCAAGCCATCAACACATATGCCCTGCCAGTCATCAGATACCCCGCTGGTATAATAAACTGGCCAAAGGAGGAGATAGAGGCCACTGACGTCAAGACGGGAAAGCTCCTCACAATGCATGGCGGGTTTCACCCAAAATCCAGCACCCCGAGACTCTATACCAAGCGTAGCGAGGGAGGCCGAGGGTTAGTGAGTGTTAAGACCACTCTCCATCCAGGATGAAACAACTAAGATCCAGGAGTACATCAGGAAGATGGCCCCCAAAGACAAATGACTTGGTGAATACCTCAGGCAGGAGAAAACCGAAAGTGAGGACAAGATGAAGGAGAACCATCATGGAGGGAAAAAGTGGTGCATGCCGTGTTCCACAGACAAATAGAGGAAGTGGCTGATATCTAAAAATCCTACCAGTGGCTGGAAAAGGCTGGACTGAAGGACAGCACAGAGGCACTCCAATCATGGCAGCACAAAGAACAGGCACTCAGTACAAGATCAATAGAAGCCGGGGTCTACCACACCAAGAAGGACCCCCAGTGCAGACTGTGCAAAGATGCCTCTGAAACAATACAGCACATAACAGCGGGGGTGTAAAATGCAGGCAGAAATTGCACACATGGAACGCCATAACCAGGTAGCTGTCATAGTGTACAGGAACATCTGCCATGAGTATGGGCTGGAAGTCCTAAGGTCAAAATGGAAGACACCCCCTAAGGTAGTTGAGAATGACCGAGCTAAGATCCCATGGGACTTCAAGATCCAGACTGACAAACAGGTGATGGCTAACCAACCACACATCGTGTTGATCGACAAACAGCAGAAGAAGGCAGTAGTGATAGATGTGGCAATCCCAAGCGACAGCAACATCAAGAAAAAAGAACACGAGAAGCTTGAGAAATACCAAGGGCTGAAAGAGGAGCAAGAAAAGATGTGGAAAGTAAGAGCAGCAGTGGTGCCAGTGGTAATTGGAGCACTGGGGCTGTGACCCCAAACTGGGAGAGAGTGGCTACAGCAGATCCCAGGTAAAACATCAGAGGTCTCTGTCCAGAAGAGTGCAGTCCTAGGAAACAGCTAAGATACTGCGCAGAACCCCTCAAACTCCCAGGCCTCTGGTAGGGGATTCGAAAGCTTCTTGAGGATAACACCTTAACACCAAATGTACTTCAGGGGTGAGAAAATAGGCATATATATATATATATATATATATATATATATATATATATATATATATATATATATATATATATATGCTGGCTGCTGCTGCTGCTGCTGGAACACGGATTCAACTGAAAATGACTCACGGTTCTGTTCGGTTCACGGTTTTGAGTGACCGTCTTTGTTTAACGGTTTTTTCTCAGTGCAAATATGGTTCGAGTGTGATATGTTGATTGTTGCACCAGAAATCCGTCTATAAAAGATTTATGAAATTAATGAAAAGCTACAGCAAGGAAAAGCTGCTTAATGAATTGAAGCAATTATTTTGCTGCTAATGATCAGCTGCTGGAAACCATGGATCATGGCTATGTTTTGCTGCTTGTGGCGTATTTAATCATCTCGGCATGCCGGTTGCTGTTGCTGGCGTTAAGGCGCAGCAGCTCAGGAACTCGCGTTGCTGCTGCTGCTGCTGCTGCGTTGTTGCAGGAGCCACAGTGGAGGCTGTGAGGCTTTGCTGTTGCTGCAGGCGGTCTGAGAGGGCAGCGTTGACAGAGGCTGAGTGCTGGCGGAGTATGTGGAATTTCGGGGTTAGTTGCTGCTGACATGTTGCTGTTGGAACGCATAAACCAATGGCCCTACGTGTTGCACAATGCTTGCTCAAACACACTGTTGCACTTTTATCCACAACTTTCAATTATTTTTAATGATCCACGTCCATCGTAGGTCCCTCTAAATGCAAAGCGCTCCCATACAGCAGAAGGAGCCACAGTATAAAGTGCTGCTGGCTGGGCGGAGTCTTCCAACTCCTGTTCTTTCCCACTGAAAGCCATACCCACACAATTCTCCCACAACAACTGATTTTTTCAAATACCCTACACCCGGCTAAAGCTGCTGGCTGCCTTCGGCTTCTTCTTCTTCTTGTTTGCACTACTGGTGGTTGGCTTTTGGTGCACCCCGCTACCGCCACCTTCTGTTACTACTGGTATTGTAAGCGCTTCTGTTTGAAGCCTATGAGAAAAAGGGCAGCGCGCGCATGAACAGAAGAGCGCAACACCGCAGCGAACAGAACCGAGACAGTCGAACCGAACGCGGATTGGGACGGTTTTTTCATAAACCGTTTCCATCCCTATATATATATATATATATATATATATATATATATATATATATTGGTTGGTATATATATACTCTTTCTATATATATATATATTTGGGAACAAGCAGTTCCCCACTAAGCCAAAAGAGGTGGCAGCAGTGACTATTGATAGCCTCAGCATTGGAAGGTATTTTACTAAAGACAGAAACTGTAGAAAAGGGTTGTTAGTTTGTTGGCAAATCTGAAAACTTATGGTGTGTCTCAATTCATTTAAATTTGGTAATGATCCAGACTATGTGCGAATTTTAGCTATAGGTGTAAGTAGCGCTAAAACACTTAATCTGATTGTTTATTGAAATAATCTTCAACTAATTTAGTAATCAATCATTAACTGGAGTGTAGAGACTAAAGCATGCCTTTAGCTGACAGGGCGACCCACTTAGAGCAGTAGTTGTATCAGAATTGTAAAAAAAAAAAAAAAAAATGTAAACATTTTGCATTTAAGATTTAAAAAAAAATGTTGTCCATTAATATGCTCTATCCAGAACTTCCTACGTTGAAAAGTTTTAGTTTCACCTGGTTTAATTTCACATTAAGTATTCTTGCAAAATGTTGCTGTTTGATAGAGGTCTATGCTGTCCGAGCTCTTTTCTGCTTTTTAAATGTGGAAAAACGTTTAAGTTTTTTTCTTTATCTATAGTCCAGATTCAATCAGCCTGATGAAGCAGGATGGACGTAACTAATAATCTAGTAGGAATCATGAATTTATAGAAATATGTTGCACCACACTTGTCGTGTTTTAGCAGCTACACCTTCTACAGAAATGCTTTTGGCCAAACTTTGCTTTATTTTAACTGAAAAAAATCAGTTAACAGAACAAAGGTGCCTAAATCATGAAACACATCCAAACAGCACGACCGACCTGCCAAAGAGGGAGATGTCAACATCAGTCAGAGCAGCTCTGTTCCTCAGCAACACTTAAACGTGATGTAAAAAAGGAAAATATTTGAATGAGGGGAAAATATTCAACTGCATTAAAAGCTTTGGAATGCTACTGTGTAGAGATTGAATGATACAGGTTTTTAAAGGCTGATGCAGATTATTTTGAAATCAGTCAAAAACAATCTGTGATATGTGCTGCCGATATTTTAGGGATAGTTCTTATAGCCAACACTTTTCTATTTAAAGAATAAAATTTATACACTGGTAAAAAATGTTACCCAAGTGTTAATAAAAAAAAAAAACACTTATTAACAAATCAAACAAAGCATTAACAATGAAAAGCAAATGAAATGGAGCAGCGATGTCCTTCACATGATCTCAGGCCATGACTACTGAAAGCACTAATTAATGGGCCCACACATTGCACCAATCGGCCGATACATGGAAAAAACACTAATATTAGTCAGAAATATACATTTTGCTGGCGGGTATTGTTCTTATCTCTACTATTGCATTTTCCCATTGATAAAATTCAGTCAAAAACAATCTGATTTTCTTATTAGAAAAGTGAAAACTTTGTCATTTCTGAGAGTTAATACATCTTTCTTGCATGTCCAAGTCTATGGAAATCATGAAAATGGAATTAAATATAAATCGGATCACTTCAGCGACAGGCTCAGCTGGCTGCCACCAGACTTGAAGTCCTGAGTAAAAACCTAGTAAAGCAAATATCTGCTGCTTTTGTAACAAATATTTATAAATCAATAATTAAAAAATGATCTGTAGCTGCAGGGAGAATCTGTTATCAAAGCTCCCTGTATGTTGATTCACCTCCCTCCTTGTTTCCCACAAAAAAAAAAATTCAGATAGTGTCTCTGTCCTCATGGTTTTGCACACATTAGATCATTTAGGAGGACACCAAAGAGTGAGAATTCTAGTCTTTGAAGGAGTCATGGAATCAGTGGGAGAAGCTGGACAGATTCTTGAGGAGAAGGTCACAAATCATTAAGGGAAGTTAGTTATGAGACATTGAGCTGGAAAGAGCACACCGCATAATTTTGGTGAAATTCCTCAGCTTCAAGGAAAGTCATTGGTGTTACAGAGTTTAAAGTTTTAAAGGATCTAAAAATATACACTAATGAGAATCATATGCTGTGTCAAAAAGGGCTACCCAAATTCAATACAGTTTATTTCCATAGCACCAATTCAAAACACGTCATTTCAAGGCATTTTACAGAGAGAATTCAACCAGATCATTCTGTTAGATTGGTTCAAAGTTTTCTATCTAAGAAAAAAAGGCTGATTGCATCAACTCATTGAGTCGAAAGCAATCCCTCACACCAAGCATGTAGTGAGAGTAGAGAGGAAAAACTCCCTTTTAACAGGATGAAACCTCCAGCAGAACCAGGCTCAGTGTGGCGGCCGTCTGCTGAGGTCAACTGGGGTTCAAAAGAGACAGAAGCAGAATACAGAAAGACTGTAAAATGCCTTGAAATGACGTGTTTTGAATTGGTGCTATGGAAATAAACTGTAATTGAATTTTAATTTTGGCATCAGCCCTTTTGTCTTACAGCCTCTGTATGATTCTCATTAGTGTATATTTTAGATCCTTTAAAACTTTAAACTCTGTAACACCAATGACTTTTCCTTGAAGCTGAGGAATTTCACCAAAATTGTACGGTGTGCTCTTTCCAGCTCAATGTCTCATGAAAACTAACTTCCCCTTAATGATTTGCTTGACCTTCTCCTCAGAATCTGTCCCAGCTTCTCCCACTGATTCCATGACTCCTTCAAAGACTAAATTCTCACTCTTTGATTGTCCTCCTAAATGATCTAATGTGTCTGTAGCAGCTAGGAGGCTGTCACACATCTGAACTCTAATCTGGGTGTTCAAAGTCTGAACAGAGTGAATCAGTCAGACAGGAGCTTTGATAACAGATCCTCCCTGCAGCTACAGATCATGTCTATCATTTCAATTTGCTAAATATCTGTCTACAAAAGCAGACAGATATTTGCTTTACTACTTTTTTACTGTTTACTTCAAGTACAGTGGTACCCAGCTGAGCCTGTCGCTGAAGCCTGATTTCTAAATAACCTCCACCCTCATGAATGAAGACCAGAGGTGGACATGTTAGAAAGATGTATTAACTCCAGAAATGACAAAGTTTTCACTTTTTTCTAATATAATCAGATTGTTTTTGTTGAATTCCCTACAATCACTGCAATAGTAGAGATAGAACAATACGTCAGCCAGCCGATATTTCTGACTAATATTAGTGTTTTTTCCATGTATCGGCCGATTGGTGCAATGTGTGGGCCCATTAATTAGTGCTTTCAGTAGTCATGGCCTGAGATCATGTGAAGGACATCGCTGCTCCATTTCATTTGCTTTTCATTGTTAATGCTTTGTTTGATTTGTTAATAAGTGTTTTTTTTTTTTATTAACACTTGGGTAACATTTTTTACCAGTGTATAAATTTTATTCTTTAAATAGAAAAGTGTTGGCTATAAGAACTATCCCTAAAATATCGGCAGCACATATCACAGATTGTTTTTGACTGATTTCAAAATAATCTGCATCAGCCTTTAAAAACCTGTATCATTCAATCTCTACACAGTAGCATTCCAAAGCTTTTAATGCAGTTGAATATTTTCCCCTCATTCAAATATTTTCCTTTTTTACATCACGTTTAAGTGTTGCTGAGGAACAGAGCTGCTCTGACTGATGTTGACATCTCCCTCTTTGGCAGGTCGGTCGTGCTGTTTGGATGTGTTTCATGATTTAGGCACCTTTGTTCTGTTAACTGATTTTTTTCAGTTAAAATAAAGCAAAGTTTGGCCAAAAGCATTTCTGTAGAAGGTGTAGCTGCTAAAACACGACAAGTGTGGTGCAACATATTTCTATAAATTCATGATTCCTACTAGATTATTAGTTACGTCCATCCTGCTTCATCAGGCTGATTGAATCTGGACTATAGATAAAGAAAAAAACTTAAACGTTTTTCCACATTTAAAAAGCAGAAAAGAGCTCGGACAGCATAGACCTCTATCAAACAGCAACATTTTGCAAGAATACTTAATGTGAAATTAAACCAGGTGAAACTAAAACTTTTCAACGTAGGAAGTTCTGGATAGAGCATATTAATGGACAACATTTTTTTTTTTTTTTTTTTTACAATTTTGGTATAATTGCTGCTCATGGTGGGTTTCTCTGTAAGCTAAAGGAATATCTTAGTCAGATCAGATGTTGGTGTTTTTCCTAAAGATGTTGATCAGACTGTAGAATCAGCTGCTCTGAGAGCAGAAGGTGATGATCTTCAGACATGTTCTACCTGATGGCTCAGACTAACACCTGGTTCTGTTCTACAGGAGACAAGGGAGGACTACAAGAGGATGGAGGAAACAAGGATGGAGGAAAGAAGGATGGAGGAAACAAGGATGGAGGAAAGAAGGATGGAGGAAACAGTGCTGGACTGATAGCTGGAGTCAGTGTTGGAGTCATTGTTGTTGTAGTTTCGGCTTCAGTTGGTGGTTTTCGGCTCTTTAGAAAACGCAGACAATCATCATCAGATCAGAACCCTCCTGCTACAGAAGCAGAACTTGGTCCTATAAATACTGAAAACAATTCATAAGCTGAACTATGAACATAATTTATTTCTACCTGGAAGGAAACTTTAGCACTGAAACTTTTATATGAAAATAAAAATGATAAATAATTTAAAGTTTCTTCTTTTTATCTTTAATAAATAAAACGTACACATATTCCTGAGATGTGAAGGCTGACTCTATAAAAATGCTTCAGTTTGCTTACGTTTTGTTATTTTTTTTTTTTTTATTGTTTCGCCCAGTTGTTTTGTCAAGCATATATTTTTTGATCTGTAAAATGTTGCTCTGCTTTTGTTATACGTTTGATAATTTAATATTTAGACAAAATGTATCAATTATTATTAATTGATATAATCTAATTTTTTGGGAGGCCATATGAGGTTAGAATTTTAGATGTAATATATTATTTTGTGTAGAAATATAAAATCCACAGAAAATAGATGGGTGGATAGTGATTCATATAATCCGCCTCAGAGGTTTCTATCTGTGATTCTGTAGAATCAGACTAGACCTGTGGAAACTTGGGAGAATCCTGAGAGTCTCTAACAAATGGAAAAGTTACCATAGATGATACAGTCGTTTTATTTCTTTTTTATTTCAACCTTCATAACAGCTGTACTTCCTGACAGGTTACAAAAAAGATTAGGAAAAAGTAAAAACTCAAAAATGTTTAGTATGTAAAATAACAGAAAATGTAGAACATATATAACTACACATTTGGAAACATGAAGAAAAGAGCATGAGATTAAAACAAAACAAAAAAAGAACTTCCAGTGGCGCCATGCAGCAGGAGGCAGCAAGCAAGGGAGTTTTAGGTGAAAAGGAGGTGTGGTGTTCTCCAGGAGTTAGCTGGTTTAGAGCGGCAAGTTGTATGGAATGTGTCCCCGTTAAAAGACACGGAAGCACACCATACATTATATACCGGTACATAAAATATGTATATTTGTACTAGGCATGGACTGATAATCGGGCGTACTGGGTTGCCCGGTGGGCCGACATGCTGTTTGGGCCGGCAGACCCGACATTTATATTAGTAATATGTATTATTATTATTATTATTATTATTATTATTATTATTATTATTATTATTATTATTTCGGCCTCGTTATATTTGCATAATGCATGAAGAAAAATAAAATCAGTAGCGCAAGAGTCTGTTCCGATCACCCAGCCCTTACCACAGGATACTGCAGCCCATTGGTTACCATCCCATTGGTTACCATCACCTTCACTCTCCATTGGAACTTTGTGCAGCGATGTGCACAGTAGTAATTGATATGAAACAGAAGGGAGGCGCAGAGAAATGTGTCACACTGACTGAAATGTTCCCAACAGCAGGCTCTTCATCTGCTCCGGTGTCGGATGTAAAATATGATGGTGGTGGTGGTTGTAGTGGAGGCGACGGCAAACCGACCAGTGAACATGTCAGTGCGGCTGCTCCCCTAGTAGAACCTGCGGTTAAACCGGACAGTTTTCAGAACCCCTGTCATGATTGGTTTTATATCAAACCCACATGCAGAACACAACAGAGCCTGGGTAAAAGTTTAACAGAGTTTATTAAAGATGTAGACACAAAAAAACATGAACTGGATCTGGAACAGGTCCTGGTTGGGTTCACTGAAGTCTGCAGAGATGATAGTTTGATTAGCTGGGTAGGCAGATGATTAATGAGTCCTTTTAGATAATTCTGATTCTACCTTGACGGGGTCCAGGCTTCTCTTGTGAGAGAGGGAACCGTTGGGTCCAGAGACTGTTGGTTCAGCAGAGTACACAAGCAGCTGCAGCATCTAGCTTCTGACTTTGAATGGCAGACCTTGATCAGAGTTTCCAGCTCTTCACAGAGAGCAGCAGGGGTAATCCAAATAGGAATCTTCAGGTCTGGCTCAGCAGGGCTGGAAGGCAGGTTAAGCTCACCCAGAGCTTCAGGCTTGAGACAGGTTTCCTGTGAGCAAAGGCAGAGGAAGGTTAGAACCAGTTTTCTCACTTAGAGACAACTTAGATTCTTTCAGGTAACAGAGGCTCAGGTTGCTAACCAAACTAAGGTCAACACTGCGGCGTTGAAGGAAGGTCTGGCAGCTGCTTATGAAGGGAAGGTCTCCTGATGAGTAGATGCGTCTCAGGTGTGCTGGAGGGCTCCAGCCCAGGAGACCCACATGCGCGCACTCTGCTGGAGGAAGGTGGTACATCCCCAGATTCCAACAGTACCCCTTCTCAACGACCGCCTCTTGGCGGTCCCGAGGATGTAGACGGAGGGAACTCTCATACTCCTCGATCAGGGACGGATCGAGGATGTATGAACCAGGAACCCAGGTGCGTCCTCCGGACTGTAGCCCTCCCAATTGACGAGCAGGTACTGCCAACCACGACCTCGCCGACGGGGAGTCTGTGATCCGCGAACAGTGAAGGTCGGATGACCATCGACATCCAGGGCGGGTGGAGGGGAGTCGGATGGTGGGCACAGGGAGCTAGAAATGACAGGTTTGACTTGGGAGACATGGAACGTGGGATGGATACGAAGACTCGGTGGCAGGTGCAGACGGACAGCAGAGGGATTGATTATTTGGGCTATCTTATTCGGGTCGATGAACCGGGGTGACAGCTTCTTGGACATGGCTTAGAGGGGAATGTCACGTGTTCATAACCATACCTCTTGGCCTACGGTATATTCAGGGGCAGGACGTCTCTTAGAGTCAGCGAAGCGTTTAGTGGAGGCAGATGAGCGGTTGAGGGTGGTGATGGTGTCCTTCCAGATTCGCTGACAACGGCGGATGTGGTGATGGACTGATCGGACTGATATCTCTCTCTCGTCTGCAGGGAAGAGTGGAGGCTGATAACCGATGGAAACCTGGAACGGGGATAAACCAGTAGAAGCAGATCTTAAAGAGTTATGGGCGTATTCGATCCAGGTCAGAAACTGACTCCAGTCAGTAGGGTTGTTAGATGTCAGGCAGCGGAGAGTGGACTCTAGTTGTTGATTCATCCTCTCCGTCTGCCCCTTAGGCTGTGGGTGAGGGAGAGGGAGGACTTACAGTTTAACGCAGAACAGAAGGCTTTCCAGACCTGTGAGATGAACTGAGGACCGCTGTCGGAGAGGATTTCTTGTGGAATACCATGGAGTCGGAAAACATGCTTCATGAGAAGCTGGGCCGTCTGGAAAGCCGTGGGAAGTTTCCTGAGGGGAATTAAGTGACAGGCCTTGGAAAAACGGTCGACGATGGTTAAAATGGTGGACATACCTCTGGAAATCGGGAGACCTGTGACAAAATCTACGGCGATATGTGACCAAGGACGGGTTGGAACAGGTAGAGGATGCAGCAGGCCAGAAGGTGGTTGATGAGAGGTTTTGTTTCTGGCGCAGATGGGACATGCCAAAACGTACTCCTTAACGTCTTTGTGTAGTGATGGCCACCAGAAACGTCTTGTAATGAGGGCAATGGTTCTGCTCACTCCAGGATGGGCGGAAAATTTAGCTGCATGCATCCACTGGATCAGTCGGGATCTGACGGAAGATGGAACATAAGTTTTATTTGGAGGGCCGTTACCTGGGTCAGGTTCAGAGGCTAGGGCAGAGTTGATGAGATCAGTGATCTCCCAGGAAACGACTCCAACTGTACAGGAGGCAGGAAGAACAGGCTCGGGTGTCTCAGGTTGATCAGTGGAGTACAGACGAGAGAGAATCGGGCTTGACGTTCTTGGAACCAGGTCTGTAAGAGATAATGAGAGTTTATTGAAACAGGAAAAGAATAATGACCATCTAGAGTGACGTGGATTGGATCGTTTTGCCGATTGGAGATAAGCCAGGTTTTTGTGGTCTGTCCAGACCAATACTGGATGCTCGGCCCCCTCGAGCCAGTGTCTCCATTCCTCCAGGGCGAGTTTAATGGCAAGAAGTTCTCAGTCTCCAACATCATAATTTTGTTCCGCTGGTGAGAGTCTACGTGAAAAAAAAGCACAGGGGTGAGTCTTTTGGTCTGAGTCAGATTGCTGAGATAAAACAGCTCCAACACCGGAGTCAGATGCATCCACCTCTAAGATAAACTGCTTAGAGGGATCTGGCTGGATAAGGATGGGTGCTCTGGAAAACAGGTTTTTTAATTTATCAAAAGCGTTCTGGGCTTCAGGTGTCCATTGAAAGGTCTTCTTCACAGAAGTCAGAGTTGTGAGAGGTAGAGCTGTTTGACTATAATTTCTTATGAAGCGTCTGTAAAAGTTTGCAAACCCAAGAAATATCTGAAGCTGTTTGCGGTTTTCAGGTGTCGGCCAGTCCAGAACTGCCTTTATCTTGTCTTCGGATGGCTTAACCTGCCCGCCCTCGAGCACAAACCCTAAAAAAGTGACAGATGGTTGGTGAAATTCACATTTTTCTGCTTTCACAAAGAGTTTGTTTTCCAAAAGTCTCTGAAGAACTAGACGAACATGTTTCTTGTGGTCTGAGAGGTTCTTGGAGTAGATCAAAATATCATCGATGTACACAAAAATGAATACGTTCAAAAAATCTCTGAGGACGTTGTTGACTAGAGCTTGAAAACAAGCAGGAGCGTTTGTTAGACCAAAAGGCATGACCAAATACTCAAATTGGCCTAAGGGGGTCTTAAAGGCTGTCTTCCATTCGTCTCCTTCTCTTATTCTAAGGAGGTGATATGCGTTTCTCAAATCGAGTTTAGTGAACACTGTTGCACCCTGAACAGGTTCAAATGCTGATGCCAGTAATGGTAGGGGGTACTTATTCTTGACGGTTATCTGATTTAAGCCTCTGTAATCTATACAGGGTCGTAGGGAACCATCTTTTTTACCCACAAAAAAGAAACCAGCACCAAGAGGAGATGAAGATGGACGAATTATTCCAGCAGCTAGAGACTCATTGATATATTTTTCCATGGTCTCGCGTTCAGGTTTGGAGATGTTGTAAAGTCTACTGCTGGGAAGGGGGGCTCCTGGTAGTAAATCTATGGCGCAGTCATATGGTCTGTGAGGTGGAAGAGACGTCGCACTGACCTTACTGAAGACTGGTGCCAGATCATGATACTCGGGAGGAACAGAAGTAAGGTCAGGAGAGTCCATCTCCCCCCTACCTCTAGGGGACTGAATAGCAGGAGCCGCAGAACAAAGGCATGACTCGTGACAGGAAGTGGACCAAGACTCAATGTGGCGCTCAGCCCAGTTGATATGGGGGTTATGACGTTCCAGCCACTCGAATCCCAGCACCCAGAGGGGAGCATGCAGAAGGAAAAACAAAAAAGCTTAATGTTTCACGATGGTTTCCAGAGATTAAAAGTTCTAGAGGTTGTGTCTGATGAGTGACTTGATGAAGCTTTTTTCCATCAATAGCAGATACTCTGAGAGGCTTAGATAAAGGGACAGTCGGCAATATTTAATTGCTGGACCAGATGCTGAATCAAGGAGATTTCTTTCTGACCCAGAGTCAATGAAAGCCGACAAGGTGAGATTCTGGTTGGAGAAAAAAAAAGCCCAGGAGACCCATCGGCGCCACTCTGCTGGTGGAAAGTCTAAACATAGGTTCAGATTCCATGAGGCACCTTTAGATACAATCGTGGATAGAGGAGTGCTTCATGGATCTTCATTTTTAATAAGATTCAATCTTATTTATAAAGAATCCCATAAAATGCATTACTTCTAAGAGTAGGTGGAATGGGACGGTTCAACAGAGCTATGGCTGACTGAAGTGAGTTTCGAGCAACTGTATTATAAAGGTAACTACGATGGAGTCTTTTTCTCGTCTATTAATGCGGACAAGTATGCTGCTCTTGCTTTAGAGAGCGGTTTTAATCTGAAGTTGCTGGACGAGGTTAGAGTCGATTAGGTTAGCAGCTCACAACCTGAGTGATGGCAGGAGATAGAGAGACTTTCCAGTTATCTTGGTTTATAACTGGCTAATGGTTTATAACAGGCTCTGGTTTATAAAAGGCTCTGGTTTATAAAGGGCTCTGGTTTATAACTGGGCTCTGGTTTTATAAAGGGCTCTGGTTTATAAAATTTGGTTTATAAAGGGCTTTGGTTTATAAAGGGGCTTTGGTTTATAAAGAGCTCTGGTTTATAAAGGCTCTGGTTTATAAAGGGCTCTGGTTTATAAAGGGCTCTGGTTTATAAAGGGCTCTGGTTTATAAAGGGCTCTGGTTTATAAAGGGCTCTGGTTTATAAAGGGCTCTGGTTTATAAAGGGCTTTGGTTTATAAAGGGCTCTGGTTTATAAAGGGCTCTGGTTTATAACGGGCTCTGGTTTATAAAGGGCTGGTTTATAGACAGGCTCTGGTTTATAACAGGCTCTGGTTTATAAAGGGCTCTGGTTTATAAAGGGCTCTGGTTTATAAAGGGCTCTGGTTTATAAAAAGGGCTCTGGTTTTATAAAGGGCTCTGGTTTATAAAAGGGCTCTGGTTTATAAAGGGCTCTGGTTTATAACAGGCTTTGGTTTATAAAGGGCTCTGGTTTATAACAGGGCTCTGGTTTATTTAAAGGGCTCTGGTTTATAAAGGGCTCTGGTTTATAAAGGGCTCTGGTTTATAAAGGGCTCTGGTTTATAACCGGCTCTGGTTTATAACAGGCTCTGGTTTATAAAGGGCTCTGGTTTATAACCGGCTCTGGTTTATAACCGGCTTTGGTTTATAAGGGCTCTGGTTTATAAAGGGCTCTGGTTTATAACAGGCTCTGGTTTATAAAGGGCTCTGGTTTATAACAGGCTCTGGTTTATAAAGGGCTCTGGTTTATAAAGGGCTCTGGTTTATAAAGGGCTTTGGTTTATAAAGGGCTCTGGTTTATAAAGGGCTCTGGTTTTATAAAGGGCTCTGGTTTATAAAGGGCTCTGGTTTATAAAGGGCTCTGGTTTATAACAGGGCTCTGGTTTATAACAGGCTCTGGTTTATAACAGGCTCTGGTTTATAAAGGCTTTGGTTTATAAAGGCTCTGGTTTATAAAGGGCTCTGGTTTATAAAGGGCTCTGGTTTATAAAAGGGCTCTGGTTTATAAAGGGCTCTGGTTTATAAAGGGCTCTGGTTTATAAAGGGCTCTGGTTTATAAAGGCTCTGGTTTATAACGGGCTCTGGTTTATAAAGGGCTCTGGTTTATAAAAAGGGCTCTGGTTTATAACAGGGCTCTGGTTTATAAAGGCTCTGGTTTATAAAGGGCTCTGGTTTATAAAGGGCTCTGGTTTATAAAGGGCTCTGGTTTATAAAGGGCTCTGGTTTATAACTGGCTCTGGTTTATAAAGGGCTGGTTTGGTTTATAAAGGGCTCTGGTTTATAACAGGCTCTGGTTTATAAAGGGCTTTGGTTTATAAAGGGCTCTGGTTTATAAAGGGCTCTGGTTTATAACAGGGCTCTGGTTTATAAAGGGCTCTGGTTTATAAAGGGCTCTGGTTTATAACGGGCTCTGGTTTATAAAAGGGCTTTGGTTTATAAAGGGCTCTGGTTTATAAAGGGCTCTGGTTTATAAAGGGCTCTGGTTTATAAAGGGCTCTGGTTTATAAAGGGCTCTGGTTTATAAAGGGCTCTGGTTTATAAAGGGCTCTGGTTTATAAAGAGGGCTCTGGTTTATAAAGGGCTCTGGTTTATAAAGGGCTCTGGTTTATAAAGCTCTGGTTTATAATGGGCTTGGTTTATAAAGGGCTCTGGTTTATAAAAGGGCTCTGGTTTATAAAGGCTCTGGTTTATAAAAAGCTCTCTGGTTTATAAAGGGCTCTGGTTTATAAAGGGCTCTGGTTTATAAAAGGCTCTGGTTTATAAAGGGCTTTGGTTTATAAAGGGCTCTGGTTTATAACAGGCTCTGGTTTATAAAGGGCTCTGGTTTATAAAGGGCTCTGGTTTATAAAAGGGCTCTGGTTTATAAAGGGCTCTGGTTTATAAAGGTTTATAAAGGCTCTGGTTTATAAAGGGCTCTGGTTTATAAAGGGCTCTGGTTTATAAAAGGCTTTGGTTTATAACAGGCTCTGGTTTATAAAGGGCTCTGGTTTATAAAGGGCTCTGGTTTATAAAGGCTCTGGTTTATAACAGGCTCTGGTTTATAAAGGGCTCTGGTTTATAAAGGGCTCTGGTTTATAAAGGGCTCTGGTTTAACGGGGCTTTGGTTTATAAAGGGCTCTGGTTTATAAAGAGCTCTGGTTTATAACAGGGCTCTGGTTTATAAGGGCTCTGGTTTTTATAAAGGGCTCTGGTTTTTAAAGGGCTCTGGTTTATAAAGAGCTCTGGTTCATAACAGGCTCTGTTTTATAAAGGGACATGGGAAATGCTAATGCCACGCCAGCAGTACGTCCAGTTCCGGATCCACTTCCGCCTCTAAGGTCACCGGCAGTGACGTCATTTCCTGAGTTCCGTCCTAGTCCGCCTGAAAGATTTTCAGGTAACCAAAAGGATTGTAAGGGATTTTAGTTTCAATGTCGTTTACTTTTTTAGCACTCTCCCGGCAGTTTTCCGAATGATAGAAAGAAAATATCCTTCATTCTCTCTCAACTCACTGGACGAGCCCTTGAATGGGCGGAGGCAAGGTTCTCTTCAGAGTCCAGTTTTTCTTGTACTTTTTCTGAGTTCATATCTGAGTTTTCCCAAGTATTTAACCACGACTCAGATAAAACAATTGATTCCCGAGCCCTGCTAAATTTAAAACAGGGAAATTCTACAGTGGCTGAGTTCTCCATTGACTTCCGGGTTAAAGCCGCAGCCTCAGGTTGGAACGAATGTGCACTTAAGAGTGCTTATTTTAAGGCTTTAAATGATAACATCAAAGACGAACTAGCCACGATCAACGAACCAGCTAGTTTGGAGGACTTAATCCGTTTAACCATCAGACTGGATAACAGACTCCGAACTAGAAATAACACTAGACAAAGAAGTCTAAATTTTTCTGTGTCAGCTCCTGCATTTAACAATGCTTCTGTTTTTTCTGGACCCGCAGAACCCAGTTCCAAGCCAAAGTCTAAAAACCAGACTCTTTCTGTGCCTGTCCAAGTCTCTCACTCAGATGGAGCGGAGGTCGAACCCATGCAGATTGGACACACAAGGCTATCCCCTGAGGAAAGACAACGACGATTTAGGGGCAATCTGTGTCTGTACTGTGGTGAGACTGGCCATTTCATTGCTTCATGTCCGGCTAAGTCAAAAGCCAGGGCCCTTCAGAGGAATTGAGGAGTCTGACGGGCCATCTGAAAACTGAAAAAGCTCCTCATCTGATGTTGCCTGCTACTCTTTTTTTCTCCAACCAGAATCTCACCTTGTCGGCTTTCATTGACTCTGGGTGTGAAAGAAATCTCATTGATTCAAATCTGGTCCAGCAATTACATATTGAGACTGTCCCTTTATCTAAGCCTCTCAGAGTATCCGCTATTGATGGAAAGAAGCTTCATCAAGTCACTCATCAGACACAACCTCTAGAACTTTTGATCTCTGGAAACCATCGTGAAACATTAACATTTTTTGTTTTTCCTTCTGCATGCTCCCCTCTGGTGCTGGGATTCGAGTGGCTGGAACGTCATAACCCCCATATCAACTGGGCTGAACGCCACATTGAGTCTTGGTCCACTTCCTGTCACGAGTCATGCCTTCGTTCTGCGGCTTCTGCTGTTCAGTCCCCTAGAGGTAGGGGGGAGATGGACTCTCCTGACCTTACTTCTGTTCCTCCCGAGTATCATGATCTGGCACCAGTCTTCAGTAAGGTCAGTGCGACGTCTCTTCCACCTCACAGACCATATGACTGTGCCATAGATTTACTACCAGGAGCCCCCCTTCCCAGCAGTAGACTATATAACATCTCCAAACCTGAACGCGAGACCATGGAAAAATATATCAATGAGTCTTTAGCTGCTGGAATAATTTGTCCATCTTCATCTCCTCTTGGTGCTGGTTTCTTTTTTGTGGGTAAAAAAGATGGTTCCCTACGACCCTGTATAGATTACAGAGGCTTAAATCAGATAACCGTCAACAATAAGTACCCCCTACCATTACTGGCCTCAGCGTTTGAACCTGTTCAGGGTGCAACAGTTTTCACTAAACTCGATTTGAGAAACGCTTATCACCTCCTTAGTATAAGAGAAGGAGACAAATGGAAGACAGCCTTTAAGACCCCCTTAGGCCAATTTGAATATTTGGTCATGCCATTTGGTCTCACAAACGCTCCTCCTTGCTTTCAAGCTCTAGTCAATGACGTCTTCAGAGATTTTTTGAACGTATTCGTTTTTGTGTACATCGATGATATTTTGATCTACTCCAAGAACCTCTCAGACCACAAGAAACATGTTCGTCTAGTTCTTCAGAGACTTTTGGAAAACAAACTCTTTGTGAAGGCAGAAAAATGTGAATTTCACCAACCATCTGTCACTTTTTTAGGGTTTGTGCTCGAGGGCGGGCAGGTGAAGCCATCCGAAGACAAGATAAAGGCAGTTCTGGACTGGCCGACACCTGAAAACCGCAAACAGCTTCAGAGATTTCTTGGTTTTGCAAACTTTTACAGACGCTTCATAAGAAATTATAGTCAAACAGCTCTACCTCTCACAACTCTGACTTCTGTGAAGAAGACCTTTCAATGGACACCTGAAGCCCAGAACGCTTTTGATAAATTAAAGAACCTGTTTTCCAGAGCACCCATCCTTATCCAGCCAGATCCCTCTAAGCAGTTTATCTTAGAGGTGGATGCATCTGACTCCGGTGTTGGAGCTGTTTTATCTCAGCAATCTGACTCAGACCAAAAGACTCACCCCTGTGCTTTTTTTTCACTAGACTCTCACCAGCGGAGCAAAATTATGATGTTGGAGACCGAGAACTTCTTGCCATAAAACTCGCCCTGGAGGAATGGAGACACTGGCTCGAGGGGGCCGAGCATCCAGTATTGGTCTGGACAGACCACAAAAACCTGGCTTATCTCCAATCAGCAAAACAATCCAATCCACGTCACTCTAGATGGTCATTATTCTTTTCCCGTTTCAATCTCATTATCTATTACAGACCTGGTTCCAAGAACATCAAGCCCGATTCTCTCTCTCGTCTGTACTCCACTGATCAACCTGAGACACCCGAGCCTGTTCTTCCTGCCTCCTGTACTGTTGGAGTTGTTTCCTGGGAGATCACTGATCTCATCAACTCTGCCCTAGCCTCTGAACCTGACCCAGGTAACGGCCCTCCAAATAAAACTTATGTTCCATCTTCCGTCAGATCCCGACTGATCCAGTGGATGCATGCAGCTAAATTTTCCGCCCATCCTGGAGTGAGCAGAACCATTGCCCTCATTACAAGACGTTTCTGGTGGCCATCACTACACAAAGACGTTAAGGAGTACGTTTTGGCATGTCCCATCTGCGCCAGAAAAAAGACCTCTCATCAACCACCTTCTGGCCTGCTGCATCCTCTGCCTGTTCCAACCCGTCCTTGGTCACATATTGCCGTAGATTTTGTCACAGGTCTCCCGATTTCCAGAGGTATGTCCACCATTTAACCATCATCGACCGTTTTTCCAAGGCCTGTCACTTAATTCCCCTCAGGAAACTTCCCACGGCTTTCCAGACGGCCCAGCTTCTCGTGAAGCATGTTTTCCGACTCCATGGTATTCCACAAGAAATCCTCTCCGACCGCGGTCCTCAGTTCATCTCACAGGTCTGGAAAGCTTTCTGTTCTGCGTTAAACTGTAAGTCCTCCCTCACCTCTGGTTATCACCCACAGTCTAACGGGCAGACGGAGAGAATGAATCAACAATTAGAGTCCACTCTCCGCTGCCTGACCTCTAACAACCCTACTGACTGGAGTCAGTTTCTGACCTGGATCGAATACGCCCATAATTCGTTAAGATCTGCTTCTACTGGTTTATCCCCGTTCCAGGTTTCCATCGGTTATCAGCCTCCACTCTTCCCTGCAGACGAGAGAGAGATATCAGTCCGATCAGTCCATCACCACATCCGCTGTTGTCAGCGAATCTGGAAGGACACCATCACCGCCTTCAACCGCTCATCTGCCTCCACTAAACGCTTCGCTGATTTCAAGAGACGTCCTGCCCCTGACTACACCGTAGGCCAAGAGGTATGGCTGTCAACACGTGACATTCCCCTCAAAGCCATGTCCAAGAAACTGTCACCCCGGTTCATCGGCCCATATAAAGTAGCCCAAATTATCAACCCCTCTGCTGTCCGTCTGCACCTGCCACCGAGTCTTCGCATCCATCCCACGTTCCATGTCTCCCAAATCAAACCTGTCATTTCTAGCTCCCTGTGCCCACCATCCGACTCCCCACCACCCGCCCTGGACGTCGATGGTCATCCCCGCCTTCACTGTTCGGCCGGATTGTGGACTCCCTCGGCGAGGTCGCGGCTGGCAGTACCTCGCCGACTGGGAGGGCTACGGTCCGGAGGATCCGCACATGGGTTCCTGGTTCATACATCCCTCGATCCGTCTCTGATCGGCAATGATGAGAGCTCCCTCCCCATCGACATCTTCCGGGACCGCCAAGAGGCGGCCGCTGAGAGGGGGTACTGTTGGGATCTGGGTATGTACCATCTTCCTCCAGCAGAGTGCGCCGTGGATCCTCTCCTGGGGCTGGAGCCCTCAAGCACACCTGAGACGCATCTAAGCTCATCAGGACCTTGGCCTTCCCTTTATAAGCAGCTGCCAGACCTTCCTTCGACGCCTTTGCAGTGTTGACCTTAGTTTGGAAACCTGTCTCAAGCCTGAAAGCTCTGGGTGAGCTTAACCTGCCGAGCAGCCCTGGTAAGCCAAACCTGAAGAATCCTATTTGGATTTCCCCTGCTGCAAGGGCTTTTGTTTATAAAGGCCTCTGGTTTATAAAGGGCTCTGGTTTATAAAGGGCTTTGGTTTATAAAGGGCTTTGGTTTATAAAGGGCTTTGGTTTATAAAGGGCTCTTGGTTTATAAAGGGGCTCTGGTTTATAAAGGGCTCTTGGTTTCTGGTTTGGTTTTAAGATAAAGGGCTCTGGTTTATAAAGGGCTCTGGTTTATAAAGGGCTCTGGGTTTATAACCGGCTCTGGTTTATAAAGGGCTCTGGTTTATAAAGGGCTGGTTTATAACTATAAAGGGCTCTGGTTTTATAAAGGGCTCTGGTTTATAACGGGCTCTGGTTTATAAAGGGCTCTGGTTTATAACAGGGCTCTGGTTTATAACAGGCTTTGGTTTATAAAGGGCTCTGGTTTATAACAGGGCTCTGGTTTATAAAGGGCTCTGGTTTATAAAGGCTCTGGTTTATAAAGGGCTCTGGTTTATAACAGGCTCTGGTTTATAAAGGGCTCTGGTTTATAAAGGGCTCTGGTTTATAAAGGGCTCTGGTTTATAAAGGGCTCTGGTTTATAACGGGCTCTGGTTTATAAAGGGCTCTGGTTTATAAAGGGCTCTGGTTTATAACGGGCTCTGGTTTATAAAGGGCTCTGGTTTATAAAGGGCTCTGGTTTATAACAGGCTCTGGTTTATAACAGGCTCTGGTTTATAAAGGGCTCTGGTTTATAACAGGCTCTGGTTTATAAAGGGCTCTGGTTTATAAAGGGCTCTGGTTTATAAAACAGGCTCTGGTTTATAACAGGCTCTGGTTTATAAAGGGCTCTGGTTTATAAAGGGCTCTGGTTTATAACAGGCTCTGGTTTATAAAGGGCTCTGGTTTATAAAGGGCTCTGGTTTATAAAGGGCTCTGGTTTATAAAGGGCTCTGGTTTATAAAGGGCTCTGGTTTATAAAGGGCTCTGGTTTATAAAGGGCTCTGGTTTATAAAGGGCTCTGGTTTATAACGGGCTCTGGTTTATAACGGGCTCTGGTTTATAAAGGGCTCTGGTTTATAAAGGGCTCTGGTTTATAAAGGGCTCTGGTTTATAAAGGGCTCTGGTTTATAAAGGGCTCTGGTTTATAAAGGGCTCTGGTTTATAACAGGCTCTGGTTTATAAAGGGCTCTGGTTTATAAAGGGCTCTGGTTTATAAAGGCTTCTGGTTTATAAAGGGCTCTGGTTTATAAAGGGCTCTGGTTTATAAAGGGCTCTGGTTTATAAAGGGCTCTGGTTTATAACGGGCTCTGGTTTATAAAGGGCTTCTGGTTTATAAAGGGCTCTGGTTTATAAAGGGCTCTGGTTTATAACAGGCTTTGGTTTATAAAGGGCTCTGGTTTATAAAGTTTATAAAGGGCTCTGGTTTATAACAGGCTCTTGGTTTATAAAGGGCTCTGGTTTATAAAGGGCTCTGGTTTATAAAGGGCTCTGGTTTATAAAAGGGCTCTGGTTTATAAAGGGCTCTGGTTTATAACGGGCTCTGGTTTTATAAAGGGCTCTGGTTTATAAAGGGCTCTGGTTTATAAAGGGCTCTGGTTTATAAAGGGCTCTGGTTTATAAAGGGCTCTGGTTTATAACAGGCTTTGGTTTATAAAGGGCTCTGGTTTATAAAGGGCTCTGGTTTATAACAGGCTCTGGTTTATAAAGGGCTCTGGTTTATAACAGGCTCTGGTTTATAACCGGCTCTGGTTTATAAAGGGCTCTGGTTTATAAAGGGCTCTGGTTTATAAAGGGCTCTGGTTTATAAAGGGCTCTGGTTTATAAAGGGCTCTGGTTTATAAAGGGCTCTGGTTTATAACAGGCTCTGGTTTATAACGGGCTCTGGTTTATAAAGGGCTCTGGTTTATAACCGGCTCTGGTTTATAAAGGGCTCTGGTTTATAAAGGGCTCTGGTTTATAAAGGGCTCTGGTTTATAAAGGGCTCTGGTTTATAAAGGGCTCTGGTTTATAAAGGGCTCTGGTTTATAAAGGGCTCTGGTTTATAAAGGGCTCTGGTTTATAAGCTTTGGTTTATAAAGGGCTCTGGTTTATAAAGGGCTCTGGTTTATAAAGGGCTCTGGTTTATAAAGGGCTCTGGTTTATAAAGGCTCTGGTTTATAAAGGGCTCTGGTTTATAACGGGCTCTGGTTTATAAAGGGCTCTGGTTTATAAA
Organism: Cyprinodon brontotheroides; assembly: GCA_018398635.1. Classification (NCBI taxonomy): domain Eukaryota; kingdom Metazoa; phylum Chordata; class Actinopteri; order Cyprinodontiformes; family Cyprinodontidae; genus Cyprinodon; species Cyprinodon brontotheroides. The sequence goes on along the minus strand of JAGKQL010000054.1, from coordinate 37,853,117 downwards.
GGGCTCTGGTTTATAAAGGGCTCTGGTTTATAACAGGCTCTGGTTTATAACCGGCTTTGGTTTATAAAGGGCTCTGGTTTATAACAGGCTCTGGTTTATAAAAGGGCTTGGGTTTATAAAGGGCTCTGGTTTATAAAGGGCTCTGGTTTATAAAGGGCTCTGGTTTATAAAGGGCTCTGGTTTATAACGGGCTCTGGTTTATAAAGGGCTCTGGTTTATAAAGGGCTCTGGTTTATAAAGGGCTCTGGTTTATAACGGGCTCTGGTTTATAAAGGGCTCTGGTTTATAACAGGCTCTGGTTTATAACCTGGCTCTGGTTTATAACGGGCTCTGGTTTATAAAGGGCTCTGGTTTATAAAGGGCTCTGGTTTATAAAGGGCTCTGGTTTATAACGGGCTCTGGTTTATAAAGGGCTCTGGTTTATAAAGGGCTCTGGTTTATAAAGGGCTCTGGTTTATAACCGGGCTCTGGTTTATAAAGGGCTCTGGTTTATAAAGGGCTCTGGTTTATAAAGGGCTCTGGTTTATAAAGGGCTCTGGTTTATAAAGGGCTCTGGTTTATAAAGGGGCTCTGGTTTATAAAGGGCTCTGGTTTATAACAGGCTCTGGTTTATAAAGGGGTTTTGGTTTATAAAAGGCTCTGGTTTTATAACAGGCTCTGGTTTATAAAGGGCTCTGGTTTATAAAGGGCTCTGGTTTATAAAGGGCTCTGGTTTATAAAGGGCTCTGGTTTATAACAGGCTCTGGTTTATAACAGGCTCTGGTTTATAAAGGGCTCTGGTTTATAAAGGGCTCTGGTTTATAAAGGGCTCTGGTTTATAAAGGGCTCTGGTTTATAACAGGCTCTGGTTTATAAAGGGCTCTGGTTTATAACAGGCTCTGGTTTATAAAGGGCTCTGGTTTATAAAGGGCTCTGGTTTATAAAGGGCTCTGGTTTATAAAGGGCTCTGGTTTATAAAGGGCTCTGGTTTATAACCGGCTCTGGTTTATAAAGGGCTCTGGTTTATAAAGGGCTCTGGTTTATAACCGGCTCTGGTTTATAAAGGGCTCTGGTTTATAAAGGGCTCTGGTTTATAACGGGCTCTGGTTTATAAAGGGCTCTGGTTTATAAAGGGCTCTGGTTTATAAAGGGCTCTGGTTTATAAAGGCTCTCTGGTTTATAAAGGGCTCTGGTTTATAAAGGGCTCTGGTTTATAAAGGGCTCTGGTTTATAACTGGCTTTGGTTTATAAAGGGCTCTGGTTTATAAAGGGCTCTGGTTTATAACAGGCTCTGGTTTATAAAGGGCTCTGGTTTATAAAGGGCTCTGGTTTATAAAGGGCTCTGGTTTATAACAGGCTTTGGTTTATAAAAGGGCTCTGGTTTATAACAGGCTCTGGTTTATAACGGGCTCTGGTTTATAAGGGCTCTGGGTTTATAAAGGGCTCTGGTTTATAACAGGGCTCTGGTTTATAACAGGGCTCTGGTTTATAAAGGGCTCTGGTTTATAAAGGGCTCTGGTTTATAAAGGGCTCTGGTTTATAACAGGCTCTGGTTTATAACCGGCTTTGGTTTATAAAGGGCTCTGGTTTATAAAGGGCTCTGGTTTATAACAGGCTCTGGTTTATAAAGGGCTCTGGTTTATAAAGGGCTCTGGTTTATAAAGGGCTCTGGTTTATAACCGGCTCTGGTTTATAAAGGGCTCTGGTTTATAACAGGCTCTGGTTTATAAAGGGCTCTGGTTTATAACGGGCTCTGGTTTATAAAGGGCTCTCTGGTTTATAAAAGGGCTCTGGTTTATAAAGGGCTCTGGTTTATAAAGGGCTCTGGTTTATAAAGGGCTCTGGTTTATAAAGGGCTCTGGTTTATAAAGGGCTCTGGTTTATAAAGGGCTCTGGTTTATAAAGGGCTCTGGTTTATAACGGGCTTTGGTTTATAAAGGGCTCTGGTTTATAACAGGCTCTGGTTTATAAAGGGGCTCTGGTTTATAAAGGGCTCTGGTTTATAAAGGGCTCTGGTTTATAAAGGGCTCTGGTTTATAAAGGGCTCTGGTTTATAAAGGGCTCTGGTTTATAAAGGGCTCTGGTTTATAACCGGCTTTGGTTTATAAAGGGCTCTGGTTTATAAAGGGCTCTGGTTTATAAAGGGCTCTGGTTTATAAAAGGGCTCTGGTTTATAAAGGGCTCTGGTTTATAAAGGGCTCTGGTTTATAAAGGGCTCTGGTTTATAAAGGGCTCTGGTTTATAACAGGCTCTGGTTTATAACCGGCTCTGGTTTATAAAGGGGCTCTGGTTTATAAAGGGCTCTGGTTTATAAAGGGCTCTGGTTTATAAAGGGCTCTGGTTTATAAAGGGCTCTGGTTTATAACCGGGCTTCTGGTTTATAAAGGGCTCTGGTTTATAAAGGGCTCTGGTTTATAACAGGCTCTGGTTTATAAAGGGCTCTGGTTTATAAAGGGCTCTTTTATAAAAGGGCTCTGGTTTATAAAGGGCTCTGGTTTATAAAGGGCTCTGGTTTATAAAGGGCTCTGGTTTATAACGGGCTCTGGTTTATAACAGGCTCTGGTTTATAACGGGCTCTGGTTTATAAAGGGCTCTGGTTTATAAAGGGCTCTGGTTTATAAAGGGCTCTGGTTTATAAAGGGCTCTGGTTTATAAAGGGCTCTGGTTTATAAAGGGCTCTGGTTTATAAAGGGCTCTGGTTTATAAAGGGCTTTGGTTTATAAAGGGCTCTGGTTTATAAAGGGCTCTGGTTTATAAAGGGCTCTGGTTTATAACAGGCTCTGGTTTATAAAGGGCTCTGGTTTATAAAGGGCTCTGGTTTATAACCGGCTCTGGTTTATAACGGGCTCTGGTTTATAAAGGGCTCTGGTTTATAACCGGCTCTGGTTTATAAAGGGCTCTGGTTTATAAAGGGCTCTGGTTTATAAAGGGCTCTGGTTTATAAAGGGCTCTGGTTTATAAAGGGCTCTGGTTTATAAAGGGCTCTGGTTTATAAAAAGGGCTCTGGTTTATAAAGGGCTCTGGTTTATAACAGGCTCTGGTTTATAACCGGGCTCTGGTTTATAAAGGGCTCTGGTTTATAAAGGGCTCTGGTTTATAACCGGCTTTGGTTTATAAAGGGCTCTGGTTTATAAAGGGCTTTGGTTTTATAAAGGGCTCTGGTTTATAACCGGCTCTGGTTTATAAAGGGCTCTGGTTTATAACAGGCTCTGGTTTATAAAGGGCTCTGGTTTATAAAGGGCTCTGGTTTATAAAGGGCTCTGGTTTATAAAGGGCTCTGGTTTATAACCGGGCTCTGGTTTATAACCGGCTTTGGTTTATAAAGGGCTCTGGTTTATAACAGGCTCTGGTTTATAACCGGCTCTGGTTTATAAAGGGGTTTATAAAGGGCTCTGGTTTATAAAGGGCTCTTGGTTTATAAAGGGCTTTGGTTTATAAAGGGCTCTGGTTTATAAAGGGCTCTGGTTTATAAAGGGCTCTGGTTTATAAAGGGCTCTGGTTTATAAAGGGCTTTGGTTTATAAAGGGCTCTGGTTTATAACGGGCTCTGGTTTATAAAGGGCTCTGGTTTATAAAGGGCTCTGGTTTATAAAGGGCTCTGGTTTATAAAGGGCTCTGGTTTATAACAGGCTCTGGTTTATAAAGGGCTCTGGTTTATAAAGGGCTCTGGTTTATAAAAGGGCTCTGGTTTATAAAGGGCTCTGGTTTATAACAGGCTCTGGTTTATAAAGGGCTCTGGTTTATAAAGGGCTCTGGTTTATAAAGGGCTCTGGTTTATAACCAGGCTCTGGTTTATAAAGGGCTCTGGTTTATAAAGGGCTCTGGTTTATAACAGGCTCTGGTTTATAACAGGGCTCTGGTTTATAAAGGGCTCTGGTTTATAAAGGGCTCTGGTTTATAAAGGGCTCTGGTTTATAAAGGGGCTCTGGTTTATAACCGGGCTCTGGTTTATAAAGGGCTCTGGTTTATAAAGGGCTCTGGTTTATAACGGGCTCTGGTTTATAAAGGGCTCTGGTTTATAAAGGGCTCTGGTTTATAAAGGCTCTGGTTTATAAAGGGCTCTGGTTTATAAAGGGCTCTTGGTTTATAAAGGGCTCTGGTTTATAAAGGGCTCTGGTTTATAACGGGCTCTGGTTTATAAAGGGCTCTGGTTTATAAAGGGCTCTGGTTTATAAAGGGCTTTGGTTTATAAAGGGCTCTGGTTTATAAAGGGCTCTGGTTTATAACGGGCTCTGGTTTATAAAGGGCTCTGGTTTATAAAGGGCTCTGGTTTATAAAGGGCTTTGGTTTATAAAGGGCTCTGGTTTATAAAGGGCTCTGGTTTATAAAGGGCTCTGGTTTATAAAGGGCTCTGGTTTATAACAGGGCTCTGGTTTATAAAGGGCTTTGGTTTATAAAGGGCTCTGGTTTATAAAGGGCTTTGGTTTATAAAGGGCTCTGGTTTATAAAGGGCTCTGGTTTATAAAGGCTCTGCTCTGGTTTATAAAGGGCTTTGGTTTATAAAGGGCTCTGGTTTATAACAGGCTCTGGTTTATAAAGGGCTCTGGTTTATAACAGGCTCTGGTTTATAAAGGCTTTGGTTTATAAAGGGCTCTGGTTTATAACCGGCTCTGGTTTATAAAGGGCTCTGGTTTATAAAGGGCTCTGGTTTATAAAGGGCTCTGGTTTATAAAGGGCTCTGGTTTATAAAGGGCTCTGGTTTATAACGGCTCTGGTTTATAACCGGCTTTGGTTTATAAAGGGCTCTGGTTTATAACAGGCTCTGGTTTATAAAGGGCTTTGGTTTATAAAGGGCTCTGGTTTTATAAAGGGCTCTGGTTTATAAAGGGCTCTGGTTTATAAAGGGCTCTGGTTTATAAAGGGCTCTGGTTTATAACCGGCTTTGGTTTATAAAGGGCTAAAGGCTGGTTTATAAAAGGGCTCTGGTTTATAAAGGGCTCTGGTTTATAAAGGGCTCTGGTTTATAAAGGGCTCTGGTTTATAAAGGGCTCTGGTTTATAAAGGGCTCTGGTTTATAACGGCTCTGGTTTATAACCGGCTCTGGTTTATAAAGTTCTATTTAAAGGGCTCTGGTTTATAAAAGGGCTCTGGTTTATAAAGGGCTCTGGTTTATAACAGGCTCTGGTTTATAAAGGGCTCTGGTTTATAACAGGCTCTGGTTTATAACGGGCTCTGGTTTATAAAGGGCTCTGGTTTATAAAGGGCTCTGGTTTATAAAGGGCTCTGGTTTATAAAGGGCTCTGGTTTATAAAGGGCTCTGGTTTATAAAGGGCTCTGGTTTATAAAGGGCTCTGGTTTATAAAGGGCTCTGGTTTATAAAGGGCTCTGGTTTATAAAGGGCTCTGGTTTATAACAGGGCTTTGGTTTATAACCGGCTCTGGTTTATAACAGGGCTCTGGTTTATAAAGGGCTCTGGTTTATAAAGGGCTCTGGTTTATAAAGGGCTCTGGTTTATAAAGGGCTCTGGTTTATAAAGGGCTCTGGTTTATAACGGGCTCTGGTTTATAAAGGGCTCTGGTTTATAAAGGGCTTTGGTTTATAAAGGGCTCTGGTTTATAAAGGGCTCTGGTTTATAAAGGGCTCTGGTTTATAAAGGGCTCTGGTTTATAACCGGCTCTGGTTTATAACAGGCTCTGGTTTATAACCGGCTCTGGTTTATAAAGGGCTCTGGTTTATAAAGGGCTCTGGTTTATAAAGGGCTCTGGTTTATAAAGGGCTCTGGTTTATAACAGGCTTTTTAAAGGGCTCTGGTTTATAAAGGGCTCTGGTTTATAACAGGGCTCTGGTTTATAAAGGGCTCTGGTTTATAAAGGGCTCTGGTTTATAACGGGCTCTGGTTTATAAAGGGCTCTGGTTTATAAAGGGCTCTGGTTTATAACCGGCTCTGGTTTATAAAGGGCTCTGGTTTATAAAGGGCTCTGGTTTATAACGGGCTCTGGTTTATAAAGGGCTTTGGTTTATAAAGGGCTCTGGTTTATAAAGGGCTCTGGTTTATAAAGGGCTTTGGTTTATAAAGGGCTCTGGTTTATAAAGGGCTCTGGTTTATAAAGGGCTCTGGTTTATAAAGGGCTCTGGTTTATAACGGGCTCTGGTTTATAAAGGGCTCTGGTTTATAAAGGGCTCTGGTTTATAAAGGGGCTCTGGTTTATAAAGGGCTCTGGTTTATAAAGGGCTCTGGTTTATAAAGGGCTCTGGTTTATAAAGGGCTCTGGTTTATAAAGGGCTCTGGTTTATAAAGGGCTCTGGTTTATAAAGGGCTCTGGTTTATAACCGGCTCTGGTTTATAAAGGGCTCTGGTTTATAAAGGGCTCTGGTTTATAACCGGCTCTGGTTTATAACAGGCTCTGGTTTATAAAGGGCTCTGGTTTATAACAGGGCTTTGGTTTATAAAGGGCTCTGGTTTATAAAGGGCTCTGGTTTATAACGGGCTCTGGTTTATAAAGGGCTCTGGTTTATAAAGGGCTCTGGTTTATAAAGGGCTCTGGTTTATAAAGGGCTCTGGTTTGGTTTTATAAAGGGCTCTGGTTTATAAAGGGCTCTGGTTTATAAAGGGCTCTGGTTTATAAAGGGCTCTGGTTTATAACCTGGCTCTGGTTTATAAAGGGGCTTTGGTTTATAAAGGGCTTTGGTTTATAAAGGGCTCTGGTTTATAAAGGGCTCTGGTTTATAAAGGGCTCTGGTTTATAAAGGGCTCTGGTTTATAACAGGCTCTGGTTTATAAAGGGCTCTGGTTTATAAAGGGCTCTGGTTTATAAAGGGCTCTGGTTTATAAAGGGCTTTGGTTTATAAAGGGCTCTGGTTTATAAAGGGCTCTGGTTTATAAAGGGCTCTGGTTTATAAAGGGCTCTGGTTTATAACTGGGCTCTGGTTTATAAGGAAGGGCTCTGGTTTATAAAGGGCTTTGGTTTATAACAGGGCTTTGGTTTATAAAGGGCTCTGGTTTATAAAGGGGCTCTGGTTTATAAAGGGCTCTGGTTTATAAAGGGCTCTGGTTTATAACGGGCTCTGGTTTATAACAGGCTCTGGTTTATAACGGGCTCTGGTTTATAAAGGGCTCTGGTTTATAAAGGGCTCTGGTTTATAAAGGGCTCTGGTTTATAAAGGGCTCTGGTTTATAAAGGGCTTGGTTTATAAAGGGCTCTGGTTTATAAAGGGCTCTGGTTTATAAAGGGCTCTGGTTTATAAAGGGCTCTGGTTTATAAAGGGCTCTGGTTTATAAAGGGCTCTGGTTTATAAAGGGCTTTGGTTTATAACAGGGCTCTGGTTTATAAAGGGCTCTGGTTTATAAAGGGCTCTGGTTTATAAAGGGCTCTGGTTTATAACCAGGCTCTGGTTTATAAAGGGCTCTGGTTTATAAAGGGCTCTGGTTTATAAAGGGCTTGGTTTATAACAGGCTCTTTATAAAGGGCTCTGGTTTATAAAGGGCTCTGGTTTATAACCGGCTCTGGTTTATAAAGGGCTCTGGTTTATAAAGGGCTCTGGTTTATAAAGGGGCTCTGGTTTATAAAGGGCTTTGGTTTATAAAAGGCTCTGGTTTATAAAGGGCTCTGGTTTTTATAAAGGGCTCTGGTTTATAAAGGGCTCTGGTTTATAACAGGCTCTGGTTTATAACAGGCTCTGGTTTATAAAGGGCTCTGGTTTATAAAGGGCTCTGGTTTATAAAGGGCTCTGGTTTATAACCGGCTCTGGTTTATAAAGGGCTCTGGTTTATAAAGGGCTCTGGTTTATAACGGGCTCTGGTTTATAAAGGGCTCTGGTTTATAAAGGGCTCTGGTTTATAAAGGGCTTTGGTTTATAAAGGGCTCTGGTTTATAACAGGCTCTGGTTTATAAAGGGCTCTGGTTTATAAAGGGCTCTGGTTTATAACGGGCTCTGGTTTATAACAGGCTTTGGTTTATAAAGGGCTCTGGTTTATAACAGGCTCTGGTTTATAACTGGCTTTGGTTTATAAAGGGCTCTGGTTTATAAAGGGCTTTGGTTTATAAAGGGCTCTGGTTTATAAAGGGCTCTGGTTTATAACAGGCTTTGGTTTATAACAGGCTCTGGTTTATAACAGGCTCTGGTTTATAACAGGCTCTGGTTTATAAAGGGCTCTGGTTTATAAAGGGCTCTGGTTTATAAAGGGCTCTGGTTTATAACCGGGCTCTGGTTTATAACAGGCTCTGGTTTATAACAGGCTTTGGTTTATAAAGGGCTCTGGTTTATAACGGGCTCTGGTTTATAACCGCTCTGGTTTATAAAGGTTTGGTTTATAAAGGGCTCTGGTTTATAAAGGGCTCTGGTTTATAACGGGCTCTGGTTTATAAAGGGCTCTGGTTTATAACGGGCTCTGGTTTATAACCGGCTCTGGTTTATAAAGGGCTCTGGTTTATAAAAGGGCTTTGGTTTATAAAAGGCTCTGGTTTATAACGGGCTCTGGTTTATAAAGGGCTCTGGTTTATAAAGGGCTCTGGTTTATAAAGGGCTCTGGTTTATAAAAGGGCTCTGGTTTATAAAGGGCTCTGGTTTATAACAGGCTCTGGTTTATAAAGGGGTTTATAACCGGCTTTGGTTTATAAAGGGCTCTGGTTTATAAAGGGCTCTGGTTTATAAAGGGCTCTGGTTTATAAAGGGCTCTGGTTTATAACGGGCTCTGGTTTATAAAGGGCTCTGGTTTATAACAGGCTCTGGTTTATAAAGGGCTCTGGTTTATAACAGGGCTCTGGTTTATAAAGGGCTTTGGTTTATAAAGGGCTCTGGTTTATAACAGGCTCTGGTTTATAAAGGGCTCTGGTTTATAAAGGGCTTGGGTTTATAAAGGGCTCTGGTTTATAAAGGGCTCTGGTTTATAAAGGGCTCTGGTTTATAAAGGGCTCTGGTTTATAACCGGCTCTGGTTTATAAAGGGCTCTGGTTTATAAAGGGCTCTGGTTTATAACGGGCTTTGGTTTATAAAGGGCTCTGGTTTATAACAGGCTCTGGTTTATAAAGGGCTCTGGTTTATAAAGGGCTCTGGTTTATAACGGGCTCTGGTTTATAACAGGCTCTGGTTTATAAAGGGCTCTGGTTTATAAAGGGCTCTGGTTTATAAAGGGCTCTGGTTTATAAAGGGCTCTGGTTTATAAAGGCTCTGGTTTATAAAGGGCTTGGTTTATAAAGGGCTCTGGTTTATAACCGGCTTTGGTTTATAACCGGCTCTGGTTTATAAAGGGCTCTGGTTTATAAAGGGCTCTGGTTTATAAAGGGCTCTGGTTTATAAAGGGCTCTGGTTTATAAAGGGCTCTGGTTTATAAAGGGCTCTGGGTTTATAAAGGGCTCTGGTTTATAAAGGGCTCTGGTTTATAAAGGGCTCTGGTTTATAAAGGGCTTTGGTTTATAAAGGGCTCTGGTTTATAAAGGGCTCTGGTTTATAACAGGGCTCTGGTTTATAAAGGGCTTTGGTTTATAAAGGGCTCTGGTTTATAACAGGCTCTGGTTTATAAAGGGCTTTGGTTTATAAAGGGCTCTGGTTTATAACTGGCTCTGGTTTATAAAGGGCTCTGGTTTATAAAGGGCTCTGGTTTATAACAGGCTTTGGTTTATAAAGGGCTCTGGTTTATAACAGGCTCTGGTTTATAACAAAGGGCTCTGGTTTATAAAGGTTTATAGGCTCTGGTTTATAAAGGGCTCTGGTTTATAAAGGGCTCTGGTTTTATAACGGGCTCTGGTTTATAAAGGGCTCTGGTTTATAACAGGGCTCTGGTTTATAAAGGGCTTTGGTTTATAAAGGGCTCTGGTTTATAAAGGGCTCTGGTTTATAAAGCTCTGGTTTATAAAGGGCTTTGGTTTATAAAGGGCTCTGGTTTATAAAGGGCTCTGGTTTATAAAGGGCTCTGGTTTATAAAAGGGCTCTGGTTTATAAAGGGCTCTGGTTTTATAAAGGGCTCTGGTTTATAACTGGCTCTGGTTTATAAAGGGCTCTGGTTTATAAAGGGCTCTGGTTTATAACAGGCTCTGGTTTATAAAGGGCTCTGGTTTATAACGGGCTCTGGTTTATAAAGGGCTCTGGTTTATAAAGGGCTCTGGTTTATAAAGGGCTCTGGTTTATAACAGGGCTCTGGTTTATAAAGGGCTTTGGTTTATAAAGGGCTCTGGTTTATAACAGGCTTTGGTTTATAAAGGGCTCTGGTTTATAAAGGGCTCTGGTTTATAACAGGCTCTGGTTTATAACGGGCTCTGGTTTATAAAGGGCTCTGGTTTATAAAGGGCTCTGGTTTTAT
>JAGKQL010000054.1:37767226-37828669 GCA_018398635.1 Cyprinodon brontotheroides | reverse complement strand
TGTTGGTGCGGTTGTGTTGCAGCACCACATTCACTACATTTACTACATTCACTACATTCCCAGGGGAAAACAAAATTATATTTTTGTTTTATTTGAATTTTTGCTGTGCTTTGCATGTTTAGATTGTTTTGGTTTTTGCTTTTCCCCCTTTAACAATCCAACCTGGGCTGAAGTCAGCTTTCTAATGAGGCGGAGCGCCAACTGCTGCGCACAGGTGTCAGCAGAGGCTGATTGAAGCCAAAATAAAAGGAGCCTTGATGGAGGGAGGGACAGAGCTGATCCTGCAGGTGATGGAGAAGCTGCTGAGCGAGTTGCAGGTGGGATCTGCGCGATACTCTAATAGAGACGGAGTGTTACTTCCAGGCGTGGACCTCTGCCCTGACTGTGCCGTCTTTTCACCTCCTGTTATTCTGTACCTGGCGTGCAGATCCCACCTGCCCCTCGCTCTGCAACGTGTCCGTCTCTATCACCTCTCCTTCCATCAGCCTTTGCTGACACCTGTAGTCTTTAGTCTTTTTAATTCTTCAGCCCCTTTTGGTATGGCTCTGCTGTTTGTTTAATAAATTCCTTCTTTAAAGAACCTGATGCTGAATTCTGGGGCCGCTGCCGTGATTCATCACAACATTTTTACATTTCTTTGTACAAGATGAGATTTTTCTTTGAAGGAAGCATTGTTTTGTCTGGGTGCCATAGGTTGTTGTATTTTAATTTATTTAATTTATATTTCTCAGATGAATGGACTCAGGGAAAAATGCAGATAAGAGCCACAAGAGAGAATACAACTGATTTGATCTTTTTTTTTTTACTTTTTGAAAGCAGTGATGGGTAGGATCATAGAACAACACAGTAATGCCTTTTAGGTTTATAATGCATGCACTTTCCTTTATGTATTTATCTTAATACTTTTATTAACATTTATTAAAATTATTAAAATTGAAGCCATTCTATGGGACTGATGGCTGCTAATAATGACCATTTATAGGCATGATAACATCCGAAGCGTCGGTGCAAACATCCATTTATTTATTGTGTAAAAGAGACTGAATCAACATGAGGAGGAACCCATGAGATGATGAACAGGTTCTATATAATAGAGCTACGTTTTTATTCTTCATCTTCACCTGCTTCCAGATGATTTCACCTAAATAGATTCATTGATCTACTACCATTCAAGAAATAAACCTGTAATGTTATTGTGGTAACAACAGGCTATGGCAAGCCCTTTGAGATGTACTAGCTTTACTAAATATGTATTCCTGGTATCTGAAAAAATGTCTGTGTATAAATGAATATTTCAAACAAAATCACATCCTCCATATCTAGAACAAACATTTTGGATGTATAGAAATTTATTTCAGATCTCCGTATTCCTACTATTACTGGTGAGCATTTTTATCATTTTAAAAATGAATACATTTTTTTTCAGATATCATAAATACATTTCAGTCAAGCTGATGAATGTCAGAATGGCCACTTAAATGTGTAAAAATTTCTAGATATATATAAAACTTAAAATTCTTACTGGTATAGTTTTTTTTTTTTACAATATGAAATTCAGAAAATATATTGTATCAGTTCAGTCTAGGAGTGTGGAACTACATGGAGTCTGATTGTTTTTAATAAATATAAAAATGGCCTGCCATATTCCACTCCATATAAATTTCTACATTAACTGGAGCAACTTAATCTTCTACTACGCCATCTTCCTAACGCGTCACCAAATGTAGCGCTAAATGGCTCTGTCTGTAATACAAACTCTCCATTTTTTTTTATTTCTTAAAATCTCTATTTCAAATGGGGGGGAAATAACCACTTCCTGTTGCTTGTTGTCATGGTGACACGTCAAATCTGTGCTCCACTGATGATGGCTTTTCATGCTTATTATGCACGTGTTAAACTCTGAGTGGTTCTAGTTAAAATTGACTAAACTAATTGATAGCAGCCGTTGAAACACTCAGCGTTCCCGACTTTAGGCTAGATCAATTTAGAGTTTCTGATTTGTCAAATGGACCCCTGAAATAGTTTTTTGTTTTTTACTTTCTTTAGTCTTTGGCCCAAAATACCATTTATAAATTGAACAAACACTGAGCCTGGTTCTGCTGGAGGTTTCTTCCTGTTCAAGGGAGTTTTCCTCTCCACTTTACTATTAAGCTACAAGCATGCTTAGTGTGAGGGATTGCCTTGAAGAGTCAATGAGTCGATGCAATCAGCTGGTTTTCCTTAGATAGAAAATTTTTAATCAAACTGAGTGGATGATCTGATGAACTGGAAAGAGTGCCTTATGATGACATGATGTGAATTGGTGCTATAGAAATAAACTGAATAGAATTGAATTTAAAAGCCAATCAAACCCAGAGTCTAAATCTTTGTAATTTTCCTCCATTAGACGTGTAGCACCATCTTAATAGAGCGTTGCCCCCATGAAGGGGCAACTTAAGAATGTAACTTCAAGCATCTCATAGATGTAAGTTAATTGATTTAATGTTTTTTTTTTACAGCAATAAATATACGATACATACAGACACACACACACACAGACACACACCGACATAGACACACAACTAATAGCGTAACATATATATATATATATATATATATATATATATATATATATATATATATATATATATACTATATATATATATATATATATATATATATATATATGTATATTAAAACAAAAATAATGGTTGTAATCAACATAATAAACATTTAGTTTGGAAAAAAATGACTTGGAAAAAATGAACCCCTTATTTTTCTCTTAAAAGACATTAACAAATAAGTATAAATATTGCTCTAATTTTTGACTGCTTAACTTAAAATATGCCCCGTCACATAAATGCTTGTATTGAAGTGTTGGCCTATTTGAGTCATTGCTGCTTTTAATTAAATACAGATCGATTCTGGTTCTTTTCTGTTTCATTCAGTATTATCTTAAATACTTTGCTGCTTTCTGGGTCTTTGCTAACCTTTTATTCTCTCAGTGGAGAACGGGCAGAAAATGATTAGAGTCTGAGGGAGAAAACTGGGAAGTAAAAGGGGGAAACTAGCGAGCCATAAGCTTGGGCCCCACAGATAGCCTTTAGATGGTGTAAAAACCTCTGGCTGTGCAGAGAAGATAGAAGACGTATCAACATGGACAGAGAAAATAAAGGAGCTGTGAAAAACAGAGGAGTGTTTGCAGAATCCAATTGAGCTGACACTTTCCCAGCCACATAGCATTTTCTGTTGTTTACAGCTTTATGAGTAACCCACGCGGCGCGTATGCGCCTTCAGGGCCGTGTGCGGACAGCGTGGGCGCTGACCTGTGTGTGTCTGCGTGTGCGTGTGTGATTGAGGCTGATGGATGTTGACAGCTGCGGAGAATCACTTTCCTGTTGGTAAAACAGCATATTGACCCTGTAGCCCCTCCGTAGGCAGAGGTTAGCTGGGCTAAAGCCGGGGGTGACATCCAGCTGGGAGCTGAGCGCCGTGCTTGAACCCACAACATTACAGTGACCCAGAGTCAACCTGGACACGCACCAACAACCCAGCCTTTGAAAAGCGCCCAACACCCCCCCTGCCATGTTGGAGGTCTGCATAGAAAAGAGAAACTGATGGGGAGAAAAATCTGCACTGGAAGCTTCAGATGGGGCAAAAAAACACATAATAAAAACACTTAAACCAGGTGTCTTCCACGTTTTCCAGGCCAAGGACCCCCAAACTGATGGAGGGATGGGCGGGGACCCCCTAGTTATTTATAGATAGATAGATAAATATATATATATATAGTAATGTAACTAAAGTAATTTCTCCTGGGATTATTAAAGTATTTCTGATTCCTGGTTGATGGGACAGGTGTTGTGGTATGAAACAGTGTTGAAAAGAGCTCCTGTGTGTCGCTGAATGTGTGTATTGATGACTGAAAGACATCTTCTGCCTCCATTTATCTGTTTACTACAGTATGTTGAATTCATGTTAATGTGGATTTAAAGACATTTCAATAAGTGGAAAAACTGCAGGGGGGGAATATAAAAGTCTAATCAACTGAAACTTTCACGATTACCCCCATGCAGTACCTCTGTGGACCCACTAGGGGTCAAAGACCCCTGGTGAAGACCTCAGACTTAGATGATCTGCTCTGAAAATACTGACGTTTCAGTGGATTTTATGTCTGTACAGCTGTAGCTGCATTCTAATTCGTGCAAAGTTTATGGGAGACGGCAGCAAGAGGTTAAGCAGCGCATCTAAGCATTCAACGCTCAAGTTCAGTAAATTGAACTTTTGCTGCTGGACGCCAGAGCCTCAACCAATCAGAAAAGTCAATCCAGGAGTTTTGGGGGGGAGACTGACACTATGTGTCCTTGGTTGGTCCTTGGCTGGTTCTTGGTTGGTCCTTGGGTGGTTCTTGACTTGTCCTCGACTGGTCTTAAGCTGGTCCTTGGTTGGTCCTTGGCTGGTTCTTGGTTGGTCCTTGGTTGGTCCTTAGCATGTTCTTGGCTGGTTCTTGGTTGGTCCTTGGCTGGTTCTTGGTTGGTCCTTAGCATGTTCTTGGCTGGTTCTTGGTTGGTCCTTGGTTGGTCCTTGGCTGGTCCTTGGGTGGTTCTTAGCTGGTCCTTGGGTGGTTTTGACTTGTCCTCGACTGGTCCTTAGCTGGTCCTTGGCTGGTCCTTATCCGGACCTTGGCTGGTTCTTTGGTTGGTCCTTGGTTGGTCCTTGGCTGGTCCTTGTCTGGCCCTAGCGGTCCTTGGCTGGTCCTTGGTTGGTCCTTGGCTGGTCCTTGGCTGGTCCTTGGATTGGTCCTTGGCTGGTCCTTGGCTGGTCCTTGGTTGGTCCTTAGCCGGTCCTTGGTTGGTCCTTGGTTGGTCATTGGCTGGTCCTTGGCTGGTCCGTGGTTGGTCCTTGGCTGGTTCTTGGTTGGTCCTTAGCCGGTCCTCGGCTGGTTCTTGCCTGGTCCATGGCTGGTCCTTGTATGGTCCTTTGTTGGTCCATGGCTGGTCCTTGGCTGGTTCTTGGTTGGTCCTTAGCTGATCCCTTGGCTGGTCCTTAGCCGGTACTTGCGCTGGTTCTTGGTTGGTCCTTAGCTGGTTCTTGGTTGGTCCTTGGCTGGTCCTTGGCTGAGTCCTTAGCGGTACCCGGCTGGTTCTTGGCTGGTCCTTGGCTGGTTCTTGGTTGGTCCTAGGCTGGTTCTTGGATGGTCCTTGGCTGGTTCTTGGATGGTCCTTGGCGGGTTCTTGGTTGGTCCTAGGTTGGTTCTTGGATGGTCCTTGGCGGGTTCTTGGTTGGTCCTTGGCTGGTTCTTGATGGTCCTTGGCTGGTTCTTGGTTGGTCCTAGGCTGGTTCTTGGATGGTCCTTGGCTGGTTCTTGGCTGGTCCTGGGCTGGTCCTGGCTGGTCCTTGGTTGGTCCTTAGCCGGTCCTAGGTTGGTCCTTGGCTGGTCCTTGGCTGGTCCTTGGCTGGTTCTTGGATGGTCCTTTGTTGGTCCTTGGCTGATCGACGACTGGTCATCTTGCAATTCCTTTTTAAACATCAATCTTTGTACTAAAATATTCTTTCTGTAATGATTTGTTGGCTTTAAGATCTAAAGAGAAGCACCATTTCCTGGTCAGACCCTGTAATTCAGTGAAAGGGTGGAGTAAAAATATGCAAGAGGGGGTCACTGCAAAGTAGGCTACCATTTGGCTGGCGTTTGACTGGGAAGGGCCATTTTGAAAGGTTGCTACTGTAGCTTTCAGCGGGGATTCCCAGTGCTGCCAACAAGAAGATTTCTTCTACCATTTTCAGGTTGGGTGGGGGTTAAAGAGGACCCAGATGCAGAGACTGAAGCTGAGGTGATTTCTGGCAAGATTTAATGAACCAAAAAGGGCAAAAGAAGCAAAAATCCAAAAACATAATTCCAAAAAATACTGAAAACCAGGAACACTCACAACAAGGGGAAAGAAATGAGGACAACCCAGCAACAGAGACTGAGCAGGAGGTCCATCTAATCAGCAGATTGGGAGCAGGTGTGAACAAAGGAGTCTAGAAGGGAGCTAGGGGAAGGAGAATGACTCAAGAGGGCAACAGAGGGAAAACAAGAAATACCTAAGAACTCAAATACAATCAAAAAGATAAAACTTAAACAGAACCAAAACCATGACACCATTTTTAGTCCATTGGGATTTTGTTGGTGTTGTTTCCTTTATGCTACCAAAAGTATTTCCAAAAAAAACAACAATCCACTGGACTTTTTTTCCAAGTTTGAAGACTTTTCACTTCCCATCCAGGAAACTATTTCTGACATTTTGAATTAAAAAAGCTTCCTTGGGGCTGAGATATACATTATAAGCGCTCTGATGATTTTTTAGCCAAAGGATTATTATCAAAAACATAATTAATGTGCACAAATAAGGAATAATTGTATTAACCATTCATGTAAACAGAGTTTTATGGGGCCCCCAGGAACTTGGGGCGCTAGGCAACTGCCTAGTATTGCCTAATGGTAATTCCGCCCCTGGGTTGCATTCTGGATGGAGGAGCTTCATCTGAACCTGCAGCGATTAGAACCTGGTTTCACAGCCTGAGAAACGATGACAGCTGTAAGGCTGGAGGTGTGGGTTCAGATCCTCCAGTCTCCAAGCATCAGAAGTTATGGGATCAAACCTGTGCTGCTTTTATTTCTGCCTCCTTCTACCTGTTCTTGACTGAACAGGACTCCGCTCTGCCTCAATGGGAGGAGAAAGGAACGCTGTGGGAGTAATATTTCTAAGCCTCATACTGCAGCATTTGCCTTGCTCAGAGGCCCTTTAACATGCCACATGAGAAAGATGGAATCAAAGCCACAACTTTCATATGGTTTCCTGAGGTTCTCTAACGTCAGCAGATGAGTGGAGATTTCCTGTCTGTTCCTGCTCTGGTCCTGGTTCTGGCTCTGGCTCCGGTCCTGGTTCCGGTCCCAGTTCTGGTTCTGGTTTGTGTTTGCTCCAGCAGTGCCCTGAGGAGTGGCTGCTGGAAACAACCAATTGCTCCACCTGCTTTGGGTTTGCAGGCCACCGAGGCGTCATGCTAGGTCCTGTTCCTGCTTGGTTGAGTTTGCCATGCTGACTTAGCATCAAGGTCGGTGGGTCAGCAGGAAGCAGCCGTCCTCCGGAGAGCCGGGCCAAGGCTGCTGGGTGCTGCCTTCATTGGCTGCTGGGTGTGTACAGCTGACTGGTTGCTCACCTATAGCCTTCAGGTTGTAATTTAAAGCAACTAGAGCAAATCTCTCCCTCTCTGTTTGTCTCCATCAGTCTGTGTGTTTATTACCCAGAGTAGCAGGCAGCCGATTGGTGGAGAGGACAGCGCCCCATCAGCGCTCTGACAGGCCTGTGTGTGTAACAGTCAGGGTCAGTCATGGTCAATCACCCAAAGTGACCAAAGAGAGGTCGTCCTTTAAGCTCTTTCTCCTCGTTCCTTCCTACTTTCTTCCATCCTTCCTTCCTTGTTTCCTTTCCTGCCTTTCTGTCCTCTACATGACGATGGAGATCTGAGGGATGTTCTCAACAGGACCTGTGCTTCAGAACCAGTAAACCACCCATCTTCTGGACCTATTGGCTTCTGATGTCCATGTGAACTGATAATCACGGTGTCCGCTGGTGCCTCCTGCTGGCTACGGGCGAGAGGCGGGGTCCATCCTGGACAGATCGCCAGTCCATCGCAGGGTCTTCAGTTTCAAATAAATTAGATCTGAATGAACCATGAAGACAAAACTGACTGTTGAAATCAAGTTTAAACAGTCAACTGATCAGATTTAGGCCGAGCCCACATCTTTAGGAAGCCTAGACGGTCACGGTCTTACTTTCTGTTTTACTTTGATCCATGTTTTTTATTGGTTTATTTCCTACTTTGTTTTTCTAGATTTATTTTAGTTCTCAGGTTTTTCTGGTTCCCCGTCGCTGTTGCTGATTGTTTTTCCCCTGATGTCTCCATGGTTCTGTTTTGTTTTACATTTTAAGTTGGATTTTTGGATTCCTGCCTTTTTTTTTCTGTTTTCACCAATTAAACTACAAGAAATCCCCTCAGCCTCTCTAACTCTGCATTTGGGTCCTCTAAATCACAACCAAACCCTGACATAGACAGGATTTTCTGTTGGATTCAGATCCGGGTAGATTGTTAAAAAACATTTCCCTGATGTTGGGTATGGTTTAAACTTTCTGAGCTCAGAGGAGGATTTAATTCAATTCAGTTTATTTCTATAGTTTCAATTTACAACACATCTCATCTCAAGGCACTTTCCAGTTCACCAGATGGGGTTCAAGGAGACAAGAAGCAGACATAGAAAAAGAAGCATAGATACAAAAAGGCAACTGTCAACCAGCTCCACAGGCTGCCCGTCCAGGAAACACACAGCCAGGCAGACGAGCTCCGAGCCAGCTCCCATGTCAGAGGATGAAGAGAGCACATCCAGTTAGTCACAGTCAGAGAAACAGGACAACACTGGAAAACAGGCCAAGCTCCAACATCTAGAAACAAAGGTGTTGATGATGTCCGAAGTTCCTTTCCATTGCAGGTAATCAATGTAAATGTGCTTTTTTTTCCAGAAAGTTCCCTTCATCTCTTTGATTTTGATGTTTGATCTAGTGATTGACTCATACAGGGTTAGGGCCCATGAAAACATCCCGCCCAAACAACGATGGCAAATATTAAACAGGACTGAGTTTACTAAAAGAAAACCTTTGTTTCTTAACAGATCCAGAAAACATTAACCACAGGTAGCAGATGGAGGAGGCGATAATACCTGGGCTCCAGCTGTTCTCCAGCCATGGCTGCAGATGAACCAGTCAGCACTCTGAGTATTTAATGATGGATTTCTGACTTTCTTCCAGTCCTCCACAGTGACCATTTTACTCCCCCACAGGAACCCTCTTCTCCTCGGCTCAGGCGGTGATGATGGACCAGGACTTCTGACCAGTTTTTTTTATGTTCCGTAGGTTTTATTGATCATATTACTGGATATTGCTGTAAGGAGTTCTTGGGCTGCAGGGTCACAGTAGGAGTAAACTAAAGCGCCCTGTTTGAAAATAACCAACAAACCTCAAAAGATCATTCCTCAGTTCGTCCTGTCAACATTATAAAACAGAAAGAAAAATAGAAAAAGAACTTTATAGGTCTCACAAAGGAGAAATTAACCCATCCCCTTGGGGAGCGGTGGGCTGCCATTGTGGGTGCCTGAGGAGCAGTGTGGGGTTAAGGGTCTTGCTCAGGGACCCAGAGTGCTGCTTGCAACCTTCTCAGAACACAAGCGCACTGCTTAACTACTAGACAAACACTCCCTCATTAATGCAGTATCTTCCATTTTTATTCAATAAAGCTTTACCTCTGCAGATTGATAGAAAAGATTGTTAGGATTATGATCATTGATGATGTGTGAGTGTTAAACCCTCATAATAGCTGCCTGCTGTGTGTCTGAACTAATGTTTCCCCAGTAGTTTATCTAATTGGGACAGTTCCTCTGCCAGGATAAAAAGTCATCTTCATTCTGCAGGTGGGAAAGATTTGGGAATAGAATGAGAGCTGCGTCCTTCATCTAAGAACAAAGTGTGATATTTTGATAAGGCTGGAGCCATGGATGTCTCCTCATCTGCAAACAAGCTGGTGAAGATTTTCAGTCATCCAGGTCAGAGTCATTCCAAAAAAGTTAAAAAACAATCAGGTTACGGTCCAATTTGCATGTTTTCTAAACAAAAACAAGTCTTCAAACTTGGAAACAAAGTCCAGTGGATTGTTTTTTAACTTTTTTTGGAACATCTGCAATCATCTATGATGTAATAATGTGATGATGCAGCAGACTGGAGTTCAATTCAATTCAATTCAGTTTATTTCTATAGCCAAATTCACAACACATGTCATCTCAAGGCACTTTACAGTTCACCAGATCATCCAGTTGAATTGAGTTTTTCTATCTAAGGAAAACCAGCTGAGTGCATTGACTCATTGACTCACATACAATCCTCACACTAAGCATGCTTGTAGCGACAGTGTGGAGAGAGAAAAACTCCCCTTTAACAGGAAGAAACCTCCAGCAGAACGAGGCTCAGTGTGAGCTGATGTCCATCTGCTGAGGCTCTACTGGGGTTCAAGGGAGACAGAAGCAGAGATACAAAAAGCAGCTGTAAAAGCAGGCGCCAGTCCCAGGAAACACACACAGCCAGGCAGGCGAGGCTCCGAGGCCAGCTCCCATGTCAGAGGATGAAGAGAGCACATCCAGTTAGTCACAGTCAGAGAAACAGGACTACACTGAAAAACAGGCCAATCTCCAACATCTATAAACAAAGGTGTTGATGGCAGCAGCACAGCTGATATTTCTCTCAGGATGGAGTCACAGCCAAACAAGGAACAGACCAGATGAAGCTACTATGAGAAAAAGCAGCAGAGAGCAGAACGTTAGAGATTGAACTAACAGATTCTGTATAAAATGTTTCTCTAACTGTGATTCAGGGCCACTTCATGGAGAAGTGAGCCTGTTTGGTGAGCAGCTGCCTTCTGTAAATGGAAGCAACTTCTCTGATCCGAGTAAGATTATAATTTCTGTCAGAATATGTTATCATGTCACCCGGTTATTTAATACTTAAACATTATTAAGTGCTATTGAAAGAGTTTGTTCTCAGTGATTTCTGCTCAGGAATAGAGCCGGAGAAAGAAAGCTTCATGTTGGAAACACAGAGCTTTCCTTAACAAGTTAAAGTCCAGTGAAGTTCTCAGTTCTTCCACCACAGATTCCTTTTTATTCCATTCACCCTGCAGCGTCGCTTGCATTGCTATCCGCTTTGCATCACTTGATCCCTGTTCGTGCCTGTATATAGAGATATGGTGCATCTCTCAGTCTGGTCGTTTTATTCACATTCTGTTCCCCACAATGCTTAGCGCTGGAGGATGGACATTGTGTATTTGGATTCTGAGACATAATCAGCTCTCCAGTCTCAGAGGGCCACTAGCAGGTGGGCTAGTAGTTAGAGTTCAATGTCTCCCTCCCTCCCCTCCCTTCCTCTCCTCCTATTAGGGTTGACCCCAACATAAAACACTGGTCTGTAATGACAGACTAAACTAATGCCATCCATCATCTGCTTGGCTTTGACAGTTCTCCAACCTCGCTGCTCTCCACTCAGAGCCGTTTGGGTAGAAGCTGCACACCAGCCCAGACACACATGGGTAGATACTGTACACACACGCAGAGAGGCACAGACAGAGGTCTTGGCAGAGCAGTAATCTGGAACTCCACTATAATAGAAGTATGTGTGAGAGGGGGAGGGGGGGTTGTTGGAGGGAAACTTGAGCCTGATTGCTGTAAAAGTCACTGGCCACCCTCTTGTCTGCCTCTCTAGCTTAATAAAGCCCATTGGCTTCCTGTAACCCTAGCGCTTTAAGGAAACATTACCGAAAGGTTGACGGTGCAATTCTGTGAGCCTGCTGGACACAGCGTGTACATCCCCATGCTGACTCGTGTCATCCCAGACTGAACGCAAACTTGACTCTCTGGCCTTCACGTCACCACACTTAATTTCTTCCTGTGAGCTATCGAACGGCCGCCCATTGATCTGGGCTCAATGTATCTCACAAATCATCTGCCTGTCGATCAATAAAGAAATCTCCCGGAAAATTCATATTGAGAAGGTGTTTGTGCGCTCTGTGCCGCAGCTGAATGGAGAGTATTGAATGTTAAGTTGATTAATCTGGTCTGGTTTAAATTTGGCCATGGCTAGCTCGATTAAACAGTGGCCAGAGTAAATCACCTTTCTGCCTTTTGTGACTGGAATGAGCTGAGCTGTGCACACACAACTGCTTGGGATAAATCAGAGCTGGGACTTTCATATTTTCATCTGTAGTAATAACCTGTAATAACTGAGAGGGAATCTAGTAATGCCAAGGTCCTTGTTGTGATGGATAAGGCAAAGATTTCTACGCACCATGCATGTTGACGACAGAGGAGGACTTGGAGCTGATTATGTGTAGATGGTCGAGAAGATGTGGTCCACTCACCTCTGATTCTGGAGACACAGTTAGATGATTGGTGTTTATGAAGCTGTCAGGCTTTCCAGTAGATATATATTCATTGATAGAAAGATTTGAGCTCTCATCAAACCGCATATAAAAAAATAAAAGACATATTTGTAATTCAGCAGATCTTTTCTTCCGGGTTGCAAAAGACTAGATTTTAATTAAGAAAAAGTACTTTTAACATGTCAATAAACAATGAAGCATCTTTAATAAAGAGAGTTAAACTCCTTTTAAAAACCAAAACATAAAGGAAACATTTGTTGTTTGTTAAGGCAACTTAAACATAGTTTTCCCACCCATGGTGCAACATAATAAAATACAAAGAATAATGTTTTCAAAGCAGTAAGTTTAGTTGAGACAGTTGTAATGTCAGGATAAAAAGTAATCCTCTTTATTATGTAACAAAGGAAATGATTCTGGAGCATACAGGCAGAGGAAGATCTGGGCGGTGATGGAGGAGGACCTCTGCAAGGAGGACCCAAAGTTCCTGCCTGTGTCTCAGCAGCAGGAACTTTGGCACCAGAGCCTACGGAGAGGCGGCGCAGCTTGAGACCCACAAAGAGGCAGCACTGCAGATTCACCATGTGGCACTACAAATGGTAATGGTTGTCTCTGGACGGTCCCAGGAGGCGAGGAGCACCCACTGATGTGCCTAGGAGGTGAGGAGAGCCCCCTGAGGGGCCTTAAAGGCGAGAAGCGCCCACTGAGGGGCCTTGGAGGAAAGTAGTGACCACTGGGGGGGACTTGGAGAGAAACTCTCACAGAGCTCTGTTTTACAGCATGATCCATCATGGGGCTCAGGAGTCTCTGAACGGCACAGTGCATGCCTAGGGGTCTCTGGACAGCACACAGCATGCTCAGGGGTCTCTTGAGAGGGGGCTGGCCCACTAAAGTGCTCTGGCTCGGGACTGGCCCGCTAAAGTGCTCTGGCTCTGGAACTGGCCCGGTAAAGTACTTTGGCTCGGGGACTGGTCTGCTAAAGTGCTCTGGCTCAGGAACTAGCCCGGTAAAGTACTTTGGCTCGGGGACTGGTCTGCTAAAGTGCTCTGGCTCGGGAACTGGCCCGCTAAAGTGCTCTGGCTCGGGGACTGGTCTGCTAAAGTGCTCTGGCTCGGGAACTGGCCCGCTAAAGTGCTCTGGCTCGAACTGGCCCGCTAAAGGGCTCTGGCTCGGGGACTGGTCTGCTAAAGTGCTCTGGCTCGGGAACTGGCCCGATAAAGTACTTTGGCTCGGGGACTGGTCTGCTAAAGTGCTCTGGCTCGGGAACTGGCCCGCTAAAGTGCTCTGGCTCGGGGACTGGTCTGCTAAAGTGCTCTGGCTCGAAACTGGCCCGCTAAAGGGCTCTGGCTCGGGGAACTGGTCTGCTAAAGTGCTCTGGCTCGGGAACTGGCCCTATAAAGTGCTCTGGCTCGGGGACTGGCCCGCTAAAGTGCTCTGGCTCGGGACTGGTCTGCTAAAGTGCTCTGGCTCGGGAACTGGCCCGGTAAAGTACTTTGGCTCGGGGACTGGTCTGCTAAAGTGCTCTGGCTCAGGAACCTAGCCCGGTAAAGTACTTTGGCTCGGGACTGGTCTGCTAAAGTGCTCTGGCTCGAGGGACTGGTCTGCTAAAGTGCTCTGGCTCGGGAACTGGCCCGCTAAAGTGCTCTGGCTCGGGGACTGGTCTGCTAAAGTGCTCTGGCTCGGGAACTGGCCCGCTAAAGGGCTCTGGCTCAGGAACTGGTCTGCTAAAGTGCTCTGGCTCGGGAACTGGCCCGATAAAGTGCTCTGGCTTGGGGACTGGCCCGCTAAAGTGCTCTGGCTCGGGGACTGGTCTGCTAAAGTGCTCTGGCACGGGACTGGCCACTTAAAGTGCTCTGGCTCAGGAACTGGCCCGCTAAAGTGCTCTGCCTCGGGACTGGTCTGCTAAAGTGCTCTGGCTCGGGAACTGGCCCGCTAAAGTGCTCTGGCTCCGGGAACTGGCCCGCTAAAGTGCTCTGGCTCAGGAACTGGCCCGCTAAAGTACTTTGGCTGGGGGACTGGTCTGCTAAAGTGCTCTGGCTCCGGGGAACTGGCCGCTAAAGGGCTCTGGCTCCGGGACTGGCCTGCTAAAGTGCTCTGGCTCGGGAACTGGCCCGCTAAAGGGCTCTGGCTCGGGAACTGGTCTGCTAAAGTGCTCTGGCTCTGGAACTGGCCCGGTAAAGTGCTCTGCTAAAGGGCTCAGGGACTGGTCTGCTAAAGTGCTCTGGCTCGGGAACTGGCCCGCTAAAGGGCTCTGGCTCGGGAACTGGTCTGCTAAAGTGCTCTGGCTCGGGAACTGGCCCGCTAAAGGGCTCTGGCTGAGGACTGGTCTGCTAAAGTGCTCTGGCCTGGGAACTGGCCCGCTAAAGTGCTCTGGCTCGGGGACTGGTCTGCTAAAGTGCTCTGGCTCGGGGAACTGGCCCCCTAAAAGGGCTCTGGCTCGGGAACTGGCCCGCTAAAGGGCTCTGGCTCGGGGACTGGCTCTGCTAAAGTGCTCTGGCTCAGGAACTGGTCTGCTAAAGTGCTCTGGCTCGGGGACTGGCCCGCTAAAGTGCTCTGGCTCGGGGACTGGCCCGCTAAAGTGCTCTGGCTCGGGGACTGGCCCGCTAAAGTGCTCTGGCTCGGGGACTGGTCTGCTAAAGTGCTCTGGCTCGGGAACTGGCCCGGTAAAGTACTTTGGCTCGGGGACTGGCCCGCTAAAGGGCTCTGGTTCAGGGGGGGACTGGCTAGCAGGGAGCTGATGGAGGAAAATAATTAACTCTCCCCATAAAAAATAAATCCTATGAGTGGGACTCCTTGAGACAAGGAGCTCTAACTGCTGGAGTAGTAGTGTTGGGAACTGGCTTGATAGACCCAGTAACAAAGTAACAACAAGAAAACAGCAATGAGAAACAGCAGAGGTGGTGTATATATGGGAGACAGCACAGAGAATGGGCTAATGAGCTGATATGGAGCAGGTGTGGATAGAAGTAACTAGAAGGGAGCTGGGTGAAAGGAGACAGGCACAAAGGAGCAATGGAGAGTAACTCAAAAAGTGCAACACAGCTTAAATATAACACAGAATAAAAAAATAAAACAAAGATCAACTAAACAGAATGACATAGTATAGATAACTAAAAAAACTCAAAAGTCAAGGTTCAAACGGGGAAAACCATAACAGTATTTCAAGGAAATCACCTGGCTGGCCCACTGCGCTGAGGCTAAGAAAACCTGAGACAAAGACAAGACAAGAGGGACACAAGAGACTCTGAGGTTAGAATCAAAGCAGGTTTTGTGGCTTGAAGTCCACCATGTTTGGTCAACAATCAGATGCTAAGGGACTGGCTCCTTAAATGCTCCTCCCTGATGAGTCGACCCAGCTGCGGTGCACCTCATTAGATTCTGGAAGACACTGTGCTGCAACTTAATCTAGCAGAAAAAAATGAAAAGCAACCCTCCTCACAAACCCCAACATCCCAAAGCTGATAAAGTTACAGATGGAACTTAAAGTGAATCACAAGAAAGTGATTCAAAGGTCCTGATTGCCAACACTGCCCAGTTTATTTGCATGTGGAGGAGACAGAGCCAACTGTGGGGGAGATTTATGGTTTTCAGGCAGTGTTTGGCTTAGAAGAGTAGGAGATTTTGGGGGGGATGTGGGGGTTGTGTTTTTTTATGTTGACGGGACAGATTCCGCTGCAGTGTTGGGCTAGATACAGGAGATGGTGCTGTGGAGCACTAGTTGGACGGGAGATGATTCTGTTCAGGCCTTAGTGGTCACTGTGCCTCAAAGCAATGATGGATATGACCTTAATTCCCCATCACGCCATCGACCATTTTGACTGTCTTTATTATTTCCACATTCCTGCTGAGGCCTGTTCTCAGGACGGGAACAGGCCTCAGTAGGGTGGCGTTTATCATCAGGGAGACTCTTTATCTGGTTTTGTTTCACATCAAACAAAATGTTGGAAGCCAAAAGTTTTGCACCTGATCTATTCAGGTGACATTCATCTCTCTTGAAGAGGTGTCTCTTTTCCCAGATTTTAAACTTGTTAATAAAGCTAGTCGATCTTGCAGAGCAGGCTCATTTGATCCATTTATTCAGGTAGGAAACTCTACCGAGTTGGTGTACTCGAGTACAGATGAAGGTGGACCGACAGAGAGATGGAAAATATTCAGCATATAAAAACGTCTGCTTTGATAATTCTGACATAATATTTAAGCCCAAGAAGACTGTGGTAAATGTTGAAATCTTGTAATAACATGTAATGATGTCATCTGTATGCTTTTTATTTTGGTCTTTAAAATGCCAGAATCTGAACCCAACCATCTGAATCAGATGATGACCCAACAGTCACTCAGTACTTCTCTCTACCTGTGCTGTGTTGACATCTGGATCCAAACTGGGTCATCGGCAGAACAGGAACCAAAGTTCTGCTCGGCCCGCCTGTGAGTTCTGGTGTCACCATGAAGGGAGCGGCTCCTGTTGTTCTCCTCTTAAACCATTGATGGTCCCTCAGATTATCTGCCTTCACTCAACAGGCCTGGAGTCCAACCCAACCTGTTTCACCCGATGGGTCCGACACACCCACCATTTTTGTGATTTTTGTTTATTTTTCCATATTTGGAGCAATTGGAGCTTGGTGCTCCATATGATGAGGCCCATGATTTCAGCCTGATCAGGAGCCCCTGCTGTGACCTTTGCAGACAAGGAGGCAGGTGTGTGGCAGGGAAGGGCATGTGACTGCTGTGTTCATTTCAAGAGAAGATAACATGATGTTATCAAGTCGGAGATGAAAGACGGAGAGATGCATGAGGGCAGAGAAAGGTGTCCAGATAGCATCAATATTCTACCTGTTCTAGCTCTGTGTTCTGCTACTAATATCACATGTGTTCTGTTTTTATAGAAAGGCCTTAGTTAGACGTGTTGTCTGACCCAAAGAGGCTGACAGTGAGCTAGCAGAGGGGCTGTGTGTTTACGGTGTGAAGGACACAGATATGTGGTGGGGGGGTGTGGAGGGGACAGCAGAGACAATGACCTGATGAGAGATGGAGAGATTAGGCAGCAGATAGATGGAGCCACAGAAACAGAGATGAGCAGGATGAGAGGATTAGAGGTGCAGAGGTGCTGCTCTGTAGCACCGGGACATGATCCACTGGACTTATGCACACTTAGAGAACCTGTTGGACCTAAAAATACAAGGTTGAGCTGCATTCAGAGCTAATGCAGCAGATAAGGAGAATGTCTATTTAAAGTGGTGATAGGATGATTCTATAAGGTATCTGGTCCTTAAGGTCTCTGAATAGGGTGTGTAACATTGGTTGGGGCTGATAATGGCATTAGCTGTTCTATGAGCCCTAATGTAGCCTGGTTAAAAGCCCTAGAATGAAACAACAGGTTTTCTTCCCTTTATGGTATGATCATGAATATTTAGATGAGCTGTGCTCTGATTGGTTGCTTTACAGCGAGCGAAGCTGCTGAGCAAAGACGCATCATAGCAACAAGCACTCACTCACTGAAACATCAAATTGTTGACATGGTAGGGTGACAAGACGTCCTCTTTTTCACCGACATGTCCTACTTTTCAGAACAAAAAAAAAATGTCTGGGGGGGATTTCAAAATCGTTCAGTATTTTGGTCGACTATAGTGCAGCACGTAGTCGAAACACACTGGGCACTCGAACCGAGCTGTCAGACCCCAGTCCGGTCCAGGAACCCCGGCGGATGGGGGCAGGGAGCCAGCGGGGGACGAAGAAATCGAACCCGACCCGGTGACAGTAGCCTGGGCACTGGCAGCCTCGTGTTTCCCCCCGCCTGCCTTACCGGCCCCCAGCACCCCTCCTCCGGCTGAGGATGGGCGGCTCATGGTTCTCTGCTGAGGTCCACACCATTCACAGCCCAGCTGTCGGAACAGCCCCTCGTTTCAGTAAAAGAGTTTAGCAAATCCTGCTTTGAACCGTCCAAGATTTTGAAAACCATCTTCGGTAAAATGTTTAGAGCAAATGAACAGCTGAGCATCAAACTTTGCAGGGATCTGATAAACAAAATAATCCATGCCTGTCATATCTTCGGATCCTTGGGAACACTGAAAATGTTCCCCTTTCTCCGTGTAGCCTGGAACACTGTATTTACACCTGTGGTTCTGGCTCATTTTCAATAGAGAAACTGCCTGCTTTGTAATTCTTGTAGAAGTATACCCAACTGTAGGCCAAACTGGTGTCTTACATCTACCTCTATTCATGTTCTTGGGCGTGACTAAAGTCCAGGCCAGAACCAAATAGGGAACATTCCCGAGTTTACGTTAACTCAGGGCTTCGTTTGGATTCACCCGTTTTATGGTGGAAGTTCAGAATTGTGAGATTTGCAGAGAAAGGAGGTGTTGATGGGGTTTGAACTTCTCTGTACGTCCATTTCACCCACTGAACTATCGTTATTCATCTATGACAATATAAACTCTGTTTTTAGTTCTATAACCCTTTAATAAATGGATAATCTTTAGAGAATCAGAGTCCAAACCTCACCACCAAGGACAGTCAGAGGCTGCAGGTCAGACTTTAGATGTAATTAATCTATCTCTGTTACAGGGATATGTACCAAAGGCTTTTAAGGTTGCTGGAATTAAACCTCTGCTTAAGAAAAACCGTCTCTAGACCCAGATGACTTGGTCAATTATAGACCTATATCCTATCTTCCTTTCTGATCTAAAATTCTTGGGAAAGTAGTTGCCAAACAAGTGTGCGATCACTTCCACCATAATTAACTTTTTGAAGAGTTTCAGTCTGGCTGAAAGGAAGATGCTGATGGCTATTTGTGAAAAACAAAACAGACTTACAATGAAATAAAATGTGTTTTATTGATCTGTTATCCATGCTGAGGAAAAGCACTGCTGTATTTGTCAGTTACTCCCTTTTATTGCCATGGTGCTATACTTTATAGCATCATGTTTTACCTCCATGAAGGAAGGACTAAGCTTCAGAAAAAGGCGCCTTTATTAGCTGTCCTGTGTGGCCATCTAGTGGACATAATCATTTTATTTTAGGCACTTCCTAAAGGAAGCATCACCATAAGCCTCAGACAGGAGGACCACGTTTTAAGAAGACTTTTTTAACAATACAGCTGTAATATAATCTTACTTTGATTTATTTTTATTGCTAAAGCTGTACTTTTTTTTGCTTATTTAAAGGGATTGGAAGAAGTAATAAAGGTATCTGTTGTATCCCAGGGTTGTTTAACCAGTATTATGACCTGGCAGAAAACTGGTCAAATAAAGAATACACACTCTTATGTAAAATATGTAAATCCCTTTATTGTCCCACAATGGGGAAATTCTCTCTCTGCATTTAATCCATCTCCTTGGGAAACAGTGGGGTGCAATCGTGGGGCACCCGGGGAGCAGCATCGAACCGGGTACTTGCAACCCTCTCAGAGCACAAGTGCACTGCTCTCATCACTAGGACATCATTCCCCCTCCTATAAAGAGGCTTGTACTCTGAGCATAGAAAAAAAGAATGTTCTCTAATTTCCCAAGAGGATATCTTACTCCAGAAAGCCTGGCAGAGGAATGCTTGAGTCCAAGATATGATCCTGCAGCCATGTTTCAGTAAAACACATAAAGCTTCTTTACTGCTATTCCTACTGGCCTTGCTAAGCCTTCTCTCTTCTTACTTGTTTTTTAAAGATCGCAGATAGCCTGTAATGACTAATGGAAGATTTTACTTTCATTTTTTCTTCCTCTCTCATCTTCTTGCATCCCCAGTGCCTCCTTTTAGACTCAGCTGGTACTTGCGAAATTAGTTAAAGTATTACTACAGCTTCAGCATTGTTTTCTATTCTATTCTATTCTATTCTATTCTATTCTATTCTATTCTAATAAATTGTCCTAAAAGGAAAAAGAAAGTCTGTTTCTTGATTCAGTTGTGCATTTAATTGTCTATTGTCATAGTTTCTGTGAAATATTTTATTTTATGATTTAAGTATTTATTTAATTTAGTCAATTTTAAGCCTCCATTTAATGCTATTTAATATTTATTTTGCTTTACCATTGACATATCAAACTGCAGTTCCGCTTATCAGCCAGCGGTGGCGCTAACAATCAACCCATCGGTAGAACAATATACAAGAAGAAGAAAAGCCATAGCAACGATCAAACAAAGATGGCTGCCTCGGTTTGTTCTAATGTGTTCGTTTTCTGTTTATTTATCTCTATTTTTTCAAGTAGCTCCTCTGAAAACATGTCGATGGGCGCCGATAACAGCTCAGAGCTGAACTCTACGTCCAGTTTAACGGACATTTATCCAACAACAGAGCCGGAAACCAGCCCGACTGAGAGCTCCTACGGCCCCGCAGAGCAGCCCGCTGTAGCCGCGGACCCGCTGCCTGTCTCCGGTCACCTCCCCTCTGCGCAGGCCGGCGGTAAGCTGTCCCTCTGCGGCTCTGAGCTCTGTTTATTCCCTGGATTGCTGATACCCGTTGGAAGTACAGTACGGGGCTGGAGTGAAGCCACCGGCCGCCATATTGGTACTCCCTAGTTAGACCAGTCAGAATGTAAACAACCTGTGCGCTACAGCATCGAACAACCATGATGTTCTCATTTTCAGAGAGACTTAGACTTTTAAAATAAAGATAAATTCATCACTTTCATTCATAGCATCAGTAAATTAACTTTAACTTAGAATAAATAAATAAGCCCATCACATTGCATAGTTATTATGACGTCAATGAAGTCTATAAACATGTAGGCTAATATAACAGATTATACAAATCCATCACAATTAAATGAATGTGTTAATGGAGCATAACAATGCAGATGGACCGAAATGCTAAATCGATGATTATGTGATATACATGGATTGATTACATTGTTATGGTAATTACATAGTACATATAATTTAAAAACTTTACATCCAGACTGAATTACCAGTACATGTTTGTTAATGCTAATGTTATTTTCCTATTTGCAGATTATGCATGAATGATGTCATATTCTTTATACTGTGTCTGTGCATTAGCCTTTAAAAATGTTTGAGTTGTTTTTCTTTCATCAATATAACCTGCAATTAATTTCAGCTCATTATTTTTCAAATGAGAAATACAACAAACATAACAAATCAAAACAGCATCATCCACTTAATAAATAATTACTTCATTGATGTTTCACAGTGAATTACTTTCTATTTCCTCTTCTTTCTATTTTCTAACATTAAACACAATGTCAATGGCTAATTCAGTCAATGTCTTCCAGTCAGTCCCAGATAGCCAGACTAATGTTAGTCTACAGACTATACTACAGGATCCATCGGCTATAGATGGATTTATTGCTTAGTTCATCCACTGACTTGGAAATGACCTGTGGAACGTCTTCCTGCAGACAGAAAACTGTTGGTTTCTGCAGCCAGATGCTGCACAGGGAGGCGTTTTACTGCATGTCTCTGTGGGAGTGGGGAGTACCAATATGGTGGCCGATGGCTTCATTTTGTTCGGGCAATCATAATCCAGTGAATAAATAGAAATCAGTGGTCTGTGGTCCATTCAGCTCTCTATCTATCATAGATTTATGCTCCAGGAGGTTAGGTTGTATGGAGATCATCATGATGACATCATGGTGACATCATGGTGATCGGTGTTTAATGTGTGCTTCAGCTGACAGGTTGTGTCCCTGCGATGATCTCCTGGATGGCTGTGACTTTAACTGCTGCTGTGACAGAGACTGTGGGGAAGAGGTGGCTCTGTTCACCCGCTGCTCCATCGGGGCGGTGAGGAGGTGAGGAGGAGTGTCTGAGCTGGAGGAGAACCTGGACTGGGCTCCTATGGAGGAGGATGGTTTCATTCTGAAAAGCAAAGATCGGTTCTTAAATGACCTTAGTTAAAAACACAGCGGTTTGTTTAATATCTGGGTTTTTAACAGGACATCAAACTGACATTTCTGCCTGTCATCTTTTATAGTGGCAGCCATTGGCTGTGCAGCCAGGAGGTGGCCCGCTACTCCCTGAGGACCACCATGGACGGTTACTCCCAGCTGCAGGCATCTGTTCAGAAGGAGACTAACCGTGGCGTCTTCTGCATCCAGTCACAAAACCGTAAGGAGCTGCTCAGACTCAGGCTCTCCTGGGGAATCAGATCAGCTCCATCTGAGCCACCACTAAGCCCAAGCTTTCATTCCTTATCGGGACACGATGACCACAACGGTTCTGAGATAGTAATTAAACATCGGTTTGTAAATAAAGCAGTGAAAAATCTGTTTACTTCAAATAAACAAACAAACTCACAAAGGCGAGTGGGATCAGTGAGAATAGGTTTGGAGGGAAGCCACATACACAGGATGTTATCCTGAGACAAGTTCACTCCTAAAAGAAACAGCTGTGGTCGTAGCTGGAGTCTCTTCTGTGGCACATTAGAGCTTAGAGGAGGAAACAAGATGTCCTTCAGGAGTCCGCACATGTTGGAGAGCAAAAGCTCAATATGATTGGAAGGATTTTTACATCTACATCCAGAGATTTTTGAAAATCTATTTTTTGCAAACTCAATTTTTCTTATTAAATGGATATTTTTAAACTGACAGAGATTCAACGTTAGACTGTTACAGTAGATCACCACCGAGTAGATCAGATTATGTACGACCTCAACTTTAACCAGAGGCGTCAAGGAACAAAGTACAAATACTTTTTACCTTATTTAAGTAGGAATGTTTTGTCTCTGGTTTTCCTTAGATAGAAAATCTGACTGTATGATCTGGTTGAATTGTCTCTGTAAAGTGATCTGAGATGACATGATGTGATTTGGCGCTATAGAAATAAACTAAATAGGATTTAATTGAATTGAACAGTTCCTGCTTTCCTCCTGGTGGATCATGGTTTCTGCATTCCATTAGTCAGGGCTTATTGTGCTGCCGCTTACCCTGAACTCAGTGAAGTCAGCAGTTCTTGTAGAATCAGAAGATCTGAATATCTCAGAGCTAAAAAAGTTGACTTAGGGAAACTGAAGTCAAATATTTATCCAGCATTCTGAAACACAGCCCAGGTCAGGTTCACAATGCTGACATGGACAGACATCAGTATTAGCTCTAACTATGGGGAGATTATCCTGCTATATGCAAGAGCACATGATTTCAATTTCGAGAATAGAATATCATTTCTTGCTCTCAAAACTTATAATGCTCACACTTCAGAAAACATGCGCTCTTTCTGAAATATTTTTTCTTCTCTCTCAAGCTTTGTTTCTTCTCTCAGATTTAATGCGTCTTGCAGATATTTTCTCCTCTCGCTTGCCTCCTTCTCTTCGCATACAAACCGCCAGCTCTGCTCGAGTCCAGATACGCTCGTTAAACCCAGAGGCCTCTGCTTCGCGGATTTATTCTTGCTCTCTCTCAGATTGGATCGGATCGTCGCCTAGCAACCTTTCCAGCGTGACAGCCTCGGAAAGGGTGTGCATGTCTAGCTCTACTGAGTGT
Organism: Cyprinodon brontotheroides; assembly: GCA_018398635.1. Lineage (NCBI taxonomy): Eukaryota > Metazoa > Chordata > Actinopteri > Cyprinodontiformes > Cyprinodontidae > Cyprinodon > Cyprinodon brontotheroides. The sequence continues at coordinate 37,805,255 of JAGKQL010000054.1, read as the reverse complement.
GCCTGTGATAAACCTTTTACAGACAATAAATTGTGAAATAATAAAGGCGCGATTCAAGAATCACCAATGAAAAGTCACTTAATTTCTGCTGCTGGAGGCAGAATTAGCGTCTGTCCTGACTAGCAAACTTTTTTTTTTTTGACTGACGAGCAACTCTGAGTTTTCTGTTCAAATCACGTCACGTCTGAAAATGGATACCTTTTAAATTAAAAAGCTATTTTATTGTCGGTAAGGTAACTACTGAGTAAGGTAACTCAGTAGAGTTAGACAAGCCCCCACACCTTTCTGAGGCTGTCGCTCTATTGGCTGGAAAGGTTGCTAGGCTTCGACGATCCCATCCAATCTGAGAGAGAGCAAAATAAATCCGCAAGCAGAGCCTCTGGGTTTGCGAGCGTAACTGGAGACTGGAGCAGAGCGCAGCTTGTGCGCGAAGAGAAGGAAGGAAGCGAAGCGATAGAGGAGAAAATATCTGTGCAAGAAGCATTAAATCTGAGAGAAGAAACAAAGATTTGAGAGAGAGAAGAGAAAATATTTGAGAGAGAGCTCATGTTTTGAGTGTGAGCATTATAAGTTTTGAGTGCAAGAAGATGAAATTCTTTTCTCAAATTGAAATGATGTGCTCTTGCATTATGGCAGGATAATTCTCCCATATCTAACTCATTATGGGATGGTTTTCCTACGTTCTGTCCTGCATATTTCAGGTGTTTCTGTGCTTCATCACAGCTAATTCACTCTAAAGATCATCAACAGTTTGTTTTTTTTCCCTCACAGACTGCTGCTACATTCTGGCATTGGCCCTATAAAGCAGCGGACGATCAGACCTTTAGTTCTGTCAGACCCATTCAAAGCAGTAATGAGGAGCAGCGGTGATGCTGCAGTACTGCTTCACACCACAAGGCGGCAGAGTGTCACTCTCACTGAGGTTTATTTGTTCTGTCCAGGTGCAGATGGACTGTCTCATCCGTCGCCGCCTCTTCCGACTGACAGCAGCTTTGATTCGCTCTTCACACGGTTTACCAGCTTTATGTTTGGTTCAGAAACCCGTGACGAGGATCTGCCTGCAGATGTCCATTCCTCATCTGGATACCAGGTTAGGCCCGGTGCAGTTAACCCGCCGAACTTATTCAGTGCATGAGGATCTTCATTATATCCCCTCCTAATGATTTTTGCTCTATGAAGCCCGGTAAAATAAAGCATCACAATGAGGTTTGATGCTCAGAGAGCTGAGGGCCAACCTGGAGCACCAGGATCTCACTGTCCACCCAGGGACGCCAATAAACCTGACCCTAATAACAGTAACAGAACATTTTATTTATGTCATGAAAAAACAGGACTTCAGACGATATGAAGTAGAACAAAGTCCTGTTGCTAAAAACAATCCAACATGTCAATTTGAGCCTGGAAAAGATTTGAATCCATGATTTCACAGAGAGACACTAAGCGACCTAGAAGTGTAAAGTTATATTGAAATTATTTATGGTTTTTGCCTTGGTTCACAAACTGGACAAATGTGCCTTATTCTGTCGCTTTATGCGGTTTTCATCAAAGAAAAGAAAGATGCTGAATATTTGGGTATTCAGCCAATGTCACTCTGAGACGCCAGAATCAAATCAGCCATCAGAAGTCCCCTGGTTAGGAAACGGCGCCCCTTATTGGGGCATTTCACCTCTGTATGGAGAGAAAATGGAGGAGTTTCAAGGAGGATGCTCTAAAACAGTGTGGGGAGCATTAGGCTGTCTGAGCTTATGATCTAGGGAACAGTTCACTGATCCGTGTCATGTTAGGGTCTAGTTTTCTAACCCACATGCAGAAAACACTCAAGAGACTGGAAAAACAATTATGAGGTTTATTGACAATATTTTAAGATAAGGTGATGGTTGTCTTGGTTCCTCAGGCTGATCAGGGGAGGGGGGCAACTAGAAGAGGACAGAAACGGTTAGCGTGGATCCAGGTAACTTGCTGTTTGGTGACGGTTAAGGTTAAATACCTGCTCAGGGGTATTTGACCGGTCGGGGAAACCTTGAGGGTCCAGAGGCTGGCTCGGCAGGTTGAGGGCTGAGGTCTGAGGCGGAGGGCAGACAGGTAAGGCTCCAGGCAGTGAGAGTTTATCTTGAAGTTGGCTGATCTCCAGATATTTCATTATCTGAGAGGCAGAAAAACACAGAGTCAGGAGGGTTCAAAATCAGGAAGCAGATCTGGGTTGAGCAGGTTTAAAGTTTCCGGTACCGTTACTGGCAAAACACTCTGGCAGAGAAGTGTCAGCCTCCTCCTCCTTAAAAAGCCTCCAAAAAAGCAGATGGGGAGCAGGTGTGCAGAAGTTGGCTCATTCACTCAGGAGGAAGATCTCAGGCTCCCTCTGGTGGAGAAAAGTTGACAGACCTCTGGACCACAACAATCCGTTTGGGTTCTAGATCTCCTGACCTTCAGATGAGGTGTGACCGTTAGTGTGGGGGCACAAAGCTCATATAGTGGCTCCTTCATGATTTACCTGAGAGTCTGTGGAGGACTGGTTGATGTACTGATGCTTTCTTTTCAGTTCGGGGATGTTTTGGCTACAGCAAAACCAAACGGACTCAGAGGGATGTTCTACCTTCCAGCTCCTGGTCTCACTGCTGACTGTGTGAAGAGTCCTGCAGGTAACAGCAAACCCACCTACAGCCCATAGAGCAGAGTGTTTCTACTCTGAAGCTCTGCAAGGTTCTGGATGTTCTGCCCATGTACTGATTAGATGAAAGCAAACAACTACTTTTAAGAAGTTTTACAAGTCTGTATTAGTTTGTTTCAGAGATAGGTGTGAGTTAATCTTCACCCGCTGAACATCTCCATATTCTATCATCCAGAAACATCAATGTGCTTCACTGCCTTTTTATGTCACACATCCCCCAGATGACAGAGGAATAAACCTTTAAACTCTTCTTCTCCTCATCTAGCCTCCATAAAACCATTCAGGTTATCTCCTCATTGCTGAGGCACATCTCTGACAGCAGAGCTAGAGGCAAACCACAGACGCAAACATTAGCAACATTTGGCAACATTAGCAACGTTAGCTGCCTCTGTCCTGTGGGGGGTGCTCTGGGAGTATGGAGTACCGGCCCTTTAATAGGGGCTGTTAAGTCTCTGTATGACCGGTGTCAGAGTCCGGTCCGCATTGCTGGCAGTAAGTCGGACTCGTTTCCGGTGAAGGTTAGACTCCGCCAAGGTTGCCCTTTGTCACTGATTCTGTTCTTTACTTTTATGGACAAAATTTCTAAGCACAAGCCAAGGTGTTGAGGGGATCTGCCTTGGTGGCCTTAGGATTGCGCATCTCTGTTATTCTCAGATGATGTGGTTCTGTTGTCTTCCTTCATGAGGGCGGGATCTACAGCTCTCGCTGGAGCGGTTTGCAGCGGTGGCAGAAGCCGCCGGGATAAAGATCAGATGCCTCCAAATCAGAGACCATGGTCTTTGAGCCGGAGAAAGGAGTAGAGTGCCTGGTCCTGGTTGGGTAGGATGTACTGCCCCTAGTGGAGGAGTTTAAGTATCTTGGGGTCTTGTTGACAAATGATGCGACAGGCCGACTGTTGCAGCGTCTGCTGTGAAGAGTGTACTGTACCGGTCTGAGAGTTAAGCCAGCACATAAAGCTCTTAATTTACACTTGGTTGATTTACATTTTATTCTCATCTATGCGGTCATGAACTCTGGATCATGACCGAAAAAATGAGATCCCAAATACAAGCGGCTGAAATGAGTTTTCTCCCACCGTAGTGTGTGTCTGGGCTCTACCTTAGAGATAGGGTGAGATGCTCAGTCATCCAGGGAGGAGACTCACAGTAGAGCAGCTGCTCCTCCACATGGAGAGAGAGGAGCAGTAGAGGTGGCTTGGGCATCTGGATTAGGATGCCTCCTGGACATCTCCTGGGTGAGGTGTTCCCAGGCACGCGTCCACCCAGGAGGAGCCCAGGATCAGCACTGGAGAGGACTATGTTTCTCTGCTGGCCTGGGAGCGCTCTTGGGGGATTCCCCTGGAGGAGCTGGACCCAAGTGGCTGCAGGGGAGAGGGACGTCACTGGGCCTCCCCGCACTGGAAGCTGCTACCCCAAACCGGGCCCCACCCGGATAAGTGGAAGAAGATGGATGGATGGATGGATATAACGCGTTAGCGATGTTGGCAAATATTCACAACTTTAGCAGGAGCCTCAAATGTACCTGCTGCTAGAAGTCTGAACTGTTCCACAGAGCAGAGCTCAGAGGAAAATCTGGTCAGAGGAAGTTCTGCTGGTTTCCATTTATCTGCATGGATGATGAGAAAAGGCCTGTCTGGTTCTGTCCTCAGGGTTCCTGCAGGACCGAAGCAGCCGATGTTCCCAGCGGTTGGCCCCAGGTACTGCCTGTGGCTCTCAGGAGGCCCTCAGGATGGACACCTACTCATCCATCCAGCTGCTTGCTGTGAGTCCTTCCTCAGACTTTCTGAACTTGCCGTCCTCTGGGTTCAAACTCATGCAGTAGTTGTGGTCACAGCAGAAGAAGTTTCACAAGTTCTGCCTTGTGAAACTTCCTTCTGCCTCGAGGTCGATTTCTGTCTCTGATGGCTTCACATGAAGCAGCTTCACTTCCTCTGCTGTCTACGGTGTGACGTTTGGATCGCCTGATGCTGGATATCAGAACTGCAGCTCTGAGGAGCTTCCTGCTCTGCACAGGTCAGAGGTTACTGACCTGTGCAGAGCCCCAGGTCTGCACAGGTCATTAACCACCCCCATTTCTTCTAACTATCCGTTCCTCAGCCATTGTGGTCATAATGTTTTGCCTGTTGGAAGTAGCAGCGTGAACCTCTGAATGTCTCCACCAATCAATCAGAGGCGTTGGATGATAAACTAAATGTTTGTTTTACAGGGGAAGGACGCCGCTGCAGCGGTGAGTAACGTTCTAAATCTTTTCTACTCTTTTAGCTTTTATTCAGACAGCAGAACGCTGCAGTGTCTTCACTGATAATGATTTTATATCATGTTGTGGATTCTTTCCCTTTGAACTGATGGTTCTGACCTGTAAGACCAGGAGAACATCTGCTAGCTCTAAAACAGCAGCTGCTGCAGGATGTTAGAGTTTAGGGTCTAATCAGACAGAAGCAATCTCTGACGCCTTTATCTGAAGTTGAATTTGGTGATAAACGTGTGTGACGTGAAGGAGGCGGGGCCTCAGAGTCAGGCGGACATGTTGGACTTCTGTGTCGCTCCAGGTGGTTCCTGTGGATGTGGAGTCAGTCGTCCTGCAGTCGGCAGAGGGGGCTCAGACCCAGCTGACCATCAGCGGTGGGGGGGCCCTACTCCCTGAGGCCGTTAGCCCCTCCCTCTGTGCCAACGTGGTGCTGAAGGTATGATGACCTCCGGCTCCTTTTCTGTAGAAATATCATTGCTTCGCTGTTGAACAGGTAAGACTGGAACAAATGATGAAGCATCAACAGGTTGTGGCCCCTGAGTTCTTCAGACCGGACATGTTTGGCCCCGCCAGCCTGGTTGGATCAGTTAGTGGACAGAACCTCATAGGAGGTCAAACTGTGACCAGTGTAGGTACCAGATTGACTCGGGCTGCCAGATTGACTCCGGGGGCCTGCGCCTTTTGATGGCGTCATAATACTTCGCGGCTCCACCCCGTCACTACTATCATGGCAACGCCACTCGTAGCGATATGGCAACTCCACTCAAACAAACTACATTGCGCCCGCGGTCTCTATTTGTCACAAATCTACTGACATTATATGACGTAGACGCGTCATTGGGCGGGATCTGCCTATGCTTTTGAGATGTGTCAGAGCGCCCGCCATCTTAAATGTGGCAAATCTGCAGTTTCTCAGTCACTTAAACAGTATCAGAGGTCTCAATGTAGTTTGTTTGAGTGGCGCTAAGCCATAATGTGACGTTCGTGGCGGCTAGGCCCATGGCTACACGGCGTGACGTCATCAGAAGGACGCAGGGACCATGGAGAATTTCTTCATTAAAATTGTCCGCTTACAAAACCGCAATCACGCTTTCGAATAAAACCCACCCCTCAGCTTATACTTACTTTTTAGTAAGCTGTCCAGACCAATCAAAAATGTTTTGGCGCAATTGTGCAAACGTTTAAAACTATTATGTATTGTGACGTCATCAAAAGGCGCAGGCCCCCGAGTCAATCTGGCAGCCCGAGTCAATCTGGTACCTACACCGACTGATCAGAACCTTCTCAAAGGTCCAGATCAAAACTACAAAGTCTAATCAGGGATTCCAAGTCTGAACTTTGACTAGGCCCCTCTCTGTATTGGCTGGAGAGCAGTTCCTATGGTGTCACCCTGAGGGACCCAAGTACAGAAACGATCCATGTCGTCTTCTCAGGTCGTCTTTGTGATCCAGTATAACCGGAGCGGTGAGGTGGAGCAGGCCAGTGTTTCTCTGGTGCTTGGATTCATGGGCACGGCGGAGGCCTCACTGCAGCAGGAGTTCCAGGTCCAGTTCATCCAGGTAATCATTTCCAGGGTGTCACGTCTTCCTCTACAGAACCGGGGAGGGTGTCTTGGTCCAGGTCGGCTTTCAGGGCGACATTTAAATGTTCTGGTTGTCTGGTGGACCGCCGGCGCTGAAGCTGCCGTTCTGTGTGTGCAGGGTGGAGGGGAGCGCGGCGTCCATCACAGCGGGAACCCGGGATACCTGGTGGGATCAGCTCTCATGTCAGGAGACCAAGTAGCAGAATATCCTTTTTCTATGGAAAACATGCTGAGGAGATGAACTCCAGGGTTCCTCCTTAACTAGAGCTGAAACAATTAATCCATTAATATAATAATCAAAAACTAATTGATTAATCATTCATTGGAGTATAGAGACTATAAAACATGACTTAAGCTGACAGAGTGACTCACTTAGAGCAGAAATTATACGGTACCAACATTTTTTATTTTTTTTATTTAAACATTTTGCATTTAAGGTGCATTCTACTCTATGCAGATCTCCTCAAAGGGAAACTCTTTAGTTTCACCTGGTTTAAACTTGTAAAAACTCTTCTGTAAGGAACTTTTGGATATTCGATTATTAATGGATTAATCAACAGATGAATCGATGAGAATGCGTTCCTCTCCTTAACCGTCCTCTGCACCGGCATCAGCAGGAGCGTGGAGCTGAGCGACGCTCTGTCTGTGCTGCTCACCCAGGGGGACCAGGACTGTCTGCGGGGCCCCCACCAACGCGCTCCCGTCCGCTTCGGGCTGGACTTTGTGTCGGGCTGCACGCTAAGGTAGGGCCCGCTCACAGCCGCTCCCGCTAGGCTGACCTCTGACCTCCTGACCTCATGTCCCTGCAGGCTGGAGGACGTGACCAACTGCTCCCTGGTTTCCCAGCAGCTCCTGGATGTCCTGAGGGGACCGGCCCCTCCGCGGTTTGTGGCCTCCTTTGGAAACTCCCCGTTAGAGAATGTGCTGGACTGGGTTCCCATTAGAACCACCATCAGCCCCACGGTGAGCTCCTGGGCTGGATGATCCACATGTGGGACTGTTAGAGACATTTAAATGTTTTCTGTCCCTTTCAGGAGGAAGGAAGCTGCTCCATCCCAGTTTCACTCCACCTGGAGATAGAGTGGACCAAATATGGGTCCCTGCAGAACCCCCAGGCTCAGATAGTGACCATCAGGGAGGTCATAGAGACCAACCGCAGCAGTCTGGTAAGTCTCACTACCCGTTTACGCTCTGATCTCAGACCAGAACACATGTCTCCAGTCTAAAAGGTTCCGTCCCACAGAGCCCAGTTAGAACCAGTTTGTCCTCCTCCACAGGCCCCGCCTCCTGCTGGCAGCAGCATCCTACCAATCAGAAGCTCCGTGGCCTTCATCCCCGTGTCTGCTGCCGCCCTCCCTGGGTACCGGGCCACGCCCACCATCGATGCTAAGCTCCCCTTTGACTTCTTCTTCCCTTTCGTCTGAGCCGACCAATCAGAACAAACACGGTTTATCATGTAAATCCTGTAGATAAATGTTTATAGATTTTCAGAAATAAAGCTCTTTATTTTTTTTAATGTAGAATGTTTTTATTTTAGAATTTAAAGAAAGTTCAATCCATTCATAAGAAGATCATATTTACAGGCCACGTTCTTAAACTTAACATGGCCGACATTTCAGGCCAAAGTCCTGCAGATGTTCTACTGAAAAACGACAGCGATCCACCGCCTCGGAGCCGGGATGACAGGAGGTTCCTCCTGGAGCTCAGTCAGGATCGGATGCCGTGTTTCTCCAGGAGAGCCTGCAGCCTCTGGTTCTCCTGCACCTGTCAGAGACGGAGAGGCAGTTAGATCCACCCTCAAACCTTAGACAGATTTATTTTGTATACACGCAGTGTATCCAAAAAAGACATTTAAAAAGAGCTCGTAGACAATTCTCTCGTCTTTAAAGTGCAGCCTTGAAGAACATTAATACATAAAAAAATAGTAATATAAATATACAACTGTATATTGTACTGTACATTTTTTTTTTTTATAAATAACCCCTTTTACACAGCATTCAGCAGTCTGATGGCGGTGGGGAAAGAAGCTGCTGCAGAACCTGCTGGTCCTGCATTGAATGCTGTGAAGCCTCTTCCCAGAGGGCAGCAGGGAGAACAGTCCATGGTGGGGGTGAGGGGTCATTGATGATGTCACTGGCTCAGGATACGCAGCGCTGGGATGAAATGTCTTTAATGTGGAGGGAAGAGGAGCCCCATGATCCTCTCTGCTGTTCTCACCTTCTTCCAGTCTGAGGCGCTGCAGCCTCCACCACACAGTGAGACAGCTGCTCGTGAACGCTCTCTATGGTGCTTCTGGAGAAGGTGGGAGGATGGGTGGGGGCAGGTGGGCTCTCCTGCATCCTCCTCTTGAGAAGTCCAAGCGCTTCTGGGCCCGTTTGACCAGTGAGGTGGTGTTTCCAGTCCAGGTGAGGGTGTCTGTGATGTGCACCCCCAGCAATTTGATGCTGCTGACCGCCTCTCATGGTTGGGCCAGTTCTTCCTGAAGTCCAAGATGATCTCCTTCATCTTCATCCGCCTCCTCCCATGGTTCTGACTAGGGCTGGGTAATTCATTGCATATGCAATATAATCGGAATTTAACAAAAGGCAGTTTTCAAATCTCAAAAGCAATCAACTTTCATATTACATGTAAAAAGTAGCTAAATGTATCCCTCCAGTCCTTTAGGTGGTGGTAATTTGCTTAAAGTGGGTTTGCAACCACACAGAAGAGAAGAGAGAGGTGCAGCTAGCATGCTGATTGATGCATGCCAGTATAATTGATCACTTCTTCACAGAAGATTACAGTAAAGTCCTGCAACAAAGCTCTCTGAACAAGCAGGCTTTTAGCTAGACTAAAACTTCCCTCAAATGTTAAAAATTTGCCAAACCGGTCTTCCCCAGCCTGCCAGCTTGAAATCCACTTCAATTTTCATGTAATCAATTCAATTCTATTCAGTTTATTTCTATAGCTCCTAGCTGCTGGTAACAATACAGTTTAATTCACTTTATTTCTATAGCCAATTCACATCATGTCATCTCAAGGCACTTTACAGGCTCAGTCAAACCATCTAGTCAGATTGATTCTGGGATTCAAGGAGACAGAAGCAGACATAGAAAAGAAGCATAGATACAAAAGGCAACTGTCAACCAGCTCCACAGGCGGCCCCGTCCCCAGGAAACACACAGCCAGGCAGACGAGCTCCGAGCCAGCTCCCATGGCAGAGGATGAAGAGAGCACATCCAGTTAGTCACAGTCAGAGAAACAGGGACTACACTCGAAAACAGGGCCAAGCTCCAACATCTATGCAATCAAAGGTGTTGATGGCAGCAGCACAGCTGATATTTCTCTCTCCAGGATGGAGTCACAGCCAAACAGGAACAGACCAGATAAAGCTACTATGTCATATACCAGAACATTCTAGAGCCCTCCTGATAGTTTGATAATCCAGCAGGACCTGGTAACGACCCAACAGCTGCTCCAATCACCCTGTTGGATGTGGTTTTGAGACTGAATCTCAGGGGGAACCTATGGGTTCTCTATAGAACCCGACCAGAACCACAGGTGGACGGCCTCTAAGGACTCCTAATGGACTGCTGTAGGTACCAGATCTGCTGGGTCCTGCTTAATGCCAGTGACGTCACACTACATGATTGTTGAACATTGCCACATCATGTAAAACATTGTGGTTGCCCAGATAACGATAATAACATCACGCAGCGTCAGTGTGCCGAGTCTATAGCATCTGTAGCGCTATGCTTGGTTCACACCGAACGCAGCAGGAGCAGCGAGTTTACATGAAAAGTCAACGGTTGACGCGCCTCAAGGCGCAGCAAAATGTCCCGCAGCGCTGTTTGAGCAGCAGGCGCAGCGCGTCGGGAGTGTTTAAGCATGTGACGCGCCTAATGAGCCGCAAACGGGCTGTTGCTCGAGATGGAAAAATTTTACTTTTACTGCTCGATGCGCCGCATCAACCAATCAGAGACGCTGATCTAGGAGCTGGCAGGGAGACGGACACAGCACTGCTGATGCAGAGCGCTATGATCACTCCTCTGAAACTGTTTATTAACGCCTAAATTAACTTAAAATGTTGAAACCTGCTGAGAAAACAAGTTCACTTTTATTATCCTGGTGCCTGCAGTTTGGATTCCGTACATGAAAACCTCCTTCCAGCCGCCACAGCAAACCGCGAGGAGGCAACCGGGCCAAAGGCTACTGTTGAATGGGATTGCTACTGACAGCGCACCGCCGGTATGTGGGGGTCTGAGCAGCTCCCACAGAAATAATATTGGAAGGCAGGATGGTAATCTGCATGAACTGACTGCAGTGATTAAGTTTTTTTTAAGGTGGATTTTCCCACTTAAAAACATTAAAACTTTCTTATTCCCACTGATCACAGCAAATATAGCTGCAAGGCAAATAAAGGAGAGGGTAGCCCCGCCCAACGTGCGTCAGATCCACTTTTTGTACAGCGCAGCTGGAGCAGCAAAGCTGCTTCAGTAGTAGAGCTAAACTGGTACAAGCAGCAAAAAGGAAGCAGCAGACGCGTTTTTGCTGCTCCTGCTGCGTTTGGTGTGAACGCAAGCTCTAGTGTGTCTAATGACCGATGAAGTTTTACCTGATCGACAAAATAGAAACTGAAAAATATTCTTACGGTGAACAAAGTAACTGTTAGACCATGATATAAAGGAGGAGAGCTGGGTAGCGCTGTGGCTAGCAGTAGCTAACAGGTTAGCCTCTTTTAGCTTGCTCAGTTAGCTATATTAAGCTACACTACTTTTAACTTCTTTTCAACAACAACCATCATTTTCTACAAGTAGAATAACTGTTTTCTTTGTCTAAAATCTCTACAAAGATCAATTTTAGATATTCCATCCATCCTCTTAGCTACACTCCGATCTTAATAAAAAGAGGAAAAAGAGCCCTGAGACCTTTTGTTTCTCCTCGTTAATAAACCCTACCTAATTTGAAGTAATTGTCGCATATTTTGCATACCCAAATGGGAAAGCAGATAACTGAAGTACTGTGAGCCCAAAATTTCATGTGTGATACATCGTTTGATTCTGAATACATAAAACTAAAACACACCCTAAACTGCATCAGTTCAAACATAACTACGTGTTTTTTTTCCTTCTCAAAAAAATAGGTCTTATTTGAACAGCAGTAATAAAGACATGCTTGAGAAAAGGCATCTCTCATTGTCTTACATTTGTTCTACATCATGTCAACCACAACCAAAATGTCAGACCTCTAGCTCCAACTGTTCCAGAGCTGTGGGGCTTTGAACTTTTGTTGTCACCAGCATTTCCAAACCTCTCAAAATGTGCCAAATTTACCCATAGAATAACACTGAAGTATTTTCAACTTTTTTTATTCATTTTCATCTGGTTATTGACATGTGTATATATATATATATATATACACACACTACCGTTCAAAAGTTGGGGTCACGTTGAAATGTCCTTATTTTTGAAGGAACAGCACTGTACTTTTGAATGAAGATAACTTTTAAACTAGTCTAACTATTAAAATGACTATTCTAGCTGCAAATGTTTGTTTTTGGTGCAATATCTCCATAGGTGTATAGAGTACCCATTTCCAGCAGCGCTATCACTCCAGTGTTCTAATGGTACAATGTGTTTGCTCATTGGCTCAGAAGGCTGATTGATGATTAGAAAACCCTTTGTGCAATCATGTTCACACATCTGAAAACAGTTTAGCTCTTAACAGAAGCTACAAAACTGACCTTCTTTGGAGCAGATTGAGTTTCTGAGCATCACATTTGTGGGTCAATAAATGCTCAAAATGGCAGAAAAGAGAACTTTCATCTGAAACTCTACAGTCTATCCTTGTTCTTAGAAATGAAGGCTGTTCCATGCGAAATTGCTAAGAAATTGCATTTCCTACAATGATTAAATAGTACCCTTCAGAGGACAGCACAAAACAGAGTAGAAAAAAGAAGTGGGAGGCCGTGCTGTGCACAACTGAGAGCAAGAAGATAAGTACACAGGAGTCTCTAGTTTGAGGAAACAGACGCCTCACAGGTCCCTAACTGGCATCTTCATTAAATAGTGTAGTACCCGGAAAACACCAGTGTCAACATCTGGCAGTGAAGTAGGCGGCTGCGGGATCCTGGGCTTCAGGGCAGAGTGTGGCAAAGCTGTTGAGCTGTTGTGGGAGCAGCTTGACCATATGGTACGCAAAGAAGTGCCCATCCAACCAATCCAACTTGTGAGCTGCTTCTGGAAGTGTGGGGGCAATTTCTCCAGGGATTACCCTTCAACAAATCAACAGCTAGAATGCTGCCAAAGCGTCTGCAATGCTGGAAATTGCTGCAAATGGAGTGATTCTTTTGACAAAATCATAAAGTTTGATGTAAAAAAAAATCTTATTTTAAATACAAATCATTATTTCTAACCTTGTCAATGTCTTCACTCTCATTTTCTATTCATTTAACCAACGTATGGTGGTGAATAAGTGTGACCCTTTCAGTGGAAAACATAGCAAATTGTTTGGGTGTACCCTTAAATCCTTTTGAACGTAGTAGTGTACTGTAGAAAGCTACATGGACATTACGTTACATATATATATATATATATATATATATATATATATATACACTACACAAATTTTTTTCTCTTTCTCTTTCATCCACTTTATACTTTTTAAAATTATTTTACTACTGCACAAAAATTGCCCATAATGGGACAAATAAAAGCTACTGAACTGAATATATACACACACACGTATATACATACACATATATATATATATATATATATAAAGATATATATATATAAAGATGCAGTTTTAGCTAAATAATTAAGTACTTGAGCTTTTATGAACAAAACTAAAAAATATTTTTGAGCTGTAAAACATTTAATATAACAAACTATAAAAATATACTCGCTGCATCATTGGCTGACAGGCATGGAGCTTGGCTGACTCAAATCGGATCATACAAAGATGCGGACACTTTTGTCTTGTGGATAAGAAGATGATGTAAAGAACCACAGCAAACATTGCAGGCTAACAACCGAGGAAATACGTTTTAGGAAGTAATAAATAACATGCTAAGCATTAGCCATAGCCATATGACCAGCTAACTTTTCTTTTGTCAAAAAATGGACGTTTTATGGCGATTTTCTCATCATGGAATATTTTTATCACGAATATTCTGGATTACGTTTAATATGTGGACCCTTATGGACGAATGGAGTATAAACAGTCGAAGATTGGATTTATAAAACGGATTCTGGACGCCTTGAAAGGGATGTTTTTGTGGCTGGTTTATAATGTTTACATTTTGACATGCTGCTATATCTGTGTTAATTGTGCTTTGGTGCTTCGCTGTGTCCATAAAATGAACTTGGTGGTTGAATTGTGGAGAATCTAAGCTTTCCAACGATGTCTAACATGTCTATATTGGAAAACATTTGACTGCTTTCATGTTTCCTGAGTTGTTAGTTGCTTTAAAAATGGTCGCTGGCGAGCAGGTGGATTTTAGAAGGTTAAATGTCAGTTCAGTCTGTCTCAGAAGGCACTGCTTCACTTCTTTCAACACTCAGAATGATGGTTTTCTACTTTCAGCTTACTTTAGAGCACTAGATGAGAAACTTGCACTAATAATAGTAAATGCAGGGGAATATGTTGAGACTCCAGTAAGAAATCTGATTCTAAAGAAACAGATGTAATACAGTCTGTCTGAGTGGGGTTGCCATATGATGATGTGATATGAAGACATTTGAATTGGAGAAAGCTTCCTGGAGGAAGCTTAAATCGCTTCAAACCTTGGAAACCAGCAGTGGATTGTTTTAAACTTTCTACTTTGAAAAACATATGATGATGTCATAAAAAAGGGCCTCCAGCAGGTCTGGTACCTGCAGCGGTCAGAGGAGGCTCAGAGACTCACCAGCTCGTCGTTCCTCCTCTGCAGCTCTGAGGCTCTCTCCACCAGGTGGTCATAACTCTCCTTCAGCTTGTGGATCTTCTGGTCCGCACGGGTTTTCACCGACACCAAGATCCCTGCAGCGTGATCAGACACAGTCAGCCAGTGCCTGACACATCCACAGTCCACTTCCACACCTCCCTCTGAGGGATACTGACCGTTTACGATTCTGGCCACTCTCCAAAGTCGCAGCAGGATGAGGAGACCCACGCCGTCGAAGGCGTCCTCATGGAAGATGAAGACAATGTCCAACACAAATGACACGACCACCACCACAGCGTCAAACACCTCAAACTTGTGGTAGAAGAACTCAAGCCGGAAAACAAACAGTTTCCCAATGAGCTCCACCATGAAGAAGGTGAGAAGAGCCAGGCTGAGGTAGTGGAACACCTGCAGAGTGAAGACGTGCTGGAGTTCATGAAACCAGCAAGAAGAACTTTCTGGATCTGGATCTGTGTCTCACCTCAGGAGCAATGTGGCCGTGGTCCAGTTTGATGACTGACAGGTCTATCAGCAGCTCCGCCATGACGAAGAAGGCGTCCAGGACGACCAAAGCCACCACCAGTATCTAAAGGGGAGGAGCCAGAGACAGCAGGAGAGATGTTCCAACCGCTGGACTTAGAGCCAACAGCTCAACTTCAGAGCCAACTGATCCGAATAAGACCCAATTGGTCCGAATGAGACCCAACTGGTCCAAATGGGGACCCAACTGGTCCGAATGGGGACCCAACTGGTCCGAATGGGGTCCCAAGTGGTCCGAATGGGGACCCAACTGGTCCTAATGGGGTCCCAAGTGGTCCGAATGGGTACCCAACTGGTCCTAATGGGGTCCCAACTGGTCCGAATGGGGACCCAACTCGTCCGAATGGAGACCCAACTGGTCCGAATGGGGTCCCAACTGGTCCGAATGGGTACCCAACTGGTCCGAATGGAGACCCAACTGGTCCGAATGGGGACCCAACTGGTTGGAATATTTTAACTGTAAAAATTCAAACTTAAAACATTTCTAGAAAGAGCAGAAATGTTCAAAACATGAAAAACTCGAAACATGAAATTCTATGAATGATTTTTCCATCAAAATCTTCCTTTGACACCTTCTTCTTCTCTTTTTGACTATTTAAGCTGACGTGACAAGTAAAATGTTCCACTGTTGGATCAATAAAGTCAATCAATCAATCAATCAGAATATACATATATCTTAACATAATTAACTAATAACCAGATGGAACTGGTGGAGAAGCAGGTTGTGTTATGATTAGAGCCACTCTGCTCCCCTGGCACCCCATGATGGCAGCCCACTGCTCCCCAAGGGGACGGGTTCAATCTAGAGGTAAAATTCTCCAATGTGAGATCAATAAAGTTCAATAATTATTAATTATTCTGATGGTAGATGTGTAGAGAGGAAATCCTATCTCCATCACTCCGTCCTTTCAGTATCTCTTGTTACCAGAATCTGAGGCGGCGGCGGTTAGAGGCGGCGGCCTACCTGGAAGCGGTCGGAGGTGAAGAGCCTCCTCAGTGAGTCCCTGAAGGTGGGAGCTGCTGGGAACTGGCCTGTAGCCGGACCCAGCTCCTCGCTGTCAGCATGCAGCTCCTCATCCACCCACTGGTCCACCTGTGGGTCGCCCACAGCTGTGAAATGCCTCAGGTACCGAGACATGGCAGAGGACGTCCCACCTGGAGGACAAAATGAATCAGCCGGCGTTTACTTCATCATTTCTGCATCATTATTTCAGGAGAGGAGATGCTGAGCAGCTTACAGCAGATAAAGCAGCGGAGTTCAGAGGAGCTAAAGTCAGGGAGAGGAAGCTGCTCCCTGCGGCCCGTGAGGGATGTTTCTTCACGCCTTAGACAATCAGAGTTCACTTCTCCTTTTCTAGGATTACAACATCTGATGAAGTAACTTCACTTTTTCTCTGTTGTTGGAAGGAAGCAGAAGATGCAGTGAGGATGTTTTCCTGCTCCTTTAACGGAGCTGGACTTCCGCTCCTCCAGCCTGCATCACAACAGAGAAGGTCCCAGAGCGCCGAGCAGGAGAACCAGAACCGGCCCAGCTGAGCCGAGCCGAGCAGAAGGCAGAGGAGAACCAGAAAGCAGAAAAACCTCTCAGGTGAAACAAAGAGGGAGAAAAACAGCCCAGGACCCAGCAGGGTCCCACAGAGCAGCAGCAGGTAGGGGAGGGGAGACCACAGCATGCAGCTGGAAGCTGCTGCAGGCGTGAACTGGACCGAACCATCAGCGTCAGCAGACTGTTTTCACACAGACACATTCCTCGCTGTGGATCTGCGGTGCCTGGGCCACTGATTCTTTTTCATTTATTCATTCATGCCTTTAAAAAAATAACAATTTAAGTCTAACTCTCTGCCATATGGCGAAATCTACAGAATGCATGCTTGCATTTTTTTTCTTAAACTAGGCCTATAAAATACCACTTTAGTTAGAATTTAAGTCTGACGTATGCGGATGGAGTAATCCACTTCCAGTAACGGCCACTCTGAGCATGCAGCTTCACAGTTGCCTGTAACACAGAACCAGGACTTTGTCATATTTTATCATTACGAAACACAGTGGTCCTAGTAAAGAATCACCGATTACAACATTGCTTGCACAACCTAAATGATAACCGGATGGGAAACAAATGCCAGATGAGGCCAGAGAAAAATCCTCAGGAGAGATTAGAAGTGAGCGATGGATGCAGAAACTACGCCATGTAACGCCAGGTCCGCTCTGGCGGCACAGGCAGCTGCCCTGCCTCACCAGCTCAACAGATGCCCCTCCAGCAGGGTGAGCGCTGGGAGGAGAGAGAGGAGAACAGGGAGAAAAAATATTTATTCCAGATTACCGTTTGATTCAGAAAACATGTATGAACCCTGTTGGGCAGAAATTTTATTCAGATCATAATTCAGGTAATCCGATTCAGCATTGCTGAGTCGGATTACTGAACATAGTAGCTTCATCTGGTCTGTTCCTGTTTGGCTGTGACTCTGTCCTTTAAGAGAAATATCAGGCTAGTGCTGCTAGACACTCAACACCTTGCGGTTTCTATAGATGTTGGAGCTTGGCCTGCTCTTCCAGTGTAGTCCTGTTTCTCTGACTGTGACTAACTTCTGGATGTGCTCTCTTCATCCTCTCTGACATGAGGAGCTGGCCTCGGAGCTCCTGCCTGCCTGGCTGTGTGTTTTCCTGGGCCGGAGACGCCTGTGGGCGCTGGTTGACAGTTGCCTTTTGTATCTATGCTTCTTTTTTCTATGTCTGCTTCTGTCTCCCTTGAACCCCAGTCGGCCTCAAGCAGATGGCCACTCACTGGTGCTTCCTGGTTCTGCTGGAGGTTTCTTCCTGTTCAAAGGGAGTTTTCCTCTCCACTGTCGCTACAAGCATGCTTAGTGTGAGGGATTGCTGAGGAGTCACTGTGAGTTTATGCAATCAACTGGTTTTCATAGATAGAAAAACTTTGAATCAATCTGACTCTGATAATCTGGTTGAACTGTAAAGTGCCTTGAGATGACGTGATGTGAATTGGAACTATAGAAATAAACCGCATTGAAATTGAAATGAATCACACCATCATAGGATCACAGGATCACACAGGATGGGGCCCAAATAGAAATGATAAACACAGACATGTTTGTAGAGGTGGTTTTTTTTACAGTGGCACATTTCAAGTTCCTGTTTGCTGACATATTTAATGAAAATAAACTGTTCCTTCATCAGCAGTGGATTAGAGATAATTGGACCAATTCAATTCAGTTTGGTTCAGGTAGATATGATGCAGGAAATAACAATCTGTTTGTACTATTTATTTATAATGCTTTATAATAATAATAATAAATAAGTGCTATAAAATATTTTCTTGCGGGTTGTCATTAATCATCTGTGCCCATGCTTTTTAAAATAAATTGCCCAAACTGTTTTTGTTATTTTTGTGCGCGCTCTCATTTCTTTCGGTGCTCTATTGCGCCCCTGTATAGTACTGGGTCAGCTGACGGCCCTGGACCGAACCAGGATCCTTTGCCTCCAGAACCTCTCTGCTCTTCGAACAAAATAAAAACCTCTGAACTCAGATTAGATGAAGTTTCCTTTAGGGAAACTTCCTCACATCCAAAGTTCCGTTAATCTGGAGCCCAATCCGCGGCTGGACGTCTCCGCCCGGTGCGGTTCGGTTCGGTTCGGGTTCCAGCAGCACCGGAGAACTGGACCAACTTTCCTACCTGCTGGTTCTGCAGGAGCGAACTTTTCCTGAATCCTCGGAGTGACGGTGGGCCGCTGGAAGGACGGAGCGGAAACATCCGGCGGCCTCAGATTCTGCAGAAGCAGCAGAACATAGACAAACAGATCTGCCCCCGAGGCATGGAGGCGGATCTAGGAAAGATTTCTGGGCCGGACCAAAGCACCAGCCCACTGCTTAGGGGCCCCTAGTCACCTTGGGGCCCCTAACCGAGCACAACCCCCTGTCTCTATACAGCTGACAGGACACATTAAATCACTGTCTGATATAATCATGTCTCTTTTTTTTACACCATCATGTAGAAATAGTTCATATAGATGAATGAAGGACCTCTGCAAACCTCTCAGTCTGATAATTAATCTATTTGTTTTAAGTCTAAGATGTCAAACAGCCTTAACATTAAATGATATGAAAACATGAAAAACAGGCGACGTTAAAACAAGCAGCTTCCTTGATAAAGCAGAAGGAACCAAAGGTCTTTGCTATAAAGAAATGTTGTTAAACTTTCTGCTGGTGACGTTTCCCGGTCATCCAGGTCACATTCATTAGAGAAAAGTTTATAAAAACAATCCACTGGACTTTGTTTTCAAGTTTGAAGGCGTTTCTCTTCCCATCCAGGAAGCTTTTTTACAATGTCAGAAATAGCGTTGGGTTCCAGGCTTTATACAGGAGCCCAGGCATCTCCAAACTGGGTCCTGGAGGGCCGCTGTCCTGCAGGTTTTAAAGGTTTCCCAGCTTCAGCACAGCTGATTTTCACTGATAGCTGATTAACAGGCTTTAGCTGAACTGCAGTCATCAGAATCAGCTGTGCTAAAGCAAGAAAACCTCTAAAACCTGCAGGACAGCGGCCCCTCACTTAGGGGATGCCTGCAGCAGCCCATCAAAGCCTTGTTTTTGGTTAGAAAACATGCTAATTGAAACAGACGAATGGGTCCACCCCTTTGGAACCTGTTTAAGGTTGTTTTTTCTTTCTTAACAGAAAGAAGTAGGCCATCTATGTGAGAAAAATCAACCTTAAGAAAGCGGGGGGGGCTGGGGGTCGAAGATTTCAGCTTTCAAAAAACCTCCAATGCAGTGATAGAGTTGATTCTTTCCCGCTATCATTGCAGCCCCAACTCCCTTTACAGGAGAACAGAAGACTTCGCCTATTCAGCCAGGCCAACAATTCCCTCTAACGACCCCCCTTTCAGAGACATAGATAGGTATGGGGCATTGCAGGCTAATAAAAAGAGCCCCAAACTACCCCCATTCCAAAGGGGTGAACCCGTTCATCTGTTTCTATTTGCATGTTTTCTAAACATAAACCAGGCTTTGTTGGGCTGCTGGATAAAACCTAGGAACTCAACTCTATTTCCTGACATTTTGAATTGAAAAAGCTTCCTGGATGGAAGGCGAAACGTCTTCAAACGTGGAAACAAAGTCCAGTCAATTGCTTTTTAACTTTTTTGGTGTTGTTAAAGTTGTTAAACCTTCTTTAATCAGTCTGCAGACTGAGAGGAGAGAGTGCTGTTGGATTCAGACATCCTGAATCACAGAGGACCTCCTCCAGATCTTTGGCTCACTTTGAAGACGGCCTGCTGTCCTCCTGGCTCTGATGCATCTGCAGAGCATCTTCCAAGCTCACCAAGAGCTGCATGGCAGAAGAGCAGGGATTAGTAATAACAGCCAACCTGCAGCACCCCTGGGATGTTTCTGCATGTTTGAATTTAAAATAAAAAGATTTATCATCAAAACAGTGGCAAACATTTGTGAGGTTTGCTGCATATTTTCTGAAAAGCCCCCGAAGAATCAGCCTGTTTGCATTACGCCTCACGATCACATTAGATTCAATCATGTTATTGGAAAAACAATCAGATTCGTTTTTATTGCATTTCATATAAAAGCTACCCAATGATTGAGAAGAAAAAGGCTGCCACGCTGGCTGGGCCACATAATGCCAAGGCTGGGCCACGCAATCCCAGAGTCTCTCTGCATGGAGTTTGCATGCGTGGGTACTCCGGTTTTCTTCCACAATCCAAAAACATGAGTGTTAGCTCAATTGGCTTCTCTTAGGTGTGTGTGAATGGTTGTCTCTGTTGCCCTGCGATGGACTGGAGACCTGTCCAGCCTCTCGCCAGTAGACAGCTGGAGACAGGCACCAGCACCCCTCGCGACCCCACTTGGTATAAGTGTGTAAGAAAATGGATGGATGGTTAATGAGGCATCATGAAGCCAAGCTATATTGATGCTGCATTGATTGTCTCACAGAATACTGACCCCTGCTGGACATTTAGAGACACTACAGGCAGCTGATTGGACTAAACTGAATTGATTTTATGACCTAGTACAATGATATATTTTAAGTTAATGTAGGTTCAATTGTATTATTTCATATCTATGTTTAAATGAAAAATATCTTTGATCTTTTTAGATGCAGCCAACATATATCATAACGGGAAAATTTAGGGGAAAATGTGAATTAGGATGCTGCCGGTCTTTTTTTTTTAAACAATCATCCATCCATCCGTCCGTCCTCTTATCCAGGGTCGGTTCGTGGGGGTAGCAGCTTCAGTAGGGAGGCCCAGACGTCCCTCTCCCCAGCCACTTAGGCCAGCTCCTCTGGGGGAATCCCAAGGCGCTCCCAGGGCCAGCAACATAGTCCCTTGGACTGTCCAGGTGACCACAGGTAGTCCTTCTCCAGGTAGTCCCTTGGACAACCTGGAGAAGCTGCATTAGATCAGGGAAGTGGACACCTGGACAGGCTGTATTAGATGAGGGCAGAGGACACTTGGACAGGCTCCATTAGAACAGGGCTGTGGACACCTGGGCAGGCTATATTAGATCAGGGCTGTGGACACCTGGGCAGGCTATATTAGATCAGGGCTGTGGACACCTGGACGGGCTATATTAGACCAGGGCAGTGGTGTAAACAGGCGATCTCTCGGCTGGATTTTCAGTGAGAAAATGAACTTATCAGGAAGAATGAAGTTGAGGCATCAGCAGGTTTATTTGGCTCCACAGCATTCAGTTTCTATCAAACACACAATCTCTGGCTTAAATAGACACAGCTGATGGACTAAACCATTTACATGAAAATTAACTCCTCACTCCCATATACAAACACACATTTAAATCAAATATCTACAAACACACACTTAAGGTTATTTTTTTATAGACATTTTCTGATTTAACTTACACCCAAACACTATAGAAATCCCACAAACTATATGCACAACTCCCCCTGCATTTTCCATGGTCTCTCCCAGAACCTATAAATGGTGTCTGGACCCCCGGGGAAGCATTTGTCCAAACACCCTGGAGAGGACACAGAAAAGACAGGTAAGTCACTTTCCTAGCACCAAAACACTTCCTTCACACTCACTTCTAACAGACTTTACACTAACGTTTGCTGAAGTTTCTAAACAGTAACCCTTGCTTGCTCTAAACATCAATTCTCTTTTCCACAGACAACCACCCCAATTGCTAATGGAGAGCAGCTGTGGAGAGCCTGGAACAAAAGGCTACATGCTAACTATTAAAATAGCCAATAAATATTCAATAAATATTTTAAAAACCTTGTGTGCAAACTGTTCTTTATGTGCAAATTTCTGACATTTGGAATAGAAAAAGCTTCCTGGATGCTTAAAGTGCAGTGCTAAATAAGGTGACACCTGGACAGCCTGCATTAGAAAAGGGCTGTGGACACTTGGACAGGATTTATTAGATTAGGGGAATGGACACACGGACAGGCTGCCTTAGATCAGGGTTGTGGCCTGTCCAGGCTGCTGTTCAGCACCCAGGCATGGCTGCTTAACTCCAGGTGGTTTTATTCACCTCATGGATTTGCATTGTAATTTGGTCTGAAAACATTCCAATTTCTCTAAATTAGTGAAAAGCTAATTTCAAATTCTTCCAGATAAACTTTGATTTTTAAACTCAAAATCCACCTTAAACTGTAACATGATTTTCAACCATGTTCCCCATCCTCTTTGTACATAGTTGTTTAAAAGTAATTTCATAGTTTCTACCAGCTGATTGGAGCAGAATCAATAACTTTACATTTTTAACTTTAATAAGGAATATACTCCACAGGTCAACTTTTATTCTTTTTACACAGCTTTTAACTACATATAATTAAATTTTTTTTTTTCACCAAATGTAGTCTACACAACAACTTTGTGCTTAAAGTATTGTGGAACATTGTAATATTTGCTGATAGCTTTACAAGTTTAAATGTTCAGATCAACTGAAACCTAGCCTGCAGGTTCAGAGGACATTACTATGGTGACCAGCCTCGCCAAGTTAAGAGTCCAGCTTGGTGGTCCAGGGCTGTGAGACAAATGTTTAGTCCTAAACCTGGGATGTGAAAGTGGTTCCAGAAAGGGCTGCATGGCTGCAGGTTTAAGCCAGACTCCTTTCATCTCATGTTAGGGTTGGACTGACTTGATGAAACAGAGTCTGGTGCTGTTTGGTTGGAAAGAAAACCTGCAGCCATGCAGCCCTTCCTGGAACCCCTTTGACTCCCCTGCTCTAAACCTTCCAGAGGAAGCATGATGTGCCCAGTTGAGCTGAGGGTGTTCTAGTTCACACTTCAGCCAAAGTTAAAGCATCAGATGCTTCTAGTTCCAACCTCATCCAGTAAAGAGACAAGCAGCAACATGAGTTCATAAAGCAAAATTAGCCTTTATTTACTCAGGAAATTCATCCAACAGCAGATTGTATTTCTGGAAGTGCAGGATGTTCATCAGGAAACCCTTCAGAGCCAGAGGTCCGGCTCTACGTCCGACGCTGCAGGGATCTTCATCAGGTTGGCCTGCTGGCAGAGCAAACACACCGTTAATCCCTCCCTTCCAATGGATTCAGAGGCTCTCCCTATCCAGATGTTTCAGGTCTTCAGTCAGGTTCTGGTAAACTGGTTTTACTGAACCTGTGCCAAGTCCTGAGTTTCTCTCCCAACGTCACGATTCCACAGCAGAGATGAGGCGCCTCTGCCATGGCAGTACAGGATTGGGCTCCTTTTTTATTTAAACATCCACTACCTGTCAGTCTGAGCGCCACCTGAGCCACCGCCCCGCCTCCTCCTGCCAGCCGCCTGGCCGCCCCGCCTCACTCCTGCCTGCAGCAGAAAGAAGGCCATCAGTGATCTTCGCCAGCCTGAGGGTCAGACCTGCTGCCAGGCAGGTCCTGCTCAGGGGTAGATACCACGGCTTTTAGTCAGCATAATGTGTTTTATTCGAGGCATCACAGCAGGCGGCCCTGATTAAGGTCACCCACAACATTATTCAGACTCACAGCCTTCTGGAAGACAGCGGCGGGAAGCAGGAGAACAGGAAGCATCAGAGGCTCCGCCTACAACACAGAAGCCTTCATTACAACTTTGACCAACAACCTGTTCATCTCTGCTATATACTAGCACTGATCTCATCCCACAGGATGACAGTAGTGATGCAACCAGCAGCGCCGATACACCGCACGCAGCGACATATCGGCCAGACCCTGCGTTGGTACTCGTAACGCTAAAGGTCACATGACCGGTACAGTCTTTACGAACTAACTGACAATAAAATGTTTATAAGGAATATGGAGGCTGAAGGCAAAAGGTTTATCTGAAAGGAACAGGATGAAATGACAAGAATGAAAATAAATCCAATTAGCTGAATTTAAATTAAATCTTAGTGTTTTTTTTTATAAATAAATCCACAAACGTCCTTATTAACATGTTCACTTAAATTTTCACATTTATGGATCGAAACGAAAATACAAACATTTTCAATTTAAACAAAGATACAAAATATCAATTCTAAAAATCAAACGATGGATTAAATCATATTACAGGTCATCAATCAGGTCAGAGGCTGCCTGTAGTGACTTTAAGTGTCCAGCAGGGGGCAGTAATCAGGAAACGCATCATTACTGCCTGTATGAAAACATTAGGAAGCAGTTCTATAGAGTAGCTCTGCAGCCACTTTACTAATTAATTGATTTATCTTCAGATCGTTGCAGTAAACAACGATCTGAAGACGATTCTAAATGTTTAGCCCAGAATAGCCATTTATTGACTAATGAGTTTATGATATCAATAATCCTGATCAATTATTTCAGCAAAGATAATAATCATCACCCTGCTGCCGCCGCCTCCATCGGCGCTCTGTGGTTGGCTGTACGGTCCTCTACTAGGCCCGCCCTGCAGACGGACCGGGGCGGGCCACTCTCTTTGGACCGAGCTCTGCAGAATCTCAGCAGCAGCTTCCTCTAAAACAGAGGCGGCGCCGCTGAGAGCGCATGCAGAGGCTTCCTCTGCCAGCCCTGTAACACCGAGCCAGCCATCAGGGCTGGTCAGCTGACTTAGAGCGGGCGGGATGGGGTTTTAATCTGAAATCTACCTCAGGTCCTGTAGGTCAGGGCTCTTCTTCTGGTTCCATTCTGAGGATCACGTCAGTACAGCTCCTGCTCTGATGAGCGCGGCGAGGAAGAGGAGCAGCATCTGGCCTTCAGAGCAACAGGCTCGCCTGGAGGAGAGAAGACAGCCGGGTTAAAGAGGAGGGAGGCGGAAGGCGAGCCCTGGGGGAGGCAGTCAGAGAGCTGCAGCTCCTCCTCACACCTTCAGCAATGAGGCTTATCCTTCAAACAGAGCATCATCTCCTCCAGCAGCTAACGGCTAATTAGCTATTCGATACTGAAACTTCAACTGGCTGTTTCCATTTAAAACCAATGAAAATAGTTTACTGGTAAAAATAAAACCTTTTACATCTGGACCAGGCTCTCTGCTGCCCCCTCTCTGCAGGAAGCAGGAACTGCTCTGCCTGATACCTCCTGGTGGGAAAACTGCCCAAATTTATCCTCAATAATCCCAAATTATAGCTACAGACATGCTAGACTGTCCAGCCCCTGACAGGTTAAATGGATTAATGGGGTTTTAAGGGTCCAGTAGGGCAGATTGCCAACATCCTGGATAATCCCATCAGTACAGATTAATGGGGCACCACACCAAGCTGTAAAACTAACCGGTAGTAAGGAATCAGATTTCTGCTCCAAGAAAAAATTTCACAATTTAACTTAACTTCCTGAAAATAAATCAAACTAATAATCCCAATCAGGTCATAGAAGCTATAAACCATCAATGGTTCAGGTTGAAGCTGATCTTTGTTTAAAGTCGATCTGCTCTCCTTAATAAAAAAAAAAAGTGTTAAATTAAGCCAGATTAACAGAAAAACATTTTAATCTCAATCTAATTTATAAGACTTCTTCGGTGGGAGATGATCTGGAACACAGCAAAACGGTTCAATTTCTAGACAGAACCATCCAGACGTGGAAAAGTTCTGCTGATGGTTCAGAAACTGCAGAATAAAGTTTAACCAGTTTGGACTGTAACCTGACCCACATTAAAGATCAACCTTTAGACTTCGGTCGAATATGAGGCCAATACCGGAAGCTAATTCCAGCCTCGTGCTTCCAGGTGGGCTCTAATGGACCAGAGACTGACTGAACCAACGGTTTAATGTTAGCATGGATCCATGGAGGCGCGCCATGGCCCGGGTTTGAATAAAAGCCTCTTTCTGCTGGAGATTTCAACATTATTATCCAGAAAACAAAGCACGCAAACAACCGCTCCTTCAAAGTCTCGCGAGAGTTTTTTAACAGTTAAATTATTTTATACAACTGGAAATTACAGTTTATACCTGCACCGCGTGGAGTGGCCCATGGCTGCTGTACCGGTCCGTCCAGCAGAGAGAGACAGACCGGATGCTCTACCAACCTATATAAACGCTCTACCGCTGAGGATTGTGGGAAAAAATGTAGCCGTTGCAAAGATCGTCTAATAAAAAGATGCTCTTCTCACCTACTTTTTACTTTTACCCGGAAAGCACTAAAATGAATTCAATTTCCATTTCATTTAGTTTAGTTAAAACTTGATTCTGTTATTTTCTTTAAAAAATTGTATTAATCTAAAAGTAAGTAAAAAAAGAATATTACCTTGAAAATGTGACTTACATATATATATATATATATATATATATATATATATATATATATATATATATATATATATATATATATATATATATATATATATATATATATATATATATATATATATATATATTATTTATATATATTTATATTTCGTTATATACACACTAAAAGATAAAAAATGAAAATTCATAATTCAAGAATAATACATATTTTTATACATATTTTTTCAATGAAAATTATTGTTTTTTTTTATCAAATCAAATGCTCACTGTTATCCTGTCTCATCACTATCGCCTTCACTTTCAAAGCAGATTTGAAAGAGAGAGAGAAAAAAGAAATGGGTCCAGAGAACCTTTCAGTCACTATGTCTGCTCCAGCACATATCATCATTAGATTATCATTATTAGATTATTGTCATTAGATTATCATTATTAGATGATCATCATTGCATTATCATCATTAGATTATCATTATTAGATTATCGTCATTATCATTATTAGATTATCATTATTGGTGGTGGGCCTCATCAGAGACGACAACGACCTGGACTACAGAGAGGAGGTGGAGCAGCTGGTGGAGCAGAGATAACAGCCTGATCCTGAAGGTGGAGAAGACCAAGGAGATCATGGTGGACTTCAGGAAGAACCGCCCTAACCACGCTCCACTGCTCATCAACAGCTCAGCTGTAGAGGTGGTCAGCAGCACCACATTCATCACAGACACCCTCACCTGGACTGGAAACACCACCTCACTGGTCAAAAGGGCCCAGAAGCGCTTGGACTTCCTGTGGAGGATGAGAAGAGCCCACCTGCCCCATAGAGAGCGCGTTCTGAGCAGCTGTCTCACTGTGTGGTGTGGAGGCTGCAGCCTGTGACTGGAAGAAGGTGAGAACAGCAGAGAGGATCATGGGGGCTCTCTTCCCTCCATTAAAGACATTTCATCCCAGCGCTGCGTGTCCCGAGCCCTTAACATCAACATGACCCCCTCACCCCCACACACATATATATATATATATATATTTTTTTTTTATAAAAATGTTAGAACGGTAAATTTACAATAATTTTTACTATTTTTTAAGGATGCACTTTTAGAAAGATGAAATTGTCCAGTCAGCTGTTTCCAAATGAAATTTCTTTTTGTTTTACACTTGTGTAAAACAAAATGACAAATAAAATCTGTCTAAGGTCTGAAGTCTAATTATTGCATTATTGTCATTAGATTATCGTCGTTAGATTATCATTATTAGATTGTCGTTGCTAGATTATCATTATTAGATTATAATTATTGTATTACTGTCATTAGGTTATTGTTGTTAGATTATCATTATTAGATATTTTTTTAGTGTTATCTCTTCTGTACGGGGGCCAGGACCAGGCACTGGCCCCTGCTGGCCCCTTGAAACCCCCATTATGTTTCATGTTTTGTCCCTTTTACTTTTCTTCTTTGTATTTAAGGTATCTGAGTGCAAAAAGGGGCAAAATAAAGTAAGACATATTGTAAAAAACAAAACACCTACTGTGCAGGTGATTATAACTGTGATTAATAACACAATATTAGTTACATCAAAAGGCCATTGAAACAACAACAAAAAAAAAACAGTTTGTTTACAAAAAAATTGAGAAAATTTCTTTCCATCCTGAAAACGATTTTCCTTTGAGAAACAGGAAATAAATATGTTACTTGGTAAAAGATCAGTTTGTTGCTGCTCATAAAAAGCCGCCCTGTTAGAAAGGGATGTTTTTCTGTTTCTAATCTAATCGTCACTGAGATGAAGGAAAAGCCCACAGAGATGCGCAGAGGACCACCTCTGGGTAAGAATTGAAGAAATAATTAACGGATCATTTTTATCATGTTTATTTCAGAGATAAATACACTCATACCTTCAGAAGAAAATGGAAACCAGAGAGAATGATCAACATTCATTCAAAATAAGAATAATCAGGATTTTCACGCCTTATTTAACCTCTTGGGCATTATAGGGGGAAGATTTTCAACAAGATGCATTCAAGCCTTCCTCACAGCTGATTGGTTGATGTGTAGTTTGCCGAGTAAATTTTCCTGAAATGGGGAGAAAAAGCAGGAGAAAGTGTCAGAAAAAGCTGGAGAACTGTTAGCATTCAGTATCTTTCAGCATCAGGGATCCGTGCAGGACACCGGTCCTCCACGACTGACCATGGACACATACCTGGGACATACTGAGGGGTGAAAAAGGTGAGAGAAGGTCAGCTCAGAGCTAAAAAAAAAAAAGCAAACAGAACAAATTCATGTTCTGAATTTGTTCTGTTTGGTCCTTCATGTTTATATTGTTTTTTTTTTTTTTAAATAATGACGTTGCTCTATTAAACAACTGTTGTATCAGTGGAAGCTTGCCCTTTCACAGTAAAAACAGAAAATAAAATAAAGTGATCATAGAATGTGTTTAAGGAAAGTGCAGGACTGTGGACATCTAATGGGATAGGGCTGCAGAAAATTCTAATCTGGGACAAACAGAATTAGAGGTAAACTTGGCGTCAGAAATGCCTTCAGATTCGATTTGTTTTAATGAGGTGACCTATAAAGAAAGCTGAACTGAATTAGCTGTAGAGTGAGAAGAAATAGTGAAGCTCCACGAACACCTGGATGTTAGTGGAGCCAAAGAGGAGATGGAGGCCTTTTATCAATATGTGTACTTGTGTGTTCTCGTGTCCTCGTAAAATGTTATCAAGGCTCAGCCATAGCACTGTTCCAGTTCACAAGAAGAGGAACAAGAAGACAGAGAACAGACAAGTCCCCAGATCCTGTTCTCGCCCCTCCATCTTTACCCAGCATGCATCAGAGCCAGGGCTAATGTTAGTCCATCTGCAACAGCCAGGGGCTGTCTGTGACTCCACGGCTGACGTTAGCCAATCTGCAACAGCCAGGGCTGACGTTAGCCCATCTGCAACAGCCAGGGCTAACGTTAGCCCATCTGCAGGCAGCAAGGGCTAACGTTAGCCCATCTGCAACAGCAAGGGCTAACGTTAGCCGATCTGCAACAGCAAGGGCTAATGTTAGCCCATCTGCAACAGCCAGGGCTAACGTTAGTCCATCTGCAACAGCAAGGGCTAACGTTAGCCCATCTGCAACAGCAAGGGCTAATGTTAGCCCATCTGCAACAGCAAGGGCTGATGTTAGCCCATCTGCAACAGCAAGGGCTGATGTTAGCCCATCTGCAACAGCCAGGGCTAATGTTAGCCAATCTGCAACAGCAAGGGCTAATGTTAGCCCATCTGCAACAGCCAGGGCTGATGTTAGTCCATCTGCAACAGCCAGGTCTGACGTTAGCCCATCTGCAACAGCAAGGGCTAATGTTAGCCCATCTGCAACAGCCAGGGCTGATGTTAGCCCATCTGCAACAGCAGCGGGCTAATGTTAGCCCATCTGCAACAGCCAGGGCTGATGTTAGCCCATCTGCAACAGCCAGGTCTGACGTTAGCCCATCTGCAACAGCAAAGGGCTGATGTTAGCCCCATCTGCAACAGCCAGGTCTGGCGTTAGCCCATCTGCAACAGCCAGGGCTAATGTTAGCCCATCTGCAACAGCCAGGGCTGATGTTAGCCCATCTGCAACAGCCAGGTCTGACGTTAGCCCATCTGCAACAGCAAGGGCTGATGTTAGCCCATCTGCAACAGCCAGGTCTGACGTTAGCCCATCTGCAACAGCCAGGGCTGATGTTAGCCCGTCTGCAGCAGGTACCAGGGCTAACGTTAGCCCATCTGCAACAGCCAGGGGCTGTCTGTGACTCCACGGCTGACGTTAGCCCATCTGCAACAGCCAGGGCTAACGTTAGCCCATCTGCAACAGCCAGGGCTGTCTGTGACTCCACGGCTGACGTTAGCCCATCTGCAACAGCCAGGGCTAACGTTAGCCCATCTGCAACAGCCAGGGGCTGTCTGTGACTCCACGCTGCCAGACGTTAGCCAATCTGCAACAGCCAGGGCTGATGTTAGCCCATCTGCAACAGCAAGGCTAATGTTAGCCCATCTGCAACAGCAAGGGCTAATGTTAGCCCATCTGCAGCAGCAAGGGCTAACGTTAGCCCATCCCATCTGCAACAGCAAGGGCTAAAGTTAGCCCATCTGCAAACAGCCAGGGCTGGGCTGATGTTAGCCCATCTGCAACAGCCAGGTCTGACGTTAGCCCATCTGCAACAGCCAGGGCTGATGTTAGCCCATCTGCAACAGCCAGGGCTGATGTTAGCCCATCTGCAACAGCCAGGGCTAACATTAGCCCATCTGCAACAGCCAGGGCTAACGTTAGCCTATCTGCAACAGCAGGGGCTAATGTTAGCCCATCTGCAACAGCAAGGGCTAACGTTAGCCCATCTGCGACAGCAAGGGCTAATGTTAGCCCATCTGCAACAGCCAGGGCTGATGTTAGCCCATCTGCAACAGCCAGGGCTGATGTTAGCCCATCTGCAACAGCCAGGGCTGTCTGTGACTCCACGGCTGACGTTAGCCAATTTGCAACAGCCAGGGCTGATGTTAGCCCATCTGCAACAGCCAGGGCTAACGTTAGTCCATCTGCAACAGCAAGGGCTAATGTTAGCCGATCTGCAACAGCCAGGGCTAACGCTAGCCCATCTGCAACAGCCAGGGCTAATGTTAGCTCATCTGCAACAGCAAGGGCTAATGTTAGCCCATCTGCAACAGCCAGGGCTGATGTTAGCCTGTCTGCAGCAGCCAGGTCTGACGTTAGCCCATCTGCGACAGCCAGGGCTGCTTAGCCCATCTGCAACAGCCAGGGCTGCCCTTTAGCCCATCTGGCGCACAGCTGTGGGCTGCCCTTAGCCCATCTGGGCGGCAGTTAGCTGATGTTAGCCCGGCCTGCAACAGCCAGGCCTTATGTTAGCCTGTCTGTAGCAGCAAGGGCTAACGTTAGCCCATCTGCGCACAGCCAGGGCTGCCCCTAGCCCATCTGCGGCAGCTAGAGCTGATGTTGGGCCCATCTCCGCAACAGCCAGAGGCTTACGTTAGCACCTGTCTGCAGCAGCAAGGGCTAACCAGTCCATCTGCAACAGCCAGGGCTGATGTTAGCCTGTGCAGCGGCGAGTGCAGCCACAGCTGACGCTAGCCTCCATCCACAACAGCCAGGGCTGATGTTAGCCCATCTGCAACAGCCAGGGCTAACGCTAGCCATCTGCAACAGCCAGGGGCTGATAACGTTAGCCCCGTCTGCAGCAGCAAGGGCTAACGTTAGCCCATCTGCGACAGCCAGGGCTGCCCTTAGCCCATCTGCGGCAGCTAGAGCTGATGTTAGCCCATCTGCAACAGCCAGGGCTTATGTTAGCCTGTCTGCAGCAGCAAGGGCTAACGTTAGCCCATCTGCAACAGCCAGGGCTGATGTTAGCCTGTCTGCGACAGCCACAGCTGACGTTAGCCCATCTGCAACAGCCAGGGCTGATGTTAGCCTGTCTGCAGCAGCAAAGGCTAACGTTAGCCCATCTGCAACAGCCAGGGCTGATGTTAGCCTGTGTGCGACAGCAACGGCTGAAGTTAGCCAATCTGCGACAGCCAGGGCTAACGTTAGCCCATCTGCAACAGCCAGGGTTGCCCTTTGCCTATCTGCGGCAGCTAGAGCTGATGTTAGCCCGTCTGCGGGAGCTAGGGCTGACGTTAGCCCGTCTGTGCCAGCCAGTGCTAACGTTAGCCCTGGCTGTGGCAGCCCTCTCTCTGCACAGCCGTATGTGAAGTACCGCTGGATCTAATAGAGGTTTGATTGTTTTATTTGCCAAAATGTTTGTTTGATTTCTGTTTATTTGACGGTGTTCTTTATAATTCATTCATTATTCATGTTCATTATTATTAGCTCGTCTGCGGCAACCAGGGCTGACCTTAGCCCGTCTGCGGCAGCTAGAGCTGATGTTAGCTCGTCTTTGCTCATAAAACTCTGATAGATTTGTTTGTTGAATTTTTTTTTTTTTTCTTATTTAGGTACTTATGGTGGCAGCATCTTTATCATACAGTTTGATTGTCTTCCAGAAGTTTCAGCTTGTTAGCTAGAAACAGCGTGGTCCTTTAAAGACAAACAATCCTCAATTAAAAATCAAAGTATTTCAAACTGCACACCAAATCAAGTTCTTCTTTCTTTATATTCTTCAGTCAGAGGAGATTTCATGTTTGCTGAAGTAGTAAAAACATTTTGTTTTGTCATGAGGACAAACTGTTAATTTCCTCATGAAATCTTGATAAATGAGCTGGAAACTTCCCTCTCAGTGTTTGAACTTCTAACTCCTGTCTGGAAGCTGCAGGGTGGAGGAGAAGCAGCTGAAGCAGCAGAGAGGTGTGCAGCTCACCTGTTAATGTTGGCAGAGATGATGCTTTTAATGGGCATGCTCTTTGGACCAGAAGCAGGATGAAACACTGGCCCCTGATTGGTCGGTTTGGAGCAACGAGGGGCATATGGATCAGCAGAATGGGAAGGATAGGCATCAAATGTTCCAGCCTTCATCCCCCCGATCTGAGGCGGGAAACAATACGAACAAACATCAAGACGAATGCATCAATCATCAACAATCTTTACTCATCATTGAACCAAGCAATGCGTCACCCGTTTGCTGGGGGACGGGGGCTTGAAAGGAACCATGGGAGCCTTCTTCTGGAGTGGGCGGGGCTTCGGGGCAGGTGGGAGTGTCTTGGAGCTATGGTAAGGATTGTCCTGGAAATAATCCTGTGGGTGAAGATTGATCCTGAAGGGTCCGTCTCTGAGTTTGGAGCGATGGATCGCCCCTTCCCTCTGTACACAGGCAGATTTAATGAGTCAGTTAAAGAGTCACAGGTGGAAACATGCTGCAGGCTGCGCTGCATGTCCTACAGGCTGCATCCTCCAAACATTTTGCCTGGTTTTAATAAAAAAACATAGCATCTAATTTGACTGTCTCCATGCATTAAACTAGCCCCAGGTCCCTCCAGGGGGCCCACCCTTTTTAAAATTAGCAGGCCTGTTGGAGAGTTTTGTGTTCAGCAGGATGTTCTGCAATGCTTTGTTCCACCAACAGAAGAAGATGAGTGTACCAAGCTTTTTCTTTTTACACTTTTAAATATTTTCACCAAAGACATTTTTTTTTTCTGTTTATAAGAAAGTCTATTTTTATATCTGCTGGGCCTCTGCTGCTGTGGCTACTGGCTGTCATAATATCAGCCGGTTAACCATTTTCTGTCAATCAATCAGTCTAAGAAAGTAGGAAAAAAAGTACACCCCAAAATAACTCGTCAGTTCATCAGGATTATAATCCTACTTTTAAATATGCTTTTAGGGAGCGGCAAACTCAGCTGTCAGGGCCGTCTGGTTGCTAAGCTAGCTAAGTTAACTGGGTGGTAGTCTGGCAGCATAGGTAACCTCATCTCACTCTATGGCTGTGTCCGATGGTCCACACTAACCCCTACATAGAGCAACACAGGAGTTACGCCATTTTAGGTGAGTGTCCGAAAGTCTAACGGATGAAATATTAGTGGACTCGAAATTTTCCACAATGCACCTTGAAAAGTACTGATCACCCATGGTCACTAGATGAGCAGATATATCCCAGAATGCTTTGCAAGAGCTCTCGCAAAGCTCTGTGTTTCCAACATGAAGCTTTCTCTCTCCAGTTCTTTTCCTGAGCAGAGATCACTGAGAATAAACTCCTTAAATAACCATTCATAACGTTTATGTATTAAATAACAGATTCTGACAGAAATTATAATCTTACTCAGATCAGAGAAGTTGCTTAGAGTTACAGAAGGCAGCTGCTCACCAACTGGTCTGACTTCTCCATGAAGTGGCCCCGAATCACAGTTAGAGAAACATTTTATCTCCCGAAACACCAGACGTCATTCAGATGTTGCTTTTCGGCTAAATCGGGTCGGTCCGTCATAGTCTTGATTCAGTCCAGAAATAGTTGTAAAAAATTAGGCTGTTTTTGGTTGGTCTGATTTTGTCCCATTTTAGTCCAATAAAAGACGTTGAAAACTCAGTTTTTAACATATTTTCAACAATTTGAAAATTACGTTATTTGGACATTAATCATGTTTTCTTGTTAATATGCTGGTGAAGACTCTCAGTCATCCAGGTCATTCCAAAAAGGGTCCGCCACTTTGGAATGGGGTTATGGTTGGGGTCTTTTGGAAGAACCCAAACTACCCCCATTCCAAAGGGGTGGACCCGTTTGTCCATTTCAAACTAAAACAAGGCTTTGATTGGCTAATGTATAAAACCATAAAGTCCACTTTAGAGTCCACTACAGAGTCTACTATAGAGTCCACTTTAGAGTTCACTTTAGAGTTTACTTTAGAGTCTACTATAGAGTCCACTTTAGAGTCCACTATAGAGTCCACTATAGAGTCCACTTTAGAGTTCACTTTAGAGTCCACTTTAGAGTAGAGTCCACTTTAGAGTCCACTATGTCCACTTTAGAGTTCACTTTAGAGTTCACTTTAGAGTCCACTATAGAGCCCACTATAGAGTCCACTTTAGAGTTCACTTTAGAGTTCACTTTAGAGTTCACTTTAGAGTCCACTTTAGAGTCCACTTTAGAGTCCACTTTAGAGTCCACTTTAGAATTCACTTTAGAGTTCACTTTAGAGTCCACTATAGAGCCCACTATAGAGTTCACTTTAGAGTTCACTATAGAGTTCACTTTAGAGTTCACTTTAGAGTCCACTATAGAGCCCACTTTAGAGTCCACTATAGAGCCCACTATAGAATTCACTTTAGAGTTCACTTTAGAGTCCACTATAGAGTTCACTATAGAGCCCACTATAGAGTTCACTTTAGAGTTCACTTTAGAGTCCACTATAGAGCCCACTTTAGAGTTCACTATAGAGCCCACTATAGAGTTCACTTTAGAGTTCACTTTAGAGTCCACTATAGAGCCCACTATAGAGTCCACTTTAGAGTTCACTTTAGAGTCCACTATAGAGTTCAATTTAGAGTTCACTTTAGAGTCCACTATAGAGCCCACTTTAGAGTTCACTTTAGAGTTCACTTTAGAGTCCACTATAGAGCCCATCTTTAGAGTCCACTATAGAGCCCACTATAGAGTTCACTTTAGAGTTCACTTTAGAGTCCACTATAGAGCCCACTATAGAGTCCACTTTAGAGTTCACTTTAGAGTCCACTATAGAGTTCACTTTAGAGTTCACTTTAGAGTCCACTATAGAGCCCACTTTAGAGTTCACTTTAGAGTTCACTTTAGAGTCCACTATAGAGCCCACTTTAGAGTTCACTTTAGAGTCCACTATAGAGTCCACTTTAGAGTCCACTATAGAGTCCACTTTAGAGTCCACTTTAGAGTCCACTATAGAGCCCACTTTAGAGTCCACTATAGAGTCCACTATAGAGTCCACTTTAGAGTCCACTATAGAGCCCACTTTAGAGTTCACTATAGAGTCCACTTTAGAGTCCATTTTAGAGTCCACTATAGAGTCCACTATAGAGTCCACTAGAGTCCACTAGAGTCCACTTTAAAGTCCACTATAGAGTCCAGTTTAGAGTCCACTTAAGAGTCCACTATAGAGTCCACTATAGAGTCCACTTTAGAGTCCACTACAGAGTCCACTTTAGAGTCCACTTTAGAGTCCACTATAGAGTCCACTTTAGAGTCCATTTTAGAGTCCACTATAGAGTCCACCACAGAGTCTACCATAGAGTCCACTATAGAGTCCACTACAGAGTCCACTTTAGAGTCCACTATAGAGTCCACTATAGAGTCCACTTTTAGAGTCCACTATAGAGCCCTCTTTAGAGTCCACTATAGAGCCCACTTTAGAGTCCACTATAGAGTCCACTATAGAGTCCACTTTAGAGTCCACTATAGAGCCCACTTTAGAGTCCACTTTAGAGTCCACTATAGAGTTCACTTTAGAGTCCACTATAGAGCCCACTTTAGAGTCCACTATAGAGTCCACTACAGAGTCCACTTTAGAGGTAGAGTGGGGTAGGGCTTGGATGTTCACTATAGAGTCCACTTTAGAGTCCACTATAGAGTCCACTATTATAGAGTCCACTATAGAGTCCACTTTAGAGTCCACTATAGAGTCCACTTTAGAGTCCACTATAGAGTCCACTATAGAGCCCACTTTAGAGTCCACTATAGAGTCCACTACAGAGTCCACTTTAGAGTCCACTATAGAGTTCACTTTAGAGTCCACTATAGAGTCCACTATAGAGTCCACTATAGAGTTCACTTTAGAGTCCACTATAGAGTCCACTATAGAGTCCACTATAGAGTCCACTTTAGAGTCCACTTTAGAGTCCACTATAGAGTCCACTTTAGAGTCCACTATAGAGTCCACTACTATAGAGCCCACTTTAGAGTCCACTTTAGAGTCCACTATAGAGTTCACTTTTCCACTAGAGTCCACTATAGAGTCCACTATAGAGTCCACTATAGAGTCCACTTTAGAGTCCACTATAGAGTTCACTTTAGAGTCCACTATAGAGTCCACTATAGAGTCCACTTTAGAGTCCACTATAGAGTCCACTTTAGAGTCCACTATAGAGTCCACTTTAGAGTCCACTATAGAGTCCACTATAGAGCCCACTTTAGAGTCCACTATAGAGTCCACTATAGAGTCCACTATAGAGTCCACTATAGAGTTCACTACAGAGTTCACTACAGAGTCCACTTTAGAGTCCACTATAGAGTCCACTTTAGAGTCCACTATAGAGTCCACTATAGAGTCCACTATAGAGTCCACTATAGAGCCCACTATAGAGTCCACTATAGAGTCCACTATAGAGCCCACTTTAGAGTCCACTTTAGAGTCCACTATAGAGTCCACTTTAGAGTCCACTATAGAGTCCACTATAGAGCCCACTTTAGAGTCCACTTTAGAGTCCACTATAGAGTTCACTTTAGAGTCCACTATAGAGTCCACTATAGAGTCCACTTTAGAGTCCACTATAGAGTTCACTTTAGAGTCCACTATAGAGTCCACTATAGAGTCCACTATAGAGTCCACTTTAGAGTCCACTTTAGAGTCCACTATAGAGTCCACTTTAGAGTCCACTATAGAGTCCACTATAGAGTCCACTATAGAGTCCACTATAGAGTTCACTACAGAGTTCACTACAGAGTCCACTTTAGAGTCCACTATAGAGTCCACTATAGAGTCCACTATAGAGTCCACTCCACTTTAGAGCCCACTATAGAGTCCACTATAGAGTCCACTATAGAGTCCACTACAGAGTCCACTTTAGAGTCCACTTTAGAGTCCACTATAGAGTCCACTTTAGAGTCCACTATAGAGTCCACTATAGAGCCCACTTTAGAGTCCACTATTTTAGAGTCCACTATAGAGTCACTTTACTATAGAGTCCACTTCACTACAGAGTTCACTACAGAGTCCACTTTAGAGTCCACTATAGAGCCCACTTTAGAGTCCACTATAGAGTCCACTTTAGAGTCCACTATAGAGTCCACTTTAGAGTCCA
>JAGKQL010000054.1:37712200-37757397 GCA_018398635.1 Cyprinodon brontotheroides | reverse complement strand
ATATATATATATATATATATATGCATGAATGCCACCAACAAAAAACAACATTGTAAAATGTCCTGCAAAGTGCTTTAAATCAGTCCTTGGTGTCTTTATCCATGCTGGGTCAGATCCTGATGTTGGAAAAAGGAGGCAGGGAAAGCAGAATAAAGCCTTAGCCTCGCTGCATGTTGTTAGCCAAGCCTTGTTGCTAAATAATTCTATAAACCCGTCAATCAGCTGCACTTTCTAACAGACGACTGTGGCATCAGCGCTGTGGAGGGAGGTGATGAGCAGATAAATCTGCTTTCGGCTCAGGGTGCAGAGAGCTGCTCCCCAGGATGCTCCTATCTTAGCATTGCAGAGGAGCTGCTGCGCATGGACAACTTTTAACCAGAGTCTATGGGGGAAGATTTATAGAAATACGTCACCAATCCGACGACAAACAAACAACTTTACTCGATTAGATATTTAAATATTTTTTTTGCACACCTAAAAACATATTTATAAATTTGAAAATATTATAATATTATAATATAACTTATATTTGTGTCTTAATCAAGGTAATTAGGTGAGTGGGGAGGCGCCCTAGCGCCCTCTTTTGGCCAGCCTCCACTGATCGGAACTAAAGCAAAAGCAATTTGCACAGAACTTTATATCAAATCTTTCTTCTGATGTGTGAACTCTAAGTTTTAATGTGAATTTGTTCTAATTTCAGTCGCACAATATTTGCTTCTTTCCCAGCAAACTGTGATTAAAATGGCTGCCGTTTCTCTGTGGGTTTGAAATAAATAAAAATGTCTTTTTCTTGGCTGAGGAGCCGATGCAGGTAGACACTAATCTGGGAGTTTTATTGTGTTTTATCGAAGCCTTGGCAGCAGCAGTCTGTAAAGCTGCAGCGTCTCTCTCACACACACACTCCATATATGGCTTCCTGGGCTCCGTGCCATGCTCCTCATCATGTTTGTCTAGCCTAATCGTCCAGTCGCCGCCTCCTCTCTGCATTAACTTTGTTAGAACAGGGACACCTCGTTAATGACGGTGCTAATTGAATGAGATGGACATACTAATGAGCATAAAACCTCCCACTCACATTTAGCTAATTAACAGCACGCTGGCTTAATTACAACAGTAGAAACACATGCAGCGCTGCCTCGTTACTGTTAATTGCAGCAGCTAACAGGGATTTATGGTAATTGGCTGCGGAAGCGTTGTTAACGAGAGACTGAATTAGCCAGACACACAGAGACAAAGGGAGAGCAGGGTGGAGCTGCTGCGCCCGACGCTGAGCTGATGCCTCTAATCCATGTTACATCACTGGGCCTCATCCATCCATCTAAACTATTCAAAATGGTGTTATTCTCTCCAAACATGCTCCAGCCTCCACCTGCTGACACCCACAGCAGCTGCGCTTCCTTTGGTTTCATTCCTTCAGCTGATTACATGTTTCCTTTCTTTACAAGGAAACAATTATAGAAAACAAAACAAAGTTTAGAAGTTTCTCCATAAAAAGCAGTAAATCCTCTTGAGGAGGTCCAGCTAGATGGAAGATGTGATGGAGGAGAAACAGGCGGTTTGGGACGCACATTAAAAGCCTCGTTAGTGAGGAAAACTGTTTGTTCAAACATGAATCACTTTAGGATCATAAGAACATTTCTAACTCTAAAGTATTCTCACGTTTCTTAACTCCATGATCCTGCCTCAAGCTTTAAATAGCGCCTCCTTCTGGTCACAAACTAGTCTAACACTTAATCGCTTGAACACCTCAACAGAAGGGCCAATAAGGAACCACACCAAGGAGCTAAGTTTTCATCCTTGTGTCATTTCATCCAAATATGGCATCCTATCATCCACTAAGTGAATTGATTTAAACTGGTTTTTAATTGTCTTAATGGACCGGCCAGCTGGTTGAACAGACCACAGAGCAGCAGCAGGTTGATACCAGCATCTTACAGGAAATCCTGGTCAGCATCCTCAGTGGGAGGAGCCAAACTTCCCCGCAGAAGTTTTCCCATTTTCAGAATCCGCTCCAAACAGTGGATGCATGAGGAGCAGCAGTCAACTCATGGTCAGTTTATGCTTTTTATTTAACACCATATAAACTTAGTTTCGGTGCGTCTTTGCTGTTACTGAATGGTTCTTTAAACTTTAACTTGTAAATCCATCCAGTTCTGCTGCAGCTCCATGATACAGACATCATGCTGTCTGTGTCAAATCAACACAATAATTAAATGATTGTCTGGATGCTGCATCTCTGCTCCTGCTGGACTCCAAGACATCTGATCAGGAGACAACCTGAAGTCAGGAATGTGAAGACCTGCTGGACATCACGGCTGAAAATTTGCACCAATGTTTTTGTCATATTTAACATCTTAGATTGATGTCATTCTGGTCTTTCTGTAGAGAGAGGCTCAAAATAACACCTGAGTCTGGGAATTAATGGACTGTCTTCTGGACGGATTGTCTTCTGAACGGATTGTCTTCTGGGACAGACTGTCTTTTGGACGGATTGTCTTCTGGAATGATTGTCTTCTGGATCGATTGTCTTCTGGGACAGACTGTCTGCTGGACGGATTGTCTTCTGGATGGATTGTCTTCTGGGACAGACTGTCTTCTGGACGGATTGTCTTCTGGATGGATTGTCTTCTGGGACAGACTGTCTTCTGGACGGATTGTCTTCTGGATGGATTGTCTTCTGAGACAGACTGTCTTCTGGACAGATTGTCTTCTGGATGGATTGTCTTCTGGGACAGACTGTCTTTTGGACGGATTGTCTTCTGGAATGATTGTCTTCTGGATCGATTGTCTTCTGGGACAGACTGTCTGCTGGATGGATTGTCTTCTGGATGGATTGTCTTCTGGGACAGATTGTCTTCTGGAATGATTGTCTTCTGGATGGATTGTCTTCTGGGACAGACTGTCTTCTGGACGGATTGTCTTCTGGATGGATTGTCTTCTGGGACAGACTGTCTTTTGGACGGATTGTCTTCTAGAATGATTGTCTTCTGGATGGATTGTCTTCTGGGACAGACTGTCTGCTGGACGGATTGTCTTCTGGATGGATTGTCTTCTGGGACAGACTGTCTTCTGGACGGATTGTCTTCTGGATGGATTGTCTTCTGGGACAGACTGTCTTCTGGATGGATTGTCTTCTGGATGGATTGTCTTCTGGACAGATTGTCTTCTGGATGGATTGTATTCTGGGACAGACTGTCTTTTGGACGGATTGTCTTCTGGAATGATTGTCTTCTGGATGGATTGTCTTCTGGGACAGACTGTCTTCTGGATGGATTGTCTTCTGGATGGATTGTCTTCTGGACAGATTGTCTTCTGGAATGATTGTCTTCTGGATCGATTGTCTTCTGGGACAGACTGTCTGCTGGACGGATTGTCTGCTGGACGGATTGTCTTCTGGATGGATTGTCTTCTGGGACAGACTGTCTTTTGGACGGATTGTCTTCTGGATGGATTGTCTTCTGGATGGATTGTCTTCTGGGACAGACTGTCTTTTGGACGGATTGTCTTCTGGAATGATTGTCTTCTGGATCGATTGTCTTCTGGGACAGACTGTCTGCTGGACGGATTGTCTGCTGGACGGATTGTCTTCTGGATGGATTGTCTTCTGGATGGATTGTCTTCTGGGACAGACTGTCTTTTGGACGGATTGTCTTCTGGAATGATTGTCTTCTGGATCGATTGTCTTCTGGGACAGACTGTCTGCTGGATGGATTGTCTGCTGGACGGATTGTCTTCTGGATGGATTGTCTTCTGGGACAGACTGTCTTTTGGAATGATTGTCTTCTGGATCGATTATCTTCTGGGACAGACTGTCTGCTGGACGGATTGTCTTCTGGATGGATTGTCTTCTGGGACAGACTGTCTTCTGGGACAGATTGTCTTCTGGATGTCCATCCAGGTTGGACCTGTCCTCCTGATATCCACCAGCTTCACTTGCCTCTAATCTGACCACACTGGATTATTAAAAGCAGAGCAGGAAAATCATCATCCTCAAACAATCATCTTCATTTGATAACGATGAATAAAAGCTGCAGAACATCTGCTACAGCAGCAGTGGAGGCACTCACTGTGAGGACACTTCTAGAATATTCTAGGTCTATGTTAGACATTAGGAAGCCGAAACTTCTAATTCTGTTCCTGTTACTGACATGATAAAAATATTCATCTCTAACTTTGGTTGCAGTTCCTCCTCCTTTTCTCATTTCTTTATTTGCTCTTCCTCCTCCTCCTCCTCTGATGAACTGATGACGGTTCTGTGTTCAGCCGAGGTTCACTCAGCCAGACGCAGCTTAGATTGGTCTGCATGTATGATTACAGGCTGTCAGTCTCATAGCTCATTGGCTGTAGCTGTAGGAATGTCACTAAGTCATTGGTTAAAAGATCTGGTTAGCATTCATAATGGCCTCTGATTACGGCCTGCGCTGCATGAATACTGATAGACGGCTGGTTCAGATGACAGCTTCTAAATGTTACACCGTCTGGGTGAAGCAGAGAGGCGGAGGAACAGAGACTGCTTGGTTCACCTATGAGACAAAGAAAATAGAAAAATGTCTTATTCTCATTAGAATCACTAGATTTTATTAATTCAGTATTTATTCTGTGCAATAAAATCCTCATTTAAAAGGAAAAGTTCGGTCATATTCAGAATAAAAACTCCTGAAAGAACTTTAAGAATGAAATTATAACATACTGTTCAATAAATTATCATAAATTATTATTTGAATGTGCTTTACTGGAAGCATCCATGTTTGTCAAAAGAACACTACTGCCACCTACTGGTTAGTAGTGACATCCGCGATGCGGTATACGGCTGTTGATCAAGTCCCAGTGCTGTATCTGGTGTTTTGATCACAGCGCTATTATCCAAGTCATCTTGAAAACATTCTTCTTCCAAATGTTGGCTACATATTGCGGGTTTTTCTCTGGCCAGAAGTTTGATGGAAAATCCTCTCCTTCTTCAGAGTTGGCGATCCAGCGACCAACCTTGTCCGTGGAGGGGTTGGATCAGGAATCAGAAAGGTGGAATAACTCTTTTTTTCCTTTTATCCGATGTATTCCAGCATCCAGCTGCCATGCATACGTGGGCATTGTCAGTTTCACTATAGCTCTGGTGAATTTCAATGGTGAAGTCCTCTGGAAATCTTCAATAATTATTTGTTGATTGCAGATGTGTCTAGTAGTTCCCATTGATTTAGCTTATATGCGGGGGAGAATGAAGCTAAGGCTTACCGCACCGTGGCGTCACTGCTGGAAGATGGCAGGAGGGAGGGGCTACTATATTTGGGCAAAAATGGCAGCTCCCAGACTCAGTGATTGCCATGAAAAACATCCTGATTAACGTTAAATTCATTAAATCACTGCGAACGTTTTAGGTATAAATAATGATCCATTGGTTATTCCTTGCTGACCGGACTTCTCCTTTAAACTTGGTCTCTGAACTGCTCTTCTGATGACTCAGACCAAAACTATCTGCACCAGATGGAATCCAGCGGCTGATGGCTGATCAGAATACACACGTCATGCTTGGCAGCAGTGAGTCTGCTAGCGATTAGCTGCTTATTCAGTGTTGAAATCATCAGTTCAATGTATAAAATATGCTTTTATTGGATTTAATCTCTGCCTAACAGTCTCGTCCCTTTAAGATCTTCTTTTTCATTCCAATGAGCAACAAACCAGTATCACATCATTAAGGGCGAGTAGAACTGAAGGAGGCTTCCTGCAGTCAGAGGTACGTTACAGAGGCCAGCAGGCCGAGGATGGCCATAGAGAGGTCAGTTCCTGCCTCCTGGTGGACAGAGTCCAGCTTCTACAATCAGTAATGAACCTCAGAGGAACAGGAGAAACAGAGGATCCCTGGAGGACTTTGAGCCGTTCCAGGAAGCAGGCCTCCATATCTAAAATCCATTCAGAATGATGCTGTTGGAGCAGATTTATCGCCTTCAAAAGGTTCGACTCTTTTTCTGCCTTTGGAAACAACCAGTGGTCTTAGAAAATCATAGTTATTATAGTTTAAGATGGATTTATGAGAAGTTTACAGAAAAAATTTAAAAACCTTTTCCATTGATTTCATATATTTGCAGTTTGCTCTTTAAAATTTTTTTTCCAGGAAGCAGCTGCAGCAGCGTTGCTATGGAGATGGAGAAATCAGAACCTGAACCGACCCAAATTCCCATCCTGAGACCCTGAGCTCACAGAGCCCCTCATCTGATCCTCACCTGAACATCCCATAATACTTCCTCCTACGCATCAATGGGATCTTAGAAGGGGAGATCAAGGAGGAGAAACTATTATAAACTAAATCCCTGGAATTCTGATTCAGCCTGAATTCTATCCAATATGTTCTATTCTATTCTGTTCCATTCTGCTTTTTCCTGCTCTTGTTCTGTTCTATCTCTGCCTCCTGCTCTATTCTGCTCTGTTCTATTCTGCTCTGTTCTATTCTGCTCTGTTCTATTCTGTTCTTTTCT
Source organism: Cyprinodon brontotheroides (assembly GCA_018398635.1). Lineage (NCBI taxonomy): Eukaryota > Metazoa > Chordata > Actinopteri > Cyprinodontiformes > Cyprinodontidae > Cyprinodon > Cyprinodon brontotheroides. The sequence goes on along the minus strand of JAGKQL010000054.1, from coordinate 37,750,930 downwards.
AATCTGTCCTGTTCTATTCTGCTCCGTTCCTAATCTGTCCTGTTCTATTCTCCTCTGTTTCTAATCTGTCCTGTTCTATTCTGCTCTCGTTCTATTCTGCTCTGTTCTTCTATTCTGCTCTGTTCTATTCTGCTCTGTTCTAACCTGTCCTGTTCTATTCTGCTCCGTTCTAATCTGTCCTGTTCTATTCTCCTCTGTTCTATTCTGTCCTGTTCTATTCTCCTCTGTTCTATTCTGCTCTGTTCTAATCTGTCCTGTTCTATTCTGCTCCATTCTAATCTGTCCTGTTCCTAATCTGTCCTGTTCTATTCTGTTCTTTTTCTAATCTGTCCTGTTCTAATCTGTCCTGTTCTAATCTGTCCTGTTCTATTCTGCTCCGTTCTAATCTGTCCTGTTCTAATCTGTCCTGTTCTATTCTCCTCTGTTCTAATCTGTCCTGTTCTATTCTGCTCCGTTCTAATCTGTCCTGTTCTATTCTGCTCCGTTCTAATCTGTCCTGTTCTATTCTGCTCTGTTCTATTCTGCTCTGTTCTATTCTGTCCTATTCTATTCTCCTCTGTTCTATTCTGCTCCGTTCTAATCTGTCCTGTTCTATTCTGCCCTGTTCTAATCTGTCCTATTCTATTCTCCTCTGTTCTATTCTGCTCCGTTCTAATCTGTCCTGTTCTATTCTGCCCTGTTCTATTCTGTCCTATTCAATTCTCCTCTGCTCTATTCTCCTCTGTTCTATTCTGTCCTGTTCTATTCTGCTCTGTTCTAATCTGTCCTGTTCTTTTCTGCTCCTTTCTAATCTGTCCTGTTGTATTCTGCTTTTTTCTAATCTGTCCTGTTCTATTCTGCTCTGTTCTATTCTTGCTCTGTTCTATTCTGTCCTGTTCTATTCTGCTCTGTTCTATTCTGTCCTGTTCTATTCTCCTCTTCTCTCTATTCTGTCCTGTTCTATTCTCCTCTGTTCTATTCTGCTCTGTTCTATTCTGTCCTGTTCTATTCTGCTCTGTTCTATACTGTCCTGTTCTATTCTCCTCTGTTCTAGTCTCTGTTTGTACTATTCTGTCCTGTTCTATTCTGCTCTGTTCTTTTCTATTCTGTTCTATTCTGTCCTGTTCTATTCTGCTCTGTTCTATTCTGTCCTGTTCTATTCTGCTCTGTTCTATTCTCTCTCTGTTCTATTCTGTTCTTTTCTATTCTCTACTGTTTTGATCTGTCCTGTTGGAGGTGTGTGTGCTGCGTCTCTATGCAGATGAGCAGTGTGTGTGTGTTGTGACAGGGACTAATGTCTAAATCAGCCAGACTCCATCGCCCTGTCGCCCTGCTCCCCTACAAATGTCACCTGTTCCCGGCCAGTGATTTGCATAATGCAAAGCTTCTCAGTTGTAACGGTCCGATTAGCGGCGGGGAGCGCAGGACCATTCCTGACGCACCAAGCCGTTAACGTCTGCTTTTTGCCGGGAACAACTGTGATTAACTTAAATGGGGGAGCGGGGGTGACAGAGGGGGAGAGGGGGAGGAGGAGAAGAAAGGAAAGAGGCAGGAAGTGACCTGAAAATGTTGCTTCTCTGCTTGGATTAATTACAGAGAGACGGGTCGTCTGCAGGTGACCAAAGCAGTGGAGAGGAGAGCTGGGAGGACGACTCCCTCCTCTCTGGCTCTGCATTCACTCAGCTCATCTGTTGGGTCGGATCAGAACCGGTCCTTCATCTCTGGACCTCTATTCAAGTATTCACAGCCTTCACACACCTGCAGGTGTTCTCACAGCCTTCAGTTTGTGGTTCCTAGGTTGCATTTCCCTTCTGGAAGGTTATTAATGTCGTTTTACTGATAAATTCTGACTGTTCAGGATGGTTCTGCTAGTCCACAGCAGGTCTGCTTCAGAACAGGTGCTTCCAGATGTTTGTCCTGGTTTCTTTGTGCTCCACCTGGTTTCAGATGAAACCAGCAGATCCTCTGGGTGGATGGGATTAGAAGAGGCCTGATGCCCTTTGGTTGGATTGGTCTTCCCTCCACTGCAGGTTTATGTTGTGTGAAGCTGAAACTCGGCGTGAAATGCTCCAACCACAGATCCACACTAATATCATTTAGTAAAGGAAAAAGATTAAAACGGAGATGGAAATAATTGGACTCAATAAGTCAAAAAGATGAGTCTGTAAATGAAAATGGCCCCTCTGTGATGTTTGCTCTAGTTGCTTTGGCTCTGGGTGACAGATGAGGCAGAGATGAGAGGATGAGAGGATGTGAGGCGAGATGCGTCGCACCTCACTTCTCTTTCTAATGTTTCTGGCCGACAGGAAACCATGTGGAAAACTAAGGACTATTAATGCCACAAACAAATCTCTCCCAAAATGGAGGCTCTTTTACATGTTTTAGTGCTTGGGCAGGCTGAGGACTTAATGACATGGAGAGGGGGTAGAGGGGGAGACGGAGATGTAGATGGATGAGAAGGAGAGGGGACTAAAGGAGGAGGAGGAGGTGATCACGATGAAGAATGGAAACAAAGATTGGAAGGACGAAAAGTGGGTGAAATAAGGAGTTTAGTTTAATGTTAGCCGCCTGCTAAAGCGTTTACACACTTCTTCTCTTCTGCCTCAAATCTATCCTCACTGTTGCAAAACTGCTTCCCCTCAGCATCATGATTGTTTTCTGTTTGGTCTGATCTGAGAGACGTCTTCATGTTTAGATCCCCAAATTAAACCACCGGAGGGTTTGGGACTTAAATGGTTAAACAGGAAATGAGTGCAGAAGCAGCCAAACTTCTGACATAGGCCTGCATGTCCCAGCGCCGACAGCACAGGAAGAGCTTCACCAGATTTGTTTTAAAACACATGGAACTAAAAACAAAGAGAGATCTATTTAAACTCCACATTTAGTTCATTTAAAGAAAATTAAACTTTTAATTAATGAAAACTGAGCCATCAGACAATGACACCCAGCTTGGCTGGTTCCTGATTAATGATCTTCAGCCTCCATTTTTATTGTTATTACAGATGAAAATGATTCCTGCTGAACTTCTGTAGATGTTTGCATCAGAAGAACTTCTGGACTAAAGGGGACTTTCCTCTTACCATCAAAGGTCTGTTTCTATCACTGATGGAGCTGCTCTAAGTCTGTAGTCATGCTTTTCTGTCCCTTCAGGCTTCCAGGTGGCTGCTGGGAGTGACTGTTGCTAGGGGCGATGCTGTCCAATTAGAGCTGTCATTGGTTGATAAAGAAATTAGCAAAACTGCAAAAACATTTGTTGAAAGAATCAACATTTCCTTTAAAAACAAGGAGCTTTACAGAAACCTTGTATCTATGGAAGAAAAAAAATCAAAGACAAACTTGAGGAATTCCAAGACTTTATTTGAAATGTCAGAAAGAGAAACATTAGTCTGAGGTTAACAAGAACACAGACGCTGATTAAAAACCAAATAAAACCTACTTTATTAAATGTTAAGAGAATCATAATGGACAGAACACACAGGTCCAACACAGTCTGCAGCAGATTACCATAGAAGTGTCAGGATTAGGTTGAGGTTTGTGGATCCAAATGCAGAGGTGAGTTTCTTGATGATTAAATGATGAGTAATCAAACAACTGAACACAGAGGCAGGAATCCAAAGACGCAAAAAATCAAACAATAAAACAAAGTCAAACTAACTAAAACCATGAAGACATCTGGGGGAAACAATCACGAGGAGGAAAAGCTCAATGAGACGGAGTTGGAGAAAGTTTGACGAGGAATCAGCACTGAAGAACTGCACAGAAGTATAGTAGGAACTGAAGACTGAAGGGAGGAGCTAGAAGAGCATGAAAACAGAGCATTATGTGAACAGGGCAGAAACAGGAAAGGAAAGAATTAGGGGAAAAAGGAGAACACAAAGAGGAGGCAGCAGAGGGCAACAAATAAAAACCTGAAAATAACCATAAAAACAAAATAAGAATTAAACTCACCAAAACTAGAAAACAAGGAGCAAAATTATAAACTAAATACTCAAAAGAAAACATAACAAGAGACCAAAACTATGACAAGAAGGTGTGGAAGAGGCTGGAAGCAGCACTGGAAGATTATTCCGGTTGTCATCAGAGAACCTGTGGAGCATCGGGTCATGCTGGCTTAAAGTCAGAGCTACGGCCCACAGACGCCTTCTGTTGAAGCTTGGTGGTGAGTTTTACTCACATTCTGTAATGACTCAGAACAGATGGACCCAGTATTCAGGCCAAACAGACAGTGGGAAAACTCATAAAGCATTTATTAAAGGAACGACAAACATTTTGCGGATCTGCAGCAGAAGCTTCTAGGAATTTTGAGGCAGCTAACTCTGAAGGGTGGAAACAGTTAGTGACACCAAAACCTGGGACAGAGATCTGACAGGAGATCAGGTCAGAGCAGAAGACGGAAGTATAATCCAAAGGGCGAAGTCAAAAGGTTCAGTCCAGTCAGGCAAACAGATCAGAACAGTGGCAGGCAAGCTCAAAGGTCCGAAGACAGAAATGGGTCATAATCAGGAAATCAGAACACTGTTAGAAAAGCTAAAAAACATTCAACACCAAAGGCTCAAGAATAATGTGGCCCTGATGGCTGGGACCACTGAGATCAAATACAGGCAGGAGCAGGTGGATCATATGAGCAGTGATGAGAAACCGGGCAGAGTTAGACAGGTGAATAAAATGAGCAATCAAGCCACTCATCAGCACCAAGATCATTTCACATTCTCAGTTTTCAGGCTGTTTTTGACTTCCTGTCCAACACCGCTAGTTTTAATAAAGGAAAATGGGAGGAGAAGATGTATCTACATGTTTGCTATTATTTTCCAATGCTAGATCCAATGCTAGATCCAATCTAGTTCAGTGTATTTCTATAGCTCCAATTCACAACACCTTTCTTTTCATGTCTCTTAGTAGATCTAGATCAATCAGATCATCCAGTCATTGACTTAGCAGTTTTTGCTATTGGATTAGCAGGTAAAGATAGTAGATATAAAACTTCCTTTGAACAGGAAGAAACCTCCAGCAGAACTAAATAGAATGAAACAGCATGATGAAAATGTTAGATGCCTTAAATGCTGCATATCTTTTCTTCTAATGCAGCTGTTTCAGCGGTTTTAGAGGCTGTTACATCCTGCAGTGTGGCTATCTAGAAGACTTCTCCTGCAGAAATGCTGATGTCACTTCCTGATTGTCAGCAAAGCTGAAACTAATGGTGCAGAAGTCAAATCCAGAACTTTTAGACAATGAGGAAGCATTCCTGGATCAGATTAGATATTTCTGGAGGTAAGAACCCATACTGTAAAAACGATCTAGAAATATGAAAAAAAAAATTTATTTAGTCTTAATTGAGTAGGTAAATAAGATTATTTGCTTATCTACTCATTTTACTTTTAAAATACAATGATTAGATATTATGCACTTGAAATACGACAATGTGATTCTTTTTTCTTAGTTTAAATGTAAATTGTCTTTTTCAATTGGCAAAGTGTCTCACTGACCTCCTTAATTCAAGAATAATATACTTATTTTAAGAAAAGATGACTTATTTAGATTTCCTTTTTTTGTTCTAGTGCTGATTACAACAGCAGGACCAATGTTCTGTTTACCAACATGTCCACCATCCAGCCATACTTCCTATTCTGGCAGCACATGCAGACTCTAAAGAGGCTTCCTGTCATGTCAAAATAAAAGCCCTGATGAAGAATGTTTGGTTCCTGTCTGAGCAGGAAGCCAGCTGTGGATGAAGAGCAGACAGTCTCCATAAAAGGAAAGATGCTTCCTGATTGGATCTTATTGGACAGAATTTCTTCTGACTTTCTGTTGATGAAATGATTCCATAATCCAGCGGAACTTCCCAGAACCATTTTACCGTCTGTGTAAATGGATTTAAACCCAGATTATAACACACATGGGTCTTCAGAGGGTGATTGATGACCCTCTGAGGGGCAGCACTCCAAACCCATTCAGCTCTAATTCCTCTTCACGTGTTTCAGAGGTGAACAGCTCTCTCAGTTATTAACCTGCACCTCCTCAGTTAGCCCCAATCCCCGAGTCCGAGCCCTAACTAAGCCGCCATTGATAGCATCGCGGTGTCGGAGAGGAGAGGAGAAGAAGCGCTCTCCCATTAGATGTCCAGTTAGATAAATAGGCCGTAATGGGCTGCTGGGGTGTGTTTGCTCGTTTGGCTTGACGCTCCCATCAGATGGGATCTCTGGGTCGCTGCCATGAATCAAACGGCGCTACGACGTCATTGGTCATCCTGACAGCCGAACAAAGCCAGGCGACTGTGTGGGGACAGGCGCTTCTAATGGAGCCAGATTAGGATGGGTGTGCTTTGTAACTCATGCTGGCACTGCAGGAGCTGCTCAGTTAGACGCGTGGCTGCTGACTTCCTGCTGAGCACGGCAGCGTGGGCCAGAGGAGCCACGCCAGCAGACCTGTCTCTGGTGATTTCAGGACCAGAGCGCGGTGCTGCTCTGGTGCTGGCATTGATAAGAGGCTGATAAACCTCTGAGGCTAATGGGTCTCACTAATGAGAAAACTGGCTGTGATTATGACTGATGGGGGAGCAGGCTAAACAGCGACACACAGCAGTTACCATTAAGCAGCATCACAATCTCATCTCTGCATGTCCTGATGGACCTTCTCCATCCTGCACCAGCACCTTCACACGGTCAGCTGGTAACTGGGGGGCATCAGGTCAGCGAGGCTCCAAATAGGATCCAACAGCAGAGCTATGAGGATCCTAAAGGTCAGAAACCTGCAGCTTTTAAAGAACTAATCATTTTATTGATCTCATAAAATAGGTTGTAATAGTTTTTTTTATGAAAATCCTACTGGGATGACTGGACATTTTTAATCTTCCTGACATTAAAATTTCTTTACATTGGTTCAGGAGAAAAGATAAATATAGTTTTTCTTTAAATCAAATACAGTTTATTTAGAATGGGAGGCAGATCTTTTTAGGTTATCAGGCTCCTCTCCTGTGGAACCAACTACCAGTTTTTAGTCCGTGAGGCAGACACCCTGTCTACTTTTAAGGCTAGGCTTAAAACTTTCCTTTTGATAAAGCTTCTAGTTAGAGTGGCTCAGGTTATCCTGAGCTATCTCTATAATTATGCTGCTATAGGCTTAGACTGCTGGAGGGACATAGGGACCCCCATTTCATCATTCTGCTTCCTTCTGTCTCTATTCTCACCCACTCTGCAGAATCTATTAGTTCAATCTCTAACGTTCTGCTCTCTCCGCTTTTTCTCATAGTAGCTTCATCTGGTCTGTTCCTTGGACGTCCTAGCCGCTGCTTCTGCAGATCCGCAAACTGTTCATCATTCCTTTTCCGTTAGCCCACTGTCTGTCTGCCTTGAATACTGGGTCCTCTGTTCTGAATCGTGACACCTTCAAACACATCAGGACATCTTAATATGTGAGATGCAGGAGTAACTTTTATTTTGAAAAGTAGGAAGTATCTTTGCAATGTAGGTTTACAGAGAGAGCAAGTCAGGATCCGAACAATGACAAATCCTTCTCAGCTGAGTGTCCCTGAATACTAAATCAAACGCTCCCATTCAGAGTAAAGCATGCATGGATCATATCAGCTGTTAGAGCTGCAGTTTAGAGTTCCTGTCTGAATATCTGTGTGCAGCTCCAGCCCAGGATCAGTCTTAAACCTGAGTCCCTGTTTGTGTTTGGGTGCTCCACCGTTAGCACTAGCATTTTAGCTGCTATAGTGGTGGGGTGTGTTTCCATCCGCCCATCTCAACACAATAACAGCTATACTTATAGTTTAACTTTTGGTATATTAATGTAGTTAAACTGTCAGAGTTTAAGTTTATCAACATTCCATAACCTCCTCACCACCCTTTGAATCTGTCCAACACCTTCTAAACCTCCATCATCTCCCTCCTTAGCTCCTCTCCTAGCCTCCTTCCTCACCCTTCAGCCATCATTTCCTCCTCCCTCCCTTAAGACCGCCCCCTTCTTCCTCCCCCCTACAGCTCAAACTCATTTCAGCATGAGATTATAAATGGAGCCTTGGGAAAATGTGATAAATCAATTAATCATTTGTAGCTGTGTAGCTTAATGAGTGAACTGAGGTGTCATAATTAGTTCTCTGCGTATCAATCATTAAAGTGCAAGTTTGCTGATAAACAAGCAGCTGATGAGAACAGAGACATGGCTGAGAGGCTCCCTGCAGGGAAACCACACGATAAGAGCTCTAAATGCTCATTAATGAGCTGCAGTTTACTGATAAACTGCTGGGATATGTGAATGTTGTAATCCTGATTGCTAAAAACTCTGAACTAAGAGGCCTAAAATAAACACAACCCACCTCCCTGTTATAGGACTATAAAACTGTTTATCTGACACTTTATCAAACAATGAATCGACATTTCCAGAGCTTTAGAAAGCATAAAGTAACTCCGGACATTTCTACCATCAGCGTGGATGGATACTCTACATCAAAACCCTGATGAGATTCTCAACGATGATGATCTTAGGTCACTTTACAGAGAAGATTCAATCAGCAGCCGTATTTATCAAGCTTCTTAGGATTAGTCATGAGATAATTCTTCAGAGTCGACTTATGAGCGAAAAAAACTTTGAACCTGGACTTCAAAGTTATTTATCAAAGTGTAGGATGAGATCTTCAGCCACTCTCAGAGCAGGTTAGCACAGGATGTGGTGCTCTAAAGGGAGTCTAAGATGATGTCACTGTTAAGTCCAGTTTATTGACCAATTGCTGAATGCAACTGCTTAAGGGGGGTTTGATGGCCCAGCGTTATCTCTAGACTAGCACAACTTCAATTTTATAATAAAATCAGGAGGTCTATTGAAAACACCTACTTAAAAAAAAAAAAATCTCTCAGAATCTCTAAAACGTTCTTGGCTGGGGTATAGACAGGAAATGGTCACTTGCAATCCCTCACACCAAACATGCTTGTAGCATCAGTGCTGAGGCCGACTGGGGTTCAAGGAGACAGAAGCAGACATAGAAAAAGAAACATAGATACAAAAGGCAACCATCAACCAGCTCCACAGGCGGCCCGTCAAGGAAACACACAGCCAGGCAGACGAGCTACGACCCAGCTCCCATGTCAGAAGATAGAAGAAAGCACATCCAGATCAATTACAGTCAGAGAAACAGGACTAAACTGGAAAAACAGGCGAATCTCCAACATCCCTAGAAACAAAGGTGTTGATGGCAGTAGCTCAACTGATATTTCTCTCCAGGATGGAGTCACAGCCAAGCAAGGAACAGACCAGATGAAGCTACTATGAGAAAAAAGCAGAGAGCAAGAACGTTAGGAATTGAACTAACAGATTCTACTTACAGATTGGAAGAATAGAGATAGAATGAAGCAGGAATGATGAAAAAAGAGTCCCTATGTCCTCCAGCAGTCTAAGCCTATAGCAGCATAACTTTATAGAGATGGCTCAGGATAACCTGAGCCACTCTAACTATAACTTTTATCAAAAAGGAAAGTTTTAAGCCTAGCCTTAAAGACATACAGAGTGTGTCTGCCTCACGGACTAAAACTGGTAGTTGGTTCCACAGGAGAGGGCCTGATAACTAAAAAGATCTGCCTCCCATTCTACTTTTAGAAATTCTAGGAACCACTAGTAAACCTGCAGATTGAGGCCGAGGTGCTCTGTTAGGAACATAAGGAACAATCAGATCTCTGATGTCCAGATGGAGCTTGGCCATTTTAAGGCCTTATATGTGAGAAGGAGGAGGATTTTAAGTTCTATTCTGGATTTAACAGGGAAGCCAATGAAGAGAAGCCAGGATAGGCCCGAGATACTTGATCTCTCTTTTTCATTTTTCATCAAGAACTCTGGCTGCAGCATTTTGGATCAACTGAAGGCTTTTAACTACAGTTTGTGGACTTCCTGATAAAAAAAAGAATTACAATAGTCCAGCCTTGAAGTAACAAATGCATGGACTAGTTTCTCAGCATCACCCCTGGACAGGAGATTTCTCATTTTTGCAATGTTCCTCAGATGAAAGAAGGAAATTCTAGAAATCATTAAAGAAAAATAAAGTGGGGGTCAAAACTGTGGGGGTCACAATCAGTCTAAAACCTTTAGACAATCAGATACAAATGAAACCATGAAGTCTTTCAAAGCTCGTTTTAGGTGTTGTCTTATAATCGAGCATATAATATCTATTATCTTGTTAACAAATAGGTGGAATTCTAATAATGAAGCACCTCCATCCTCATGGGGGCCAGCAGGGACCAACCAGAAAAATCTATGGTTCTTCAGAGATGTTCCAGGGAAGCTGCAGGTGGACCCGGAGCTCCCACTAGATGCCAGGACTCCTTCCAAAGTCTCCCTGCCTTTTGGGATCTGCTCTTTTCTGCCACCATCACATCCTGAGATGAGGCGAGTGGACTAGAACGCCTCACCCTGATGTTTTTAAACTGGCCTCCTCTGAGCTATCGTCCCCTTTCTAAACCCAGAAGTAGATGAACAGGCTCTTTTTCTGTTGGTCTGGTCTAATCCTGGGTCAGTGCAGGGTTTGATGTGGCAGCCTCCTTCATCGGTGCTTAAAGGAAGGTTAACGAACGAACTGCTTATTACAGGCCTCAGTGCCAAGAGCTGAGTCCGATCATGCATATATAACACTTAGATTCAGGAGGGGCGGGGGGGCCGGCCGAATAATGGAGGGGTCACGGAGGAGGTCACAGGCTCGTGAGTGCGTGTGTGTGTGTTCCAAGTGTTAATGGTGTTTCTAGCTTGGAAAATGCCCCAGTGAGCAGCCTAACTTATTGAAATCACAGCCTCAGCGCTGGAAATCATTATCACCCTCATTTGCATAAAGACTCTTTCAAGCGAGCTTCTGAAGAGCGGGACACGTCTCCGCCTCCTGCCCCAAATGAGCCTGAGTGTGTGTGTGTTTCTGACCCTCCTTCAGGCCCCCCTTAGGTTGACAAAAAGTTAAGCCTAACAGCCATGTCGCCTCCTATCAATATCCAGCAGCCCGGCCCTCTCAGACCAATCACAGTGATGTATGTTCAGGGTGTGTCTTCGTCAGGAGGAAGGCAGGCAGCGCCACACACAGGGGATAGTAACAAGCCATTAACGAAGCCTTAATTGATGAGCTCGTTAAGATCTGTTATTAGAGAAATTGATTTCAAATAGCCACTTTAATCTGCTGGCCAGAGAGAAACAGACCACAATGCAAATTGAAGCTGCTAAGGTACATAATGGAGCAAGTAATTCATAGATTTCACTTTCACTAATTAATAACTAGAGATTGGAGGCTGCAGGAAGTGTGTGTGTGTGGGTGTGCATGTGTTGGCTGACAGTGTTAATGTGGATCTATTGTATATCTACTGTTATTAATTAACGAGCTTCATTCCCATTAAGCCTTTAAGTTATTAACAATGCCAGCTCATTAATGTGTGTTTTCATATCTGTAGATTTGGTTCTTCAGTGGCTAATGATCAACACTTTGGCCTTAAAGTCTGTGACAGCAGGCAGCAGCTAAAGGTTTAGTTCAGCTCCAGCGTCAGAGGGAGCTGCTGCACTGCTTCAAAAGCTCGTCTCACTCATAGTTTCATCGCTTCACAAATAAGTTAGCTTCTGCTTTTCTGAGCCTGTTTTAGGACTCAAAGCATTTAGTCCTTGGCATTGGTGGGGGCAGTGGGGTGGGGCTGTACTCTACCGTCTCTACATGAACAGTTCTCCCTCTGGTTCGGATAGCAGACTAGTTTGGACCAGCAGTAAAGATAAGGAAACATTCACCCAGTAGATAAAGTCCTCTATCACAGAACCAGAAATCTGTGTGACCAGGTAACGCTTGGATCTCATCTGACTAACAACAACTTTAAAGAAGTAAATGTCATGATCTTGGCACTGATGACTGTATTATTGGGTAATTTCGTCACCTGCCTATCTCCGGCCAGTTTTCTTTTTCACTCATCAGATCCACCTGTTCCAGTTCCTTATTTAATTCAATTCAATTCATTATATTTCTATAGCGCCAATTCACATCACACGTCATCTCAAGGCACTTTACAGTTCACCAGTTCATTTAAACTGCTTGTTTCCAGCCATCAGTGCCAGATTATTTGTGTCATGTATGAGAGTTCTCTAGCGTACCCAGTGTGTATCTGATTACCTGATCTTGACTAGTTGCTCCCTCTGGACTTCTGAGTTTACCTGCCCCTGTCCTGATCTGTTTGCCTGACCTGTCTTTGGACTTCTATTGGATTCTGCCTGCTTACGGCCTTGGATCTGTCTTGGATTTCCATTTGGTACCTATTCAGATTTCTGATCATCTAATTGTGGAAATATGCTCCAGCACTGACACTGTCTTTGTATTTTCCCTCCAGATTCTTCTGTTCCTCTTCGTCTGCTGACATCTGCTCTGCTTCACTCCTGGAACTCGCTGGGCGGCTCCCGCTGCATGCTTTGGAGAAATCATCCGGCTGGATTAAACTCCTTCCTCTGGACTCAGGCTGAACTTAAAAACCAGGTTAGTGACTCACACGGACGATGTAGTTCCCTATCAGAGTTACGTGGTCACTAACCTAAGTTTCTACCTATACAGAGATTCCAGTCATCCAATCCAAGCTGACAAGCCACAAATTACTGAGCAGTTCATAAACACTTTGTTTGTAATCACTTTGATCTGTCTGCCTGGGTCCTACATTCGGAGTCCTGATAAAAAAAACTGGAAAGTAAAACACAATAAAGGCTTTACTAAAATAGATGACCCCTCCACCCCAAATAAACTTTGACTGATTTGACTTTGACTTCATCCTATTAAGTAAAGCTCTGTGTTTCCACCTTGAAACTTTCTCTCTCCGGTTCTTTTCCTGAGCAGAAATCACTGAGAATAAACTTTTTAAATAACCCTTCATAATGTTTATGCATTAAATACCACGATACATGATAACAGATTCTGACAGAAATTATAATTTTGCTCAGATCAGATGAGCTGTTTAGAGTTACTTATGAGAAGATATCAGGATGCAAAGTAAATCACTCAAAAAGCATGTTAATGTTACTGGACAATAACAATAGGGAACATTTCCAGAACAACCCTACAAATTTTCCATTTAACCGATAGCTTTACATATCTGGGAATACGAGTTTTACCAAAACTAGAGAACATAGTCTCTATAAATTATGAACCATTATTAGAAAATATTTCTAACTCTATAGAGAGATGGACATTACTACCAATATCCTTAATTGCTCGCATAAATGTTTTTAAAATGAATATTATACCCAAATGACTGTACTTATTCCAGTATATTCCCTTACCACTGTCAGTAATCCAGTTTGTGTGGTCTGTTGTTTGTGTTTGTCTCTCCCTCCGCCACCAGGTGGCGCCCTGTCCTCGTTGGTCCTCCCTGCACACCTGCGTCTCGTTAGATCATTATCTGGAAGAGTACTTAAGCCATGGACTGTCACTTCCTCAGGGCCAGAGTGTTAGCCAGTTTTGGGTACTCTAGCCAAACCGGCCCGTCTACTGAGTCTTTGTTATTCGCCATGAGCCTAAACTTGTAAGTTTTGGTGTTTTTGCTGCTCTTTCGGCAGGAAGTCATCCTGCAAGCTAAATGTTTCCGACCTTCTCCCCCTGGAAGGTTTGTTTTGAGTCTCACACTGAGCAGGGGATAAAACCCTCCACAAGTTCCGTTCAAGTTCTCCTGGATTTCCGAATGACAGTCCGCTCTATAGCTCCTCTGGGTCCAACAAATGTCTACCTGTCCACTCTCCAACGAGTCACTACCTCTGAATCAACCCACACAGACTGGATTCCGGGAAGAAAGTTTTCTCCACTAACATGAGTCCCGTTTTCTCTGTCTCTCCAAGTCATCATTCAAAGTTTCCATGGATCCTGAACGCACCTCTGTGAACTTCCCTTCACCCTTCCAGTTCCGGTTCACCAGCCCTCTGAGTACACTGAGCTTCCTGAATCCAAACCCCGCTGGTTTAACCACTTTTACCCTGGTTCTCTGAGTGGTTTACTGCATGTGGGTCAGATCCTTAAATAAATCATGACAACCACCACCACAGCACCTTTTCATGAAACTTACTAAGTTCTTCACCAACTTCATTAGGAACAATAGGCGTCCCAGGCTCCGCCTTTCACTTTTGAACTTGCCATATGAAAGAGGAGGGCTTCAGTGCCCTAATGCGTAATGGTATTATTGGGCGGCCCAGATCAGAATCATAATGTTGTATTTTTCTACAGAAAGTCCCCCATCGTGGGTTTATATAATCAGTGGAAGTCACACAGGGTCTGACCTTAAAAAGGTATATATACTCAGTTAATCTAAAAAAAACTGTTCAAACCCAATTGTTCTTAATATGATTAATGTATGGTATGTGGTGAAGAAACATCTTGGAATTTCTAATAATTTATCTTGTTATGGCCCCATTTGGGGAAATATAGACTTCAAACCAGGAAAGTGAGATGCAGGTTTTAAAAGTTAGGCAGATAAGGGGATAAAATCTGTTGAAGATTTGTATTCTTCAAACAAATTTAGGTCTTTTGAGGAACTAGTTAATATATTTAATATACCCAAAAAGCACTTCTTCAAATATCTATTTTTTCAGTTCAAAGGAACTCTTTAAACATGCCAGTACTAAATAGCTAAATAGCTTAGAAACAGAAATGGTAAAAGACTGCAATGGAAGAAGTTTAATGTCACACCTAAACAGAATTATAGCATCAGAATCAAAAGAATCGTCAATGAATAAATTAGAAGCCTGGAGGAAAGACTTAAAATAAGATCTATGTGAGAGTGATTGGACAGAAGGCATGTAAGGAAGCTCAGACTCAAACAATAAGTGTAAGATTGAAATTACTGCAATATAAATAGTTGATGTGGACTTACTTAATTCCAGCTATTCTACATTAGTATAATGAAAATATTCCAGATACCTGCACAAAATGCAACAAACTCAAAGGTGATTTTTACCATTGCATATGGGAGTGTGAACATATAATGTTTTTCTGGAAAGGGATGAGGGACATGATCAATAAAATGACAAGTATTAATCTCCCATTATCAGCAAAAATATTTGTTTTGAACTTATACCCTCCTGAAATTCAAATGAAAAGAAAGGAATATACTTTTCTTGACATGTGTTTGCTACAAGCAAACCGTCTTATAGCTCTTTTTTGGAAAAAAGTTCAAGCACTTAATGTAAATGACTGGCTGAAAGAAATGGCAAATAATATTGTCATAAAAAAAATAAGTTATATATTGAAAGGTAAATGTAAAAAATTTGAGGAGATATGGTACCCATTCTTATCCTTTCTGGAAAATGGTGGAGGTGGTATGTCAAGTGTAAGTGATACTGATACCAGCTGAGTAGCATTTTATATTTATTTATTTTTACTTCTAGTTTTTTAGTTTTTTTTTTTTATAGTTTTAGTTTTTCTGTTATATTGTTGTAATTTTAATTTGGTGTATGTTTACATTTATTTATAAATACTGTGCTGTACTATCCTTCAATGTGTTAAAATGTAATAAAAATATGGAAAAAATAAAAATTGTTAAACCAAACGGCTACTATCAACACATATTATTAAAGGGGTCATAGAATGCAAAATTTGAAAGTTTCTCTTTCTCATCTGAATTGAATAAACGTAACAGCTTAACTGGGGAGAAAATGGACGTGACAGAGAAGTTCAAATCCCATCAACCCCATCCTACATTGCAGGTAAATCTCATTTTAACCTTCCACCATAAAATGGGCTTAAATCAAACCAAACACAGAGCAGTTCGTGAAAACTCGCCGGACTCGCCTTATTTGGTTCTGGCCTGCAGGACTTTTGTCAGCCACCTTGACCTTTAACCTTTGAAAGGGGCTTAATTGCTGTCCAGACTACCGCCACCGGGTCGGGTTCGATTGCTCGGTCCCCTGCTGGCTCTGTTTCACCATGTGCTGCACTGTAGTTGACCAAAATCCAGGACGATTTACAAATTCCCCCCCAGACATTTTTTAGGTCTGAAAATTTAGGACATGTCCGGGAAAAAAGAGGACGCGTCTGGTCCCCCCTACCATATCAACAATCTGATGTTTCAGTGAGTGAGTTCTTGTTGCTATGATGCTGCCTTTTGCTCAGCAGCTTCGCCGTACGTAAACCAACCAATCAGAGCACAGCTCATCTAAATATTCATAATCATACCATAAAAGGAAGAAAACCTGTCGCTTCATTCTAGGGCTTTTAACCAGGCTGCATTAGAGCTCATAGAACAAAGCTAATATGCCATTTTCAGCCCAACTAATGTTACACACCCCTATTCAGAGACCTGAAGGACCAGATACTCTATACCAGGGATTCCCAAACTTTACCATGCCAAGGCCCCCTACACCAGTACATTTTTTCAGCTGAGCCCCCCTCATATAAAACATGCGTAAAAACTCACGTGTAAGATACAGCAACAGAATTTAAAAAATGAGTGAACAAACCACCTAAATAAAAACACATTTATTTTGTAAAGATGAAGTCACAATTATATTTTATTAAACTATAAATCATTAATTTAATTAATAGAATATAACAATGACATAGGCCCACCACTTTAATTTTAATAACCCTTTTTTAAACGATATACCTCTTCATACCTTACAAAAACAGATAGAGTTGTCAACAAAATAAAAGTTTGTCCCAAATTAAACATGCAGGCATTTTATGTGATGCAGGCTTAACACTAAATGTAGGCTACATGAGAGATACATAGACATACCATGCTAATGGGAGCTTCTAGTCTGTCCAGTCTGGGCTTGATGTCTGTCAGAGCAACACGCATGTCATTCTCCACATTCAAACCTGATCTGTGTTTAGTTCTCAGTACTTTTAAAGTGGAAAAGCCGGACTCACACAAAAGGTTGCAAATGGAAGGAGACATTTCAGAGCCCTTTCAGCTAGAAAATATTATTTGTAAGCTTCAGGTGAATGGTTTTCATAATGCAGTTTTACCCAGACAGGAATATTTTAATTATTCTTAATCAATAAAAATAATTTCATGTATAACTTTTATTATTTTTTTTCTCCATCTTCCCGCGGCCCCCACTTTGAAAACCAGGGCCCTATAGAATCATTCTATCACAATTAAATGAAGTGATGAGATCACAGTTCAGCATGAATATTATGTTTGAGAACCAAAGTTCATTATGAACAATTTGGAATGACATCAAATTAATTTGGACTGTGTTCAAACCAATTCAGGTTAATGAACATTATTTTGTAAGATATTATTTTAGTAAATTGTTTGCTTGAATCAAAAACCAATAACCATTCGGACAATTAGTTCTAAGCTGTCTGTGATTGTTCCTGAGTGAATAAGTGTGGTAAGGAACCCCTTAGCCTCTTTAGCTAGACTAGGTTTGATGATGATGATGATGATGATGATGATGATGATGATGATGATGATGATGATGATGATGATGATGATGATGATGATGATGAAAGCGGTTTCCTGGAGAACAGGACCTACAGAGTTGATTCAAGGAAAGGTGGATGGAGATCCCTCCTGATTGGACGAGCTTAATTTCCTGCACTCAGATTATTGAGGTCAAAGGTCATTAACAGGGCGATAGGCGGCGTCTGTGTCAGTCAGGGAGCCATTTAATCTCATTTCTTTCCTCTAATCTGTAAGAGAACCGACCCACCCACACACACACAGCTTATAATTCCAGTATTACCAGTGGGTTTAGCCAGAGTGGGGCAGGTACTTAACACTGAAAGGACTGAAATCACTTCCCAGGGGAGCTTTTCTACAATGTGGGAGTGTGTATGAGTGTGTGAGATAGGAGCTATTGTTAGCTTTCTGCCTTCTGTGTGTGGTTTAGGCCGTAGGAAGTGCGTCAGGCTGCGCGGCGGCGGCTCCGGCAGCCTGCGCTGATTTAATGTGGGGAATTGGCTGCGGGTGTATTGAATCAGACTGGGGCCCATATTGTTCGGCTGCAGGGGATTACACGTTTAG
This sequence comes from Cyprinodon brontotheroides, assembly GCA_018398635.1. Taxonomy (NCBI): domain Eukaryota; kingdom Metazoa; phylum Chordata; class Actinopteri; order Cyprinodontiformes; family Cyprinodontidae; genus Cyprinodon; species Cyprinodon brontotheroides. The sequence continues at coordinate 37,733,006 of JAGKQL010000054.1, read as the reverse complement.
CAGCCAGTGATCTGGCTTCAGTTATAACGCTGCGCGGCGCGCAGAGAGAAGCAGCTCTTATCAGCGCCGGGAGCCCAGTCCCTGCCACATTCACAAACCTCCAATGCACTTTAATTGAATTTCTTTTTAGAGACAGAGAGGCTCAGACGGCTCATGGCATTCAATTTACCACCTCCCCTGTCAACGTTTAGACCCCTCACCCCTTTTTCCTCCCCCCCAGAAAAAGCAGGCGCCTCCGAGCTACAAAAGGAAACTTGCAAATACCGCATTTATCTCTCTTCCTTCTCTCTTCCTCCACTCTCCAACCCATGTCAGTTATTATATCATTTCAATGAATACTCGGCAGGAAATGGGCTTATCTCAGCCACAAAATATCTATTTCTTTCAGACGTTGATTTAGTGCGTTTAAAGCCCATGCTGAGGACAGACAGACTGTCAACGCGCTGCAGCAGCAAAGCAACGATGCTATCAGCTGGGAGCTGAAGTACTGATGAATGGAAGGACAGCGGGGGGGTGTGGAGGGGTGTAAAGAGAGAGAAATAGGAGGGGAGGGTTTCCAGGGACTGAGGGGGGGAGCAAATGGATGGACAGAAGTTTCAAAAGAGGAGAGAAAGGAATGCGGGTGAGGATAAAGATTGAGGGAAGGAGGTGCAAGAAGAGCTGGGATCTAGAGGCCGTTTCCATGACGCCTCAGACCTTCTCTATGTGGAGACGGCAGAGTTCAAGTGGTCTGCACTGAGATCACGATGCTCTAACGATCATCGTTAGCCGCAAACAGACCAGGGACTGTTAGAAATACTAATTCACTAAATTACATCACCTAATTATACTGTACATATAAAGTGAAGTGATTATAATTATGTCCAAATAAATTAGCTTGAAATGTTCAGATAAAAAATAAACAAAGATTTATCTGTTTCAGGGTATTTCAGGGGACATATGTGTTCCATGCATGTTTTGATCCTCCGCATACCTCAAGGATCAAATAACAACGATGTTGAAAACCATCTTATTATCATAATCTGCTGCTCTGGGTCTTTGGTTCTCTTCTAGTTTTCTCTCTGGGTTTGAAGTTATTGTATTTTTTTATATTTGCTGTTAATATCTATATCATTTTTAACTTCTTAGTTTTATTTTATCTCTTTATTTATCTGTGCTGTAATTTTTCACATTTATTGGTTTTCAGTTATCTTAAGGTTATGTTTGCCATGGCGTCATACTGTCCTTTCTCGTATTCTCTATTGTTTAGTTTTATTCTCCTTTAACTTCATTTATTTTCTAGTTATAGTTGAGCCCTGTTGTTTTCCCTGGTTACTCTCTGTTGCCCCCTAGTGCTCCTCTCCTTTTCCCTTAGCTCCCTTCTAGCTGCTTCCACCCACACCTGCTCCAACTTAGCTGATCACTCCATTCATTGTTCTGTCTCCCATGTCTACTCTCCTTTAGAGCTCTTCAGGCTCACTGCCTGCTCACACCGTTAAAAGGTCTGCTGCTTGAAATGAACAGACATGTTTGTCAGATCAGTTATTCTTTGATACTGGCTGTGGCTTCAAACACATGTCAGCTATGACATAACATTCAAACATGTCAGTGATCTGACAAAAAAAAGGTTTCTAAGTACAAACACGGCCATGGGAGCAGGAGGTCTATAGAGCAGGGAGGTCTGTAGGAGCAGGAGGTCAGAGCATGAGCTCTGTAAGGAGCAGGAGGTCTGTAGGAGCAGGAGGTCTGTAAGGAGCAGGAGGTCTGTAGAGCAGGGAGGTCTGTGGAAAGCAATAGAAGCTTAGAGTGTCTGCAATAGAGCAGGAGGTCTGTGGAAGAGCAGTGAGAGGTCTGTAGGAAGCAGGAGGTCTGTAGAGCAAAATATGAGGTCTGTGGCAAAGCATGATGTCTGTAGAGAGCTATGATGTCTAAGGAGCAAGAGTAGGAGGTCTGTAGAGCAGGAGGTCTGTAGAGCAGGAGGTCTGTAGAAACAGGAGTAGGTCTGTGTGCCAGAGCAAGTGGGTCTGTGGAAAGCATGATGTCTGTAGAGAGTAGGAGGTCTGTAGAGCATGATGTCTGTAGAGCAGGAGGTCTGTAGAGCATGATGTCTGTAGAGCAGGAGGTCTGTAGAGCAAGAGCATGTCTGTAGAGCAGGAGGTCTGTAAGAGCAAGGGGTCTGTGGAAACTGCTTTGATGATGTCTGGCAGAGCATGATGTCTGTAGAGTGTCAAGTAGGAGGTCTGTAGAGCAGGAGGTCTGTAGAGCAAGGCCCAGAGCAAGGGGTCTGTGGAAAGCATGATGTCTGTAGAGAGCATGATGTTCGTGAGAGGAGGTAGGGCAGGTCTGTAGAGCAGGAGGTCTGTAGAGCAGGAGGTCTGTAGAGCAGGAGGTCTGTAGAGCATGATGTCTGTAAGGAGCAGGAGGTCTGTAGAGCAGGAGGTCTATAGAGCAAGAGGTCTGTAGAGCAGGAGGTCTATAGAGCAAGTGGGCTCAGTGTAGCATGATGTCTGTGCCGAGGAGGAGGTCTGTAGAGCAGGAGGTCTGTAAGGAGCAGGAGGTCTGTAGAGAGCATGATGTCAGTAAGGAGCAGGAGGTCTGTAGAGCAGGTAGGAGCCAGGAGGCCGGAGGTCTGTAGAGCAGGATGTCTGTAAGGAGCAGGAGGTCTGTAGAGCAGGAGTACCAGAAGCAGGAGGTCTGTAAGGAGCAGGAGGTCTGTAGAGAGCAGGAAGTCTGTAGAGAGCATGATGTCAGTAAGGAGCAGGAGGTCTGTAGAGCAGGAGGTCTGTAGCAGGAGCAGGAGCAGGAGGTCTGTAGAGAGCATGATGTCTGTGTGGAAGGAGCAGGAGGTCTGTAGGAGAGCATGAGGTCTGTAAGGAGCAGGAGGTCTGTAGAGCAGGAGAGTCTGTAAGGAGAAGCAGGCCCCCTCCTCAAAAGTCATTAATCTGATCTATTTGTATGCGATTAGAATCCAAAGTCAGGGAGGCAGTTCTAAAGCATAAACTCCCCCAGTGTAGAGAGTTCTGTGAGGTATCAGGAGGTCTCCGAGAGCAAAAGCTTGTCCCTGTCTCTCCTTCCTACGAGCAGGAGGGTCATGGTGAGGAGGCTCAAAAGCAGAAGCAGCGAGACTCTAGATAGGAGCAGGAGGTCCTTTCAGCTTCCATCTTCCATTAAACCAGGTTTGAAGTGTTTTATGCTCGTGATCTATTGCTATATATATCCAGGTGTATACAACTGCAGTAAGGAGTTACAGGAGGTACTCTATAGCAGCTGTGTAGCCTGTATGTAGTGATCCCAGGTTTTTCATGCTCTTCTTTGAGCCTTAGGAGGTTGCTTTAAATGAGCCTTAGAGCAGGAGGTATCCATGCTGGCATGAGCAGGAGGTCTGTAGAGTCTGATGCTAGAGCGGAGGTCTGTCAGTAGCCAGAGGCTCTGTAGAGCAGGAGGTCTGTAAAAGAGCAGGGAGGTCTGTAAGAAGCAGGATCTGTTTTGGAGGTCTGCAGATTCAGGTTGATCCTTGCAGCAATAACTCGATCTTCCTGTAAGCGGAGGTAGACTCGGTGCATCTCAAGTGGTTCTAAATAAACTCCCCAGTGGAGCCGCACCATGACTGTGAGGACACTTCCTGTCACCTCAGGGTGCAGCTCTCCTGCGCCCGAGCTCTCCTATCCTTTTGCATTGCAGAGGAGCTACAGCACATGGACAACTTTTTTTATCGAAAATCTATGGACAAAGATTTTGTGCCCCAGGGCAGAAATTAGTCACCAATCAACAAAAACAATGAAAAAAAGCTCATATAAGTATGTATTACATGTGTGGATCATTGATAGAATTCTTACACAATATTCACTCATCCAGACGGTCATCTTAAATCTGGAGCAGAATTGCTGCCAACGAAAAGAATCAAGTGGTTTACATGGCCTAGTCAAAGTTCGTCTCTAATTGAGTATGACCATAAAACAGTCTGAATGATGCAAGCACTGATGGGAATGAGAAGAGAGCAGAAGTCCACCATGACACCAGGAAGAATGGTGAGGTTTATCACTAGTGACCTCATCAAACCCTGGCATCAATGAGCCACTCTACCTGTTTCTACCTGAACAACAATCTGCTCAGCTATGGGGTCAAGAAAAGTTTGGTGTGAGAAGTATGGATATCATCTGACATCTCTGGTGTAGAAACTTTTGTTTCAGACATCAGGCCTGGAGCAGAAAGTGTACCTCTGAGCGCTGCTGTCAGGTGTCAGTGGGCAGCCTGGATCCTGCGGCGCATTAAGCCACACCACAATGTGTGTGTGTCTGCTGTGTGGCTCCGTGTGGCGTCCCTGGCCAGAGGCCCTGACGTCTAACATGGTTTAACAATGTCACGGTGGCGGACCCCGTGCTGCACGGCGCATTCACAGCGACACGTGCGCAGGTGCCCTCTGCTGCAGCGTGCTCGCAGGGTTATGGAGTGGAGCAGCTATTTTTCTCCGGCGCTGACTGGCCGAGTGGCCCTGAGACGTAGAGCCACACACACACAGAGGCAGCCATCTCATCTGGGCAGTATAATTCCATTTGTCTGGTCCAGCAAGCAGTTGGCCAACTCCATGAATTATTACAGTCCCATAAGGCATCTGGGGTGCAGCAGCGCTGGGAGGCCTATCTGTGTGTGTGTGTGGCCTCCATCTACCATTTAAGTTACCATGGAGGGTGAAATAGTAACACACTCCTGAACACACACACACACACACACCCTTCCTCTCCGCCTTATCAGAGTGTGTGCATCTTCTATCTTCAAATAATGTTTTGTCTCTTTCCTTTGCACTATCATGCTGCTACAAATGGAAAAACGGCATCTCATTCCTCTCTCCGGGGTTTTCTTAGCAGCTCATTTTTTTAGCCAGGGTCATATGTAAGTGTGTGTGTGAGCACGGCCGCTCCTCTCTCTTTCTCTCTCTCTCTCTCTCTGACCATGTTGAACATTGCCTAGAAAGATCATCGGAGCAAAAAATGGATTTCATTTCAGCCTGTATTACAGGATCTAAAGTACAGCAGGTCTCCTGTAATCTGAAGCCCTTTGTATTATTCTGCTCTGATTGAGGCGGAGTTCTTGAAGTGGACGGAGAGTTCTTTTCTTAATATGAAGTGAAATGGAGCCGGTGCAGCGATACAGAAAGAGTTTTTCTAAGTGTGAGGCTGCTTTGGTGAGAGACAGATGGCTTTTTAAAGCGGCCGTTCAACGCAGAGCACCAGCAGGAGATATAGCGGTATGTTCAGTCCATTGGGCCAACACTCGCTTAGTGTCACACTGGATTAACAGATCAACTCAAGCATTTTCAGGCAGTGTGGGTGACTGTGTGTGGTCACCAGGGTCCTTCACACTCAGCAGGCTCCTCTCCCCACCCATAAAACCACCCTTTCAAAATATCTGCACAGAATTTTATGAGAGGAAGCTTCTCAGGCTCCATTGGTGCCTCAGATTAAGATGCTCAGAAGAGTTGAAAACATTTAACTACAGTCTCCAAAAACTCATCCAAGGCTAGCCTCTTATCGTTTTTTACCTTCAGCATAAAAAAAATAACCATAAAACTGTTTAACAACATGAAGCTAAACACGCCTGCTGTCAGTCGAGAATGTTCGGATGTTCCCGAGAACGAAACAGGCCGAGACCTCGCGACCAGGTGACATTTGGGATGAGGCGAAGAAGCTGTGCCTATTACAACCACAACTTTGACTTTCTCACTAATGTGTTAAATAAAAGTAACCAAGTATGATATCTCAACATATAAAAGCACAAAGGTGTCTTACCTATCGGTGGCGCAGGCGCATATCGTCTGGCGTCACATATTTTAACAGTTAATAGCGTTGGAAAACTGGCCGCGTTACCGCTGCGATACTGTTTGTTCTGTTGCTTTTGTCTAGCTGTTGCTTTTTCAAGCACAGTTTTGCCTTTTCTTTTCGAACCCGTTGTTGTCGTCTTTTCTGCCGCGGTGGCAAACACTCACTGCAGCTTATTGTGAGATAAATCGTAGGTTGAGCGATAGCTAGCTAGCCGCTCTCCCCGAGGTGGAGACACACCACAGAAGCAGCTCCTGTAGCGCGGCACTGGGGGGTGTCACGGTCTGGCCTTGGGGAGGGGTGGGGAGGAAAGCAGAGCTTTGATGGACTGATGGTGCAAAACCAAGTGAGGCAGGGATGATAGTTACTTCACACTCAGCAGGCTCCTCTCCCCACCCATAAAACCACCCTTTCAAAATATCTGCACAGAATTTTATGAGAGGAAGCTTCTCAGGCTCCATTGGTGCCTCAGATTAAGATGCTCAGAAGAGTTGAAAACATTTAACTACAGTCTCCAAAAACTCATCCAAGGCTAGCCTCTTATCGTTTTTTACCAAAACATAAAAAAAATAACCATAAAACTGTTTAACAACATTTAACTAAACAAAAAGATGTATGTTTGATGCCAAATGGAAACATTACACTTAAAGGAGCAAAGCCGAAACAGAGTTTTCAACTTAGCATTTTTTGCATCAACAAAATCTAGCGCAACTTTTTCAGACCCCCCCTCAAAAGCCGGCAGCCCGTCTAATGACCTTTTCTCCTTTTGTGAAGGACTCACCTCACATTAAAGCACCAAACTCTGTCCTCCTGAACGAGATTAACATTAGCCTGGGCAACTCACATCTAATCCACATTGCTTCTGGTGGAGGCCGTGGTTGTCCTGATGTGCTGGCGATTAGATCCCGACCTGGGTATAAGGCTGAAAGACTAATCGAACTATACTGAAGTAGCTGGTTGAAGTCCTAGGTTTCAGCTCAGCTGGCACTGTGTCTCACAGTTGTATCTGGTAAAGAGGATAGATTTGGTGTAGGTATTGGGGCTGAAAACGATTTTAACCTATTCTCAGGAATTTAAATGGCTAAGAAGTAGTGTTGTGCCATTGCTATTTTTTGGCCTCGATACCGATGCAGGGCTACACAATAAGCTGGCTGTGCAGTATTGGCCAATTCCGATACTGTCTGTTTGAAGGTGATGTTTGTGTGTATATATGTTGTAAAGCAGGCTACATGGCCGACTTTGGTCCATATGATCCCTGCTGCCTACCTTTGTGAAGCAGGAAAAAGAACGAATACAAAGTGAATCCAGTAGAACTTTTTATTGCCTACCTGGAATAGGTGACAGTGGTTGAATAAACTCTTGGCTCTCAAAATGGTATCAGTGCCCTATTTGTTGGTACTTGAAGATACCGATTCCACCATTTTAGTGCAGGATCGAGGCCCCTACTGATACTGTGCGCCGATTGTAACACTAGTAAGAAGCTGTTTTTTTCTTTTTTGCTAGGTGGCAAAGCAACTAATGGTCACCGTTTGCTATGAAGTGTGGAAATAAATGGCTGAATTTTACGTATGTATCTTTTTCTTTCCTTGTTTCTCATAAAGGTCTCTATAAAACTCTCAAAATCCCCATCTCTTTTCCTCCCTGCTATCCCATCTTTCTTTACTTCTCTGACAGGCGACCAAAAAACAAAAGAATAAAAACAAGTTAGAATCTCCTTCAGCTGAATTACATGAGTTATGCAAATTAGGCAATGATGTAATCTAGCGCCTTCTAGGACAGCTAATAGAGACTGTTCTTGTTGAGGAGCTGGCAACACTGAAGTGAAAGAGTTTCAATCTTAGACAGGTAATAAGGAAGTGGCTCATTTTAATTACATATTGGGAGGATCATTCAGACTGATTTGAAAAATCCAGACTGGATTGAAGTCTTTTTGGTGTAAAGTCTGTGTTCAAAATAGCTCAAAAAGTCAATATTTAAGGTTTAAAGCTAATGTCTCTGACTGAAACTCAAGATTTAAAATAATTCACAATTCACATTATTCATATCTTCAGGTAAATGTACAGAGTACATGTCAGACTTAATAATATTACCTAGCGAAGGAGGTTTCAAGGTGTTTGCTTTTATTGTATATCTCATCCCATGTCTTTTGGTTGTGCTGTTCTTTTTTTCCATCTCATTACAGGTGATGAAGCAGACTGAAAATGTTTTGTCATTGTCTCCTTCCTATCTCCTCTTTCTTTCATCTTTTGTCCTTTTTTTTTTCTTTTTGTTTTCCTTCTTCTTCCTCTGTTTTCTGCTCTACTTACATTGCAGTGTCCATATGAACTGTAAAACTCCCTGCATAATTATAATAAAGCAATTTATATACATGAAACAAGTGGAGCAGTATGGCAATTGCCATACCGCTACACTTGTGAAAGTAAAATCTGTTGGGCTCCTTTTGGCATCAAGACAATTATTCTTATTCTTACCCTTGCCAGACCACTTGCCAAGACTCTGGAGACACTGTAAATTAAATGATGTCAAATACTATACTCCTGCTGGTATCTTCAGCAAAAATGCAATTTGAGGATATGTCAGCTTTTGTAAGGAACACATTAAAATCACCGATTATGATGCAATTTATTGTTATCAATTTCCTTAAATCATAAAAGAACTGCTTTCTCTGTGACACATTGTTTGGTGCATGTATATTAATAAGTTGATACTTTTTATTGTCTTTACAGAAATCTTTTACAATTATTTTCCCTTCTTTATCTTTATGAATCAACCGTCTACGGTGGAACAAACCTTTCTTTAGAAAAACGACCGTTTCCACACCAAGATAGCGCGGTTCCTCGCCTCCTAGTGGCGATCTACGGTACTACGGCTCTCTAGAGGGAAAAAAGCAAACCAACATGGCGGCGCCCGTAACATTCAGGAAGTTTGCAGAGAGTCAGGTGAAGAACGCAGCCTTTGGTGAATTTAATTGACAGAGTCGGCTTTTGAGATGTGGATACGACAAACGATGTGTAATCCTGGCTTTCAGACGCATAAAACAACAACAGGCGTTGAGGTTCATCACACTGCTAAGCAGAACCATCACTGGAAATCGAGCGGCACGGTAGGGAAGCTAGGATTTGTAGGAATAATTATGCAGGGTGACTGTAAGGAGATGAGGTGGTCTGCTCATTAAGAACCGAGCCAGAACTGAACCGGGCCGAGCCCAACTGATGAACCAGTACCAGTTTAGTGCGGTTTGGTTGGGTTTGGAACAGTCCGGTTCAGTTCTGCGTGCCATTCACACTCAACCAACCTGCTACCTGGGTTACCGTGCTCGGACCGATCTCTGCACGGTTTCTAAAGGTTAGTGGAAATGGGGCTTAAGGAAGGCAAAGACAGCTGAGAGAAAATGACCTGAAACAGACAGAGAGGAACACAAGGTAGAAACTGAACAAAAAAATAAATGAATAAAAAATAAGAAAGGAAAAGCAGAGAGAAATGAAGAGAGAAACTCCAACATCAGTCTTTAGATAAAGATGCCTAGAAAGCAGTTCTTCCATTTCAGCTGCTGTCTGAAGGCAGTAGATTAAACAGTCTAATGATGTCTCTGCTATGAAGCAACTCAGACCTATAAATGCTGGAATGGAGCATTAACTGTTAAGTGAGCTTAATAAGTCCGACTCAAGAATGAGTTAATGACCAACTCTTTAGTCGAGGGAAGAAAAGAGTGAGACATCAAACAGCTAAAGGCAGGTTATTTAAAGGAAGGCGCAGCCAATCAAAGGGCTCTGTGATAACGATCCTAATGTTTTGTATACCGTTAGACAGGTGAGTCATTTTCACCGTACACAGTTTCTTACTTTTCCATGATATAACTGCAGCTGCATTTTCATTCAAGGCCTGAAGGTGAGCAGACGATTAGAGCAAAGGGCCGTTTGAGCTGAAATCATTATCCGCTGCCCAATCAGCATCACTATATCCCTGGATTTGTAACCTTTTCTGACTGAATCTGGTAATGTAGTTCTTGAGCTGAACGTAACCTTCTCCAAATAGCTTAAGATGGAAGTTTTGCTGCGGTCCAGCATTGATGTTTTGGCTCTGCTAAATGATGTCAAAGTATACTCCCTCTGGCTTCCTGAGGACACCATCTAGTACATGTCATTAGTGCTGGGTATTCATGGTTACCTACTATCTCGTTATATCCTGTTGGGTCGTTACCCTCTCCCTCAGTGTTAAAGTAATCTAACTTTTGCTCACATGGGGTGGATCTTGGGTTCCATTCGGACATTCCAAATCTCACTAACATCTACTCTATGTGTCTCTTTTGAGTCATTTTGACCTCTCCCTCACTCTGTTCAAAATCAATACCTAGGAAGTGCTTAAGTGGGAGGATATCCTTCATCTTAAACCTTCTCTTCAACATTTCTTTCACATCACTGATGAATGTGTTGTTTCTGCTGGCGGGTTATTAATACACTCACCAGATCTCCAACTCTAACAGAATCACTTTCAAATGCATGAGTAGATGTAATTCAATTCAATGATCAGCATCATTTTGTACAAAACCATTCTCTGTACAGGTGATCTCATGGCAGTAACATGTTCAACAGTTACGCCCAGACTGATGATATTTAACCATACAATGACTTATTGAGTTTACACACCAAGTGTTCTCCTGTTTTTAGACTCAACCTCAAAAAACTCTGGTTGCTCCATGTATACAGGGGAACAGTCCATAGGAGCATGGAGGTATGCAGTCTTCACATCCATTTGGTGTAGGGCGAGACCCTCCTTCACAGCCACCTGTATTAATGCAATAGTTACTTTTACTGTCGGTAACTAGTTACTTTTATAGTGGAGTCCCTTCAACTTGACCATATTTTTTTGGGACAACCTAACTTTGCATGTATAAGATCCATCTGGGCTCTCTTTCAAAGTAACAACCCAGCGACCGCCCACTAGCTTGTAAATCACATCCTGGCATGGCGTCAGAGTGAAAGTATCGATTTCTCTGTCAACGAGTTCATCTCCTCTTTCATTTTCCGATACATTCTTGAATACAGAGTCCACGGCTTCTCTAAATTTTTAGGTACATCATTAATTTTCTGTTAGAAATAATCAACATTTTTACTTTCTTCAGGCTAGACATGTTTCAAATTTGCTTTAATCAATGGTACTCCTGTAAGTATTCTTATGCCTTCTATTTCTCAACAGCAAATAACTCCTCTCTCCTTGTAATCCACCTAGGCCTATGAAACTGTCTGGGTCGGATCTGACTCAGCAGTCTCCTCAACGCTGGACTCTTTACTCTCCTTAGGCTGCTCCTGACCCTGGTTTTCTATTTTCGGTGGTGCATCTCCATAACTCTCAATAGCATCCCCCATGTCACATCTTGTCTGAGTTTGGCTACGTCAGGTAGCCTGGCGTAGTCCCACTCAATTCTAGTCAGGAATATGAGTCTGATGCTGCTCCATAGAGCTGTGATTATGGGGCGTGTTTCGAACGAACCAGGAAAAAAATATGCCTCTGCACTCAATTGGATAGATCTACAACCAATAAGAGCAACGGAGGAGCGTGACGCATGTTAAGCGATTGCATAGTTGTTGTCAACAAAAAATCAAAGCCATGGCAGTTAAGGCCAGAGAATGTGAAAATTGATAATAAAGTGCACATAAACTGCTCTCTTTTAAAATTAATTTGCTGTCGATATCTTCTAGAACAGACCTAATAGCAGAATCTACTCACCCAAACTCTCCAGCGGCAGCCATTATTGTTGTCTAGAGGTTTAAGGCTAGGCTTAAAACTTTCCCTTTTGATAAAGCTTATAGTTAGAGTGGCTCAGGTTATCCTGATCTATCTCTATAGTTCTGCTGCTATAGGCTTAGACTGCTGGAGAAAGACATAGGGACCCCCATTTCATCATTCTGCTTCATTCTCTCTGTTCTCTCCTATTCTGCAGAATCTATTAGTTCAGTTCTGTTAGTTCAATCTAACCTTCTGCTCTCTCTGCTTTTCTCATGGTAGCTTCATCTGGTCTGTTCCTGTTTGGCTGTGACTCCATCCTGGAGAGAAATATCAGCTGAGCTGCTGCCATCAACACCCTTGTTTCTAGATGTTGGAGCTTGGCCTGTTTTCCAGTGGTAGTCCTGTTTCTCTGACTGTGACTAACTGGATGTGCTCTCTTGTGTCCTCTGGCATGGGGCTGGCTCGGGCTGCTCGTCTGCCTGGCTGTGTGTTCCTGGGCGGGGCCGCCTTTTACAGCTGCTTTTTGTATCTCTGCTTCTGTCTCCCTTGAACCCCATAAAAGTCGGCACCTCAGCAGATGGCGCTTCACACTGAAACCTGTGGTTCACTGGAGGTTTCTGATCAGCTTAAAAGGGAGTCGCCCGCAATTTCTGATGAGGTGAACATTTACATCACTGACTGATCAGCCATCCTCCTTGGATGGTGTGCACCATGGATAATCCTGGCTGGTGTGATATAGTAATATAAGGCGGCAGAGGGACCCCGTATTCAAGTGAGACAGAAAGTGGGAAGTTTCACAAATTTAATGAAAATAAACAGAGCAGAAAATGCAGAGCTGTGGACCTGCAGTGGCTGTGTGGCTAGGCGGGTCACAACCCATCACTGGCACTCTGGTTTAACAGTTCAGTCCATCCCCTCAGGTGGACTGAACTGTAAGGTAGGATCAGGCCGATGCACTTCCTGAGATGAGTGTCCCTGAAGCAACAGCCACTATGAACAGGCAGGAATCTGAGGTCAGGTAAAAAGCTCAGAACAAGGACGGTACAGAGATCCAGGAGTCCGTAACACAACCAGGGATTCTGATCAGAGCATGAACAGACAGATCCAAGGTTCCAGGAATCCACAGAGTGTTCAGTTACAATCAGAGTTCCAGAGTCCAGCAGAGAGATCAGGCAGACACACTCAGACGGAAACAGGCAGGCTCAACAGTTGAGAGGCAGAAGCATGACATGACACCAAGAAAACTATGGAACTTTAAACTAGCTCCCCCCGCCGAGTCAAAACAGGAACAGGGCATGTTCAGTGGAGAAGAAACAGGACACGACCAGGAAACACCAAGACACGACAGATAACCCCCTCTAACCACTGACCTCTGAGAACAGGAACATGAACCTTGGAAAAACTCAAACTAACCATTCAATGATCTGGACCCGATAGCTGGACTGAGCCGTATATAAAACAGAACGAGCAGGTGGATACAATGAATGATAATTAGTGAGTGGGGAGGGAACGGCAGGTGAGCGAAGTGAGCGATTAGGCCAGCTATCAGAGCAGCGAACATGACAGATATAGTAAGTACAGCCTGCCCGAATGCAGATTTAAAGCCTCGCTGCACGACTGATCTGTGTTCCCAGTTTCTCTTTATTACAGCCAAACATAGATTAAACACATGACAATGTTTGCATCACCTAGTTCAGTCGCTCCAGGGATGGAAACACCATTTACCTGCGAACTGAATGTAAAGGTGGCTAATTTAAACAATAAAAGGAGCGGTTTCACTCAGAGCTAGATCCCTATTTTCCAGAACTTTCATTCACTTCAGCCATTTTTCAGACTTTAAGGCGTTACTCCACCAACTAAGGATGAGGATGACATCACAGAGTCAAACTAAAGCCAGAGGAAGAAGCGACTGTATCTAGCGTTGTTGATACCTGTGACTTCCTGTAGCTGTTCTTTCATCATGGCTCCAGGAAGCTTTGGTTCCTACCTTGGAGGTTTTTATCTACGTGCTTTTAACGATAATGAAGGTTTTCCTTGGATGGTTGTAATTGTGACCTAGCGTCCCAGTGTAACCCACAGACCGGGGGGGTATAATGTGAGCTTAAAGCTTCTTTCTCTTCCAATAATTTCCTCTCTGTTTTCCTTCACCTTTTGTCCTCTCCAACCCCCCACATCATCCCAGGCCTCCCAGCCACCTCTTTTAGTCTCATCCCTTCATTCCTTCTTTATTGCTTTCTATCTGTTTTCCCTCCATTCTCTCCTATCTGCCTCTATCTCCACCTCTTCCTCTCTTTCCTCCCCTTCCTCTCTCACCCGTTCTCCTAATAGCGCTTTGACAGCGGCAGTGTTTCTAATCAGAGGTGAGGAGAGCCAATGAGCAGCCGTCCGATCCTCTCTGCTCTCTCATCAATCGGCTCTAACTGAACGGTAGCAAATCTTAGCCGGGACAAAATTAATATGTAGCAGATCTGCGGCGCGCCGGCCGGCCCAGGAATTGGAAATGGCTTCTGCGCTGCCTGACCCGCATCCCCACTCTACACTGTGTGTGTCAGGAGGTTGTGGCGGCAGATTATTGGAGAGACAATTGGCTGTACGGCAGTAATCAGAGGAACACTGAGGTGTGTCTATCTTATGACTGCTCCCTGACAAACACACACACACACACGTTCACCAGGACACCTTCCCGCCCACCATCCAATTCAATCAGACAGTCCATCCGCCCTGCAGAGCAATGTGGCACTGCCCCCGTGCATGACAGTATCAATTCAATTACCCAGGAAATGGATCCATATTCAGCCCATATAAACTCATACGCAGCGCCAGGAGGGGCTGCTGCTGCCACCGAGACAAAGAAATGCGCATTTACCCTGTAATAACTTTCATTTGGGGCGGCTTTGAAAGCCATTCTCAGCCAGGCATTTGTCGCTGTCACATCGCGTTATCCACAAATCAGGTTTACAAAATATCAATTCAATTTCTGGCGTAGCGCGAAATGCTACGAGAGGAGAAAAAGGAGAGAGCCTCACACACACACACAGACGGAGCCGGAGCCACTGAAGGGGCCCCTTGTGGTTCAGGCAGGATTCCAGTCAGAACTAATCAAAAGCAGAGCAGACCATGCTAATCTCTTCAATTTCATCCTGTAGTCTGCCGTCTTTCTTCACGTTACAGGTGCAAACGAGTGGAAATGTCTGTGTGGAAACACACACACACACACACACACACTAAGAAAATCTGACATAAAGCACCGATTTAAAACTGCACATCGGGCTGCTCATCCAGCAGGGCGGCGCTGTGGCTCAGCTGCAGATGTGTCGTTCTCTTACGACAACAACAGAAGTGATTCCTTGGAGTTATTTGAGCCTGAAGACGTTTCCTGCAAGCATCAGGGAGGTGTGACAGAAACACGCGGGACAGCTTGACTCCGCCTTTTCGCATCCTGAGCTGAAGCGAACCCGAACCCTGATAGCAGTAAATTATCAGGCCAGCCACAGCAATCAGGAAAAACGGTTGCCGACCTGGAAGAGCAGAGAGTCTGCATTAAAAACATCTGTCTACAGCAGAGACAATCACAGACAGGTTTCCTCCTTTACACCCTCAGCTGGACAGGGACACATCAAGCAGAGACGGCTTCAGAGTATTTCCTGCTGAGAAATGAATGCAACAGAAGGATCTTAAAACATGAGGGACATAAGCTGGGGATTATCCGGAACAAGGAAGAACCAGGAAGGAAGAACCCAGAGCTGAAAAATACCAGAACCAGTCTAAACCCACGGAGTCCCCACTAAACCTGAGACAACAGAAACCCTGTGAAGAGGGCAGCACATGTCACAGAGCACAGTTGTTAAACTGAAGGCTTGTTGGCCAAATTTCAAACTTCACAATGAATTTATCGGCCCTCAAGAGTCAAAGAAGTCATATCAGAGAGCCCTGAGGCACCTGGCTGCCCTCAGTGCCCCACAGCAGCTGTGGCTACAGAGTAGCAAACCACTATCAGTGAATGAAGTAATTACAAAAACAAATTTATCTATAAAAACCTTTTAACACCCAGCAGGACCAAAGGTCTAAACACATTCATAAGACACTAATTATCAACCATAAAAACAATAAATAAAGTGGTCTTTAAAAGCCATGATATAAAAGGAAAAAAAGGCAACATCTCAGTGTTAAAAGCCAAGGAAAAGAAAGGGCTTAAATAAGACAAAGTTTGGAGGCTTAACGACCAAAAGAAGGTCATTCCACAGCTTAGGGGCTGCAGACAGGAAGGGGCGGGGCAAGAGCATTTAGAGCTTTAAAAGCAAATCAAAGGATTTTAAAATCAGTCTTAAAATATACTGGTAGCCAATGTAATTCAATTCAGTTTATTTCTATAGCACCAATTCACAACACACATCATCTCAAGGCACTTTCCAGTTCACCAGATCATCCAGTCTGATTGATTCAAAGTTTTCTATCTAAGGAAAACCAGCTTGATTGCATCAACTCATTGACTCTTCAGCAATCCCTCACACTAAGCATGCTTGTAGCGACAGTGGAGAGGAAAAACTTCCTTCTAATAGTAAAACCTCCAGCAGAACCAGACTCAGTGTGGCGGCCATCTGCTGAGGCCGACTGGGGTTCAAGGAGACAGAAGCAGACATAGAGAAAAAAGCATAGATACAAAAAGCAACTGTCAAACAGTTTCCACAGGCGCCCCGTCCCAGAAACACACAGCCAGGCAGACGAGCTCTGAGCCAGCTCCCATGTCCAGAGGATGAAGAGAGCACATCCATTTAGTCCAGTTATTTCGTGGGCCTCACCTCAGTTGGCTTCCCTGACCCCCTCTGACATTGAGACATTGAGGGTTCTGGGTTGTCGATTGGGAGGGGGGTGCGCTGGTGCTGCCTGTCCTCTGGAGGGGGATTGGAGGCTCTGTTTAGGTGGCCTGTGCGGGACATGTGGGCCCCGTCCCCAGGGGGAGGGCTTGGTCCTGGGATTATTGGATGTGAGTGTTATGTTTTTCTTCTCTTCACAGAGACTGTGTGTTGTGACTGGGGGCACTAGGGTTGGAAGGCGTGATTGAGACTTGGTTTTTTTTGTTTTTATTTATTGTTGTATTGGGTTTGGTTGGGGTCTGATCTGCTCCTTCTCCCAAGAACATCTCAGTTCATCACTAAGTGCAGAGCACATTTCCCCATCCTCCTCAAAAAAAGCTCAAAAAAGAGCAGGTTTTTCTGAGCTTATAACTGTTGGTTCAGCCTTCATGGGGGTTTCTGAAACGGGTGGTACCCAGGCGGGGGAGGTGGCTTTGCTTTGGAGGAAACTGTGTTTAAATCTGTGAAGATTCTCAGTAATCCAGGTTAGGGTCTAGCTTTAAAGGTTCAGTTAAGGCAACTGGGCGTGATGTTTTCTAGAAGATGTTTCTCCTCTCATCCAAGAGGCTTCTTCAGGTCTAACTAGTGGAGGGACAGTCAGGAACAAGCTGTGGGTCTGGATACGGCCGAGGCAGTGAGAAAGTGGGGTAAGTTTGTGGGACATGAGGGCCAAAAAGAGCAGGGATCCAGGTGGAAAAAGGGTCCCAGCATTCTTGCGCACCTCGCTCTTCTAGCTGGTCCATCTTCATCAGTCGTTTTCCACAATGGCAGTCATACAAACAAAACAAGATAAGGTACCAAACAGGAAATACTCAGTGTAGAGCGGATGGAGATGTGACCAATCAGAGGCCTACTGTCACCTGCAATTTTGAAGACGTGCACCAGAGTGTCTGCTGAAGGGGCAACTGAAGTGTGAGTCAGGAGAGGGCAGGTGGGGGGTGAAACTTCTGGGTATTGTTTCTAAACTTCTGTTACTGCTTTGGAAGCAGGTGAAAGGTTCTGTCTAAGACCACCTCCTTTGTTCAAAGATGGTTTTTCCAGGATAACAAATATGGCTTCCTTAACCCCTCGCTCAAATCATCTGTCTTCCTCGACCAGAATCTGGACATTGTTGTCCTCCAACGAGTGTCCTTTAGCCTTCAGGTGTAGGTGAACAGTCCTGTCCTGCACAGAGCCATGCTCCTGTGTGGCGGTAGCTTGGTTTCTCCAATCTACAGGTCTGTGCTATATTCACTGCACTAAATGGCGTAAACCACATGGTCGGCCTTGTTTCTGGGCGTCTAGTCTTTGGGGCGAACAAGTTCTTGCCTCAGAGTGTTGCCGGGTTCTAAGTGCACAGGTCTGGTTGAAAATCCTCCTGAGTTTTTCAGAGACTCCAGCTACAGTTTGTGTTTAGTTTTTACAGTGACTCTGACTCCTTAAAAGAGCTGATGCTGAAGATGAGCCCTGGTGGGGAGGCTGAGTGGCTCTTTGTCTGCTTCCTGGTTCATCTGCACAGCCTGAATAATCAAGGGATGGTCTGAGGAGAGGGAAGCTTCTGCTGGCGAAGAGTCGAAGCTCAGACTTCCTTCAGCAGGTTTCTGCCCCGCTGTCCACCTGTAAGTCGTCTCAGCAGCATAGACCCGGCTGTGGGGCAGGTAGGCTGCATATGAGTGAACTGTAGTTAGGAGCAGAGATGCTTTCAGCCATTATGATGTGTCACTGTGGAGTCAATCCCTAATGAAACGCTCTCTTCTTCCATAATCAGACACATGGAGTTTCCTTCATGTGGAAACTGTTAGCGCCACAAACACACAGCTCCTCATGAAATTATCCACAGACACACTCTGATGCAGCCACACACACCCAGCAGCAAGCAGCCACACACACCCAGCATAGTAATTACACAGCTGCAGAGAGCGCCGGGGCTCAAAACGCTGTTTAACAAATCAATTTGAGAATGCTTACCTTGTAAAGCTGTTTGTGTCGGTGTGTGTGTGCGGACACTTCCTTGAGCTGATCCATTAAGGCGTTAACAAAGAGCTGTGCTCTACTGCGCTGCTGGAAATGTGTAATTGGAAGGATAGCTAAGGACCGACACACAAATACACTTTATTGATCCCTGGCATCTCCCTCCCAGCGCCTCCAGCTAGCACTCCCATCCAGCCCCAGCAAGGGCCCTCAGCCAGCGCACCGCCACGCTGTCACCACCGCCGGCACTTTACCCACCAATCAATAGTGTTTTATTTTCTCATATCTTTAAATGGACGAATATCCTGAATATGATTTTTATAACAGCAGGGAGGGATGTGATGGAAAAGAAAAGGACGGGTGGGGTGCAACGGGGGGAGGAAAAGGGAGGGGAGCGCCTTTCCAGAAGTTCCCAAGAATCACAGGGGAAGTTGGAGAAGGAGGCCGCCAGCAGCAGACGGAAGCCGGCGTTGACCCGAACACCATTTGCATGTTAAGTGGTGTCAATCTGCATTGATTCGCCGCCAAATGAAATGCAGCGGCTTCAATAGCGCCGCTGCTTTACAAGGGCCTCCAAGCTGCTACATCCAGCCTATTGGATTCAGATTAACAGGCTCAGGATGCTGCAAACTGAGCAACTTATCTTTAATTAAAATCACTTCCTCCTGCGGGGCCAGCGGGACTGGACTTCTCTGGACCGGGCTGCATGTTAGCGCACCGGGATGGGAATCATTCCAACTGGAACGGTCAGAGCAGCGGCTGCTGGAACGACACCCATAAAAAGAGGCTTCAGGGGATCAGGAGCCGTCCGGCCCAGAAACGCTTCAATCAGACCTTTTACAGTATAAATAACCTTTTTAGTAAAATAAATGTTTTTATTATTGAATTAAGGAGGTAAGTGAGAAACTTTACCAATAGAACAAGACAATTTACATGTAAAATATCAGAAAAAACAATTGCATTGTCTTATTTCAAGTAAATATTATATAATTATCTTATTTTAAGTGTAAAACTTCTCATTCTGTTGGGAAATCATCTTATTAACCTACGAAATTAAGGGTAAATACACCTAAAATAAGAATTTTTATTTATTTCTGGATTGCTTTTGCAGTACAGGTTCTGCCAGGAAGTGACTGCATCTCAGCCCCCGCATAGATATATATGAGATAGAGCCCTTGCACACCATGATGTAAGGCTGATTAATGGGGCCCAATAAAGGACTAAGGAGTTTAAATAACTTCACATCTCAAATCAGGCACAATATCATGACAGTTGGGGAACCAGTCAGTAAAATCTATTTCCAATCTCATGGCTTCAGCCAGCCGTCAGCTAGGGGGCGCCGTGTGTAGAGTGACGCAGTCTCAAATTAGGAGCAATATTTGGTTACTTAGCGTATTTTAAGAGAAAAATGACAGATTTTCAGCGACATCCCCAGCGGTCATTCTGCAGACTGCAAACATGAACATCTACCATTCTCCCCAACAGTAGGGCGGCGTTACGGGGATAAAAATGTCTTCCACGACGTCTGCATCACCTACCTTCTCAAGTTGATGAGGTTTTAGTTTATGGTAGACCATTTTTACAGATAGTATTTCATTAGTCTGTGTAAGGTATAGATTTCAGTACCGTCTCAGTTCCACTCTCTAACTTTACTGTAGTTACTTTTCGGCGTAATGGGCGATCCCCAACGCTGGTTTCGTTTGGCTCCTTGCTGCCGTAGCAAAGATGTTTTACCTCCATGGCTGCGCTAAGCCGGCACTAGCGAAACTAATTGCCAAGCAAATATACATAGGTTAAGAGGCTGAGCTAGATGATTAAATAACATAGTTATGTATAATATAACATTTCTGACTGTATATCCCTGTGCTGTTACGACACTGTAGCTTTTGAAGAAAAGAGCAGATTTATTTTATTCCAAGTGAATTTTGTTTACGCCAGTTCATTCATTGAAGCAGGAAACCTTTAAAACTAAATAAATATTCAGTTTTGGGGGCCTTTTATTTACCAAGTTTGGGGATGCCTGCGCTAAATAACCATAATATTGCTTCTATTGTTTGATTGGTTAACTTTACAAACGGCGCCGCATAGTCAGCCACCTGCAGGGCGACACGGTGTCTGGGTGGATCAGAGGTACTTTCAAAGAAAAAAACAGGGCAGACTTGTGAGGCCTGCTATGATTGATTTATTCTCCTCTTTGCAAAGACATGATGACAAAGAAGACTGTTGACCCCACCGACCCAGAACCTCTCCATCAGAAGCTCTGCCCTCCATCTGCCAGTGGACCTCCAGCTTCCTGACAGACCAGAAGTAGCAGGTGAAGCTCCAGGCATCCTGGAGACTTCCTCTTCCCTTCACTGCTGTCCTGGGTCTGATCAGGCCATCCATGAGTCTGCTCCCCTACAGGAGGCCCTCTGGCCCAGTCAGCACCACCCTGATAAAGACGGTGAAGAAGACGACGATAAACTCAACAAATTCAACCAG
>JAGKQL010000054.1:37649095-37709968 GCA_018398635.1 Cyprinodon brontotheroides | reverse complement strand
CCATAGACCTCCATTATTTGAATGTCAGCAGACAGCAAGAAGCCTCCCAGATCTCCAGATGCATTTGAGATATCAAAAAAGTACTCCAGAGTGTTGTTCAGCATGGGGGTGAGTAGAAAATGAAGGCTAATCATGTTTTGGGTGTACTATTCCTTTAAATATTTCCATTTATAAACAAAACAAAAAAAGAGAGAACAGCAGACCAAGATGTTCAACTTCTAAAAGCAGGAAAACTGTAGTCTGGCTCTGGGTTTAGGTGCGTTTTTTGGTGGACACAGTAGATGAATGTTGAGATAATCAGAGAAAATCTAACTTAAAGGCATAGTGGAGGATTTTCATGCATTTTTTTAAAAGACCAACCCTGTACCCGCTCCCCTCTGCAGAGTGGGTACAGAGTTGTGTATGTGCAGAAAGTAATGCCGTCGTCACTTCTTGCCTCCATGATCTAAGCTTAATTAGTTTCAGGGACCTATTGTCACAAACTGTGGTTGGTGCAAAGCAGGGACCTGATGATCCGCCACACTGTGGGCTGCTGTTCAGGAAAGAACCCTCTGGTGTGACGGTGAGCTGGACTTTCCTTCAGCATCCACTGGAACTTCCCCCAGAATGGCTCATGGTGGAGGCGTTCTGAGATCAGACCAGATCCCCTCTGCCCCAGGGCTCCCTGTCCCTCCAGCGTTGAAGAAGGATTGCTGTGCTGCGTATCTGCTGCCATTACTTCCTACTTACTTACTTACCTTTATACCACCTAAAAGCTCCAAAACTGGAAGATGCAGATGAACTGAATAAATGGGACTGATCTGCATTCTGAGAGCTGTGATGAGGAGGAGTCAGCAGAGTAAAAAGTTCACCAAAGACTGAAGACCATCGGGTCACATCATCCCAGATCACTTCCTCTATTCTCCGTGCTCCTCCTCCGTCCTCCTGCCCCCCCTCCCGCCCGGCCCGTCGGTCCGTCTTGGTGAAAGGCCAGTTTGAGCACAAAGGCTGGCGGTGCAGGTAGTTATAGAGCT
The DNA here is from genome assembly GCA_018398635.1 of Cyprinodon brontotheroides. NCBI lineage: Eukaryota > Metazoa > Chordata > Actinopteri > Cyprinodontiformes > Cyprinodontidae > Cyprinodon > Cyprinodon brontotheroides. The sequence continues at coordinate 37,708,955 of JAGKQL010000054.1, read as the reverse complement.
CCATTGTCACCCAGCCGTTCTCTATCTGCTCCATCTTAATAAGAGCAGTCATCATTTAGAGTCTAAGTCGCTCTCAGCCTTCTCGCTTTAATTATGACATATCGATTGTCTCGTTAAGTCTAGTTTGGCTTAATGAAATCTATTGTAGCCTCTAATTCTGTCTTCCATTGTCCGGCCCTGCAGCACTGACTGGTAGATGTGGACCTGGGCTCTCTTTGTGTCGTATAATCGGACTCTGTGTGTGGCTCCTTCTCATGCCTGTTTGGGTCCCGGTTAATCTCCTCCTTGTGTGCTCTTTCAGGCGGTGTTTGCGTGGATCGCCGCGCTCCAGGCCCGAGTGTGTTTCTGCATCTGGAGTTGTGTTGGTCTTTGCATCGACGGGTCCCCGCTCTAAAAGGCGCCGCTGTCACCGTTTATCTGCTGCTTCCTGATTCCCTTCCATCGACTCTCAGCCAATCAATTCACTAAATGATGCAATTATACGCCCCCCCTCTCCTCACCCCCACATTTAAAGTTGAGAGGTTTATTTTGGATCAATCCCGACCACTTTGTGTGCAAATTACACAATTGCATTGCCTTCAGATTCTTTAGGCAGCCCAATTGGAGCGAGCCCTGGGTGTGAATGCCTAATGAGGGCCCCTGTCCTTCAAAAAGACTCTGTCGAACACAGATGGAGACAATTAGAGGAGGGAGGAAGGCAGAAAAAACACTCATTCCTGCTTCTTTTCTGTGTTCCATGGTTTAAAAAGTACGTTTGCATGACGATTTTCTACCATTTCCAGGTTTCTCCCAGGTCAACACAGAGCGGACATCAGTCCAATAAGTTACTATCTGCATATTTCATAAGAAAGTCTAAAAGTAAACTCACCTTGTTTGGCGACAGAACTAGCAAACATTTCTCCGTTTGCCAGTAGAGGAAGGGAACGTCGCCTGGAAATCCCAGCTGATGCTCCTTTCTAAGCATAAAGGCAGCAGATCTGGTTATCTTAGAAACAATCTCAGTCTGAAATGTCATAGAAAACTGGAGGTCAATGAAAATGAAACCGATTTCCATGACAACCAACCACAACAGATTAAACACGGTTTAAATATTCGTACAGCATTTAGAGCCCAGAGAGCTGACCTTTGACCTTCCACGTTCCATGACTGTAACAGGACAAAAAAAAAACCTCGGCTGTTAAACTCACATCATTTTTTAAATATTTTTATTCCAGGTTGAGGGAAATCTGTTTGCTTCTCACTTCCAGCTGCAGCCTGCAGACGGACGGTTCAGCTGCCCTAAAAAATAAGAACAGTTAGTTTATTAAACACCGACTATCAGGCAAACAGCAGCCTCTTCTATCCAGCCAAAGATCCAGGATTTGTTTCAGCTGGCCCTTTAGGGCCCATCGCTCACCTGCCGGAGAAAAACTGCACTACACCCTCAGTCCAGCAGGTGGCGGTAATAAAACCTCACAACTTTACTCCTTTCCTTGCTGTAGAGCTTGATCAGTTATTGTTTTGGTTTCTGCTGATGGATCCTGTCATCAGTTCTTTCATCAATAAGTCGAACTGGACTCATAAAAAGTTTCAATAATTAACAAATATTTTATTTTAGTTTCAAGCTGCATCTGTTTAAAAACTTCTGAACACAGATTTTCTTTCTCTGACAGGATCACTGTTTTTCAGCTGCATAATTGCACAGTTTATATCAATGCTCCGAACCTTCAGATCAAGCGTTTTGCACCATGTCACACTTTTTACATTTGATCACTGTTACACTTTAAGGAATGGAAAGCTGTACTAAATAAAATGTAGTCAAAGTTTTTAAAAGTAGAATCCTTGATGCAGATGGAGGAGTTACTTTAAAGCATCCTGAATGAATTGAAGCAGGAATATTTAAAGCTGCTAATGAAGCATTTTAATGAAGCTGGTTTCAGGTGAGAATAAAGGGTCCAGGTGTGAATCCAGGAACGGTTATTAGACAGCAGGCCTCTGAGCCTGAGCTCTTCAGAGATCCTCAGACCAGAAGGAGCTCTTAGTGAAATTATATCAGGGACATCTTTATTTTAGTGTTTTTTTCTTTTTCTGCTCCTAAAGTGAAGCAGTGTGAAGCTGAGAGAAGCTGGAGTTCTTCTCTGGAGACCTGCTGTCTGATAATACTGAATATAACAGTCGTACTGTTATTATCATGGAGATGACATCCACTGCTTCTCCTCCAGTTTCATCAGCTGCATGGAACGTCATTTATGGAAGATCCAGAAGATGTCATTTGATTGAATGTTTCCAGTATTTTTCAGAGTATGAAATGTTCTCCTTAAATGTGTTTAAATTCAGAGGAGGAGAATCCGACCATGATGACGTCAGCATGAAGCGTCTCTATTTCCATATTTGGTCGTTTCTCCAAGTCAAATCTATCTACTCCGGCAGCCAATCAGAGTGAAGCAGATCATCATGAGATGATTAGGAAGCAAATCGGCTCCAAACATTTGATGCTTCGGATAATTGATGAATAAATTCCTTTGAATGATTAATTGGGTCCAATAGACGAATCCTCTTCACTAAAACACATCGTCTGTCCAACCAGGCTCCGACCAAAACATCTGGACCCTGATTTGATCCACAGCAGAGTTTGCTGGATTATTCATCGATTATAAGAAAGATTCTCCTCGGATTAGGTCACTAATCTGCATTTATGTATGTATTCCCATAAAATAAGAGAATCTGCTAATGATAGATGCAGATATTTCATTATTCTAGATATAAATCCTCTTATTTCGTTCCTTAACTTCCTGCTCAAAGTGAGAGAAAATACAGCTTCCTCCTGGAAAAGGATTTAGACTTCAGTGTATACCTTAAATACAGGGGCCACACCAGGGTCCATCACAGGGGGCCATCACAGGGGCCACAGCAGGGGCCATACCAGGGGCCACACCAGGGGCCATACCAGGGGCCATACCAGGGGCCACACCAGGGGCCATATCTGGGGCCACACCAGGGGCCATACCAGGGGCCACACGAGGGGCCATCACAGGGGCCACAGCAGGGGCCATATCAGAGGCCACACCAGGGGCCATCACAGGGGCCACAGCAGGGGCCATATCAGAGGCCATACCAGGGGCCACACCAGGGGCCATACCAGGGGCCACACCAGGGGCCATATCTGGGGCCACACCAGGGGCCATACCAGGGGCCATACCGGGGGCCACACCAGGGGCCATATCTGGGGCCATACCAGGGGCCATACCAGGGACCATATCTGGGGCCATACCAGGGGCCATACCAGGGACCATATCTGGGGCCATACAAGGGGCCACACCAGGGGCCATATCTGGGGCCATACCAGGGGCCATATCAGGGACCATATCTGGGGCCATACAAGGGGCCACACCAGGGACCATATCTGGGGCCATACCAGGGGCCATATCAGGGACCATATCTGGGGCCATACCAGGGGCCATATCAGGGACCACATCTGGGGCCATACCAGGGGCCATCACAGGGGCCATACCAGGGGCCATATCAGGGGCCATCACAGGGGCCATCACAGGGGCCATATCTGGGGCCATACCAGGGGCCATATCAGGGACCATATCAGGGGCCATACCAGGGGCCATATCAGGGGCCATATCAGGGGCCATCACAGGGGCCATACCAGGGGCCATCACAGGGGCCATATCTGGGGCCATATCAGGGGCCATACCAGGGGCCATCACAGGGGCCATATCTGGGGCCATACCAGGGGCCATATCAGGGACCATATCAGGGGCCATACCAGGGACCACATCTGGGGCCATACCAGGGGCCATCACAGGGGCCATACCAGGGGCCATATCAGGGGCCATCACAGGGGCCATACCAGGGGCCATCACAGGGGCCATATCTGGGGCCATACCAGGGGCCATATCAGGGACCATATCTGGGGCCATATCAGGGGCCATACCAGGGGCCATATCAGGGACCATATCAGGGGCCATACCAGGGGCCATATCAGGGGCCATACCAGGGGCCATACCAGGGACCATATCTGGGGCCATATCAGGGACCATATCTGGGGCCATATCAGGGGCCATACCAGGAGCCATACCAGGGACCATATCTGGGGCCATATCAGGGGCCATACCAGGGGCCATACCAGGGACCATATCTGGGGCCATATCAGGGACCATATCTGGGGCCATATCAGGGGCCATACCAGGGGCCATACCAGGGGCCATATCTGGGGCCATATCAGGGACCATATCTGGGGCCATATCTGGGGCCATATCAGGGACCATATCTGGGGCCATACCAGGGGCCATACCAGGGACCATATCTGGGGCCATACCAGGGGCCATATCAGGGACCATATCAGGGGCCATACCAGGGGCCATACCAGGGGCCATATCAGGGGCCATACCAGGGGCCATACTAGGGGCCATATTAGGGGCCATATCAGGGGCCATCACAGGGGCCATACCAGGGGCCATACTAGGGGCCATATTAGGGGCCATATCAGGGGCCGTATCAGGGACCATCACAGGGGCCATACCAGTGACCATATCAGGGGCCATACCAGGGACCATATCAGGGGCCATACCAGGGGCCATATCAAGGGCCATACCAGGGGCCTTTCATATGAATGTAATTCCTGATACATTCTGTCCCTCCTTAAACATCAGGATCCCAATGATTGTAAATAAACCTCTGGTGACCCTCAGCTGCAGTCAGAGGCCCTTAAAGGGGCCAGTCACCCACATCCTCCTCTGACCCCGCCCCTCTCTGTCTCTGATGTTTAGCCGTCAGGCAGCGGCTGGCCGCCTCTGATCGTTGACTCCTGCCGGAGCCGCTGTGTGTGTGCAGTGGGAGAGAGCCAATCTATTCCCCTTAGTCCAACATGGCCGCCGGTGCTGGCTGGCTGGAGGGATGATGGATGACGGCTCAGAGCCAGCGTCTCAGACAGCTGCTGGGTCCGAGTGGAAACTTGGAGGTGACGGAGCAGTGACCCTCTCCTCTGAAGCACAGGCTGACCTGGATTGGTTGCTTCCCACTGGGAAGTCTGAGTTTGTTCTGCTGTATACTGGGCTGCTCCCAGCAGAGACCAAAGCTCCCAGTACAACCAGCACTGTGCTGCTGTCCTGCTTTCCTGACACTGGGAACCAGTAACCGCTGGCGGACTAAAGGAAAACCATGGAGACATGGAGGCTTTGTTTAAACCACAGAAGGAGGCAGCGAGGACGTCTCTGTGGAGGAGGGCCCTTCTAATGTCTGATTGGTTTATTGAGAAACGATTCATTTATCTTTAAACCAAAATAACTTTAGAAATAATCCTTTTATCCTTTTATTAATAAACAGCAGATAAAAATCAGTTGGTTCAACAGAAACATATAAACAAAGAATTATGTTATATTATAATCAGCTGGATTTTCTGAGCCTCAGTTTTAAATAAAAAACTCTGATTTAGTTAATTGGAAAAAAGCAATTCAATACAAAATGACACTTCGGTTTTAATAATTATAATTTTATAAATGTTCAGGAAATTCAATTCATTTTTGGTTTAAATCAATTCAGATTTATTGTTTCTAAACTAAAATTATTTAGATAAACCCAATCATTAAATGTTCTTTAATATCTAGTCAAATAAAGGAAACTTTTAAAGCATCTGAAGTATTTTAACTTGACAGAATTCATCCTGTTGCTCCTGATTAATAAGCATTTTATCTTTGTTAGGATTATGATCATTGATGATGTGTGAGTCTGTTAAACCCTAATAATAGCTGCCTGCTGTGTCTGAACTAATGTTTCCCCAGTAGTTTATCTAATGAGGACAGTTCCTCTCTCAGGATAAAAAGTCATCTTCATTCTGAACGTGGCAAAGATTTGGAAATAGAAAGAGAATCTAACCCTTCATCTTAGAACAAAGTGTGATATTTGATAAGGCTAGAGCCATGGATGTCTCCTCATCTGCAAACATCTATCATGTAAAGATGAAGACTACAGTTGTATAAAATGCTTCTCTAACTGGGATTCGGGGCGTCTTCATTAGATGTGACGCTACGTTCAGACCGGAAGCAGCAGAGGCAGCAGAAGCAGCTAGTTTACAGCTAAAGTCAATGGTTGACGCGCATCAAGGTGCATCAAAAGGCCCCACAGCGTGTTGGTCAGCAGGTGCAGCACCTCATGAACTTCTGAGCATCTGAGGCGCTTCATTAGCAGCAGCTGCTGGAGTTGGAAAAACTGAACTTTAGCTGCTGGACGCATCACATCAGCCAATCAGAGAAGCTGATCTGGGAGCTGGCAGGGAGTCAGACACAGCACTGCTGATGCAGAGCGCCATGATCACTCCTCTGAAACTGTTTATTAACACTTAAATTAACCTAAAATGTAGAAACCTGCCGGCAGAATCTGTTGGCTTTTATTATCCTGCTGCCTGCAGTTTGGATTAGGTACGTGAAAAACGCTAACATCTACTTCCAGCCGGCACCAACAGTAGGGGAAAAACCCCCAAGAGGCTCCTGGGTCTGAGGCAGCTGCTGCTGGGGATTCCCAGTGACAGCGCGATCACCGGGTATGTGGGGGTCTGAGCGTCTCTACAGAGAAATAATCTTGAAGGCAGGATGGTAATCTGATGAACTGACTGCATTTACAATGTTTTCAGGAGGACTTTCTCACTTCAACATAGATTCAAACTACTTTTTACCCGCTGATCACAGCTAATATAGCTGCCATTATTCCAGGCAAAGAAAGGATAGAGCAGATCTGCCCAATGCACATCAGACCCACTTTACCACCACGCAGCTAGAGCAGCAAAGATGCTTCAGCCGCACATCAGAAATAAACTTGTAGAAGCAACAAAAATGAAGCAGCAGGTGCGTTTTAGCTGCTCCTGCTGCGTGCGATCTGAACGTAGCATGAGCTCAGTCGGTAAACAGCTGTCCTCTGTAACTCTAATGCTACATTCACAGTAAAAGCAGCAGAAATGCACATGCTGCTTCATTTTTTATGCTTGTCCAAGTTTAGTTCTGATGCGCAACAGGAGCCTAGTGCTCCAAACGCGCTGCGGGACGTTTAGCATGTAAACTAGCTGCTCCTGCTGCCTTTGCTGCTTTTTATTGTGAACGTAGCGTAAGAAACTTCTCTGATTTGACTAAGATTAAAATGTCTGTTGTCATGTCTCCTGGTTATTTAATACATAAACTTTATGAAGTGTTATTCGAAGAGTTTGTTGTCAGTGATCTCTCCTCAGGAAAAGACCTAGAGGGAGAAAGCTTCAAGGTTTAAACACAGAGCTTCCATAATCCTCATTAACCAACTGAACAGTCCTGTTTAAACCCAACATCAGTCTCAGACCATGCAGCTCAGGCCACACCCCCTGCCCGGCCAGCAGCCAATCAGGACTTCCTCATTCCTCAGATTGTCAGATGTTCTGCTCAGACTTCAGGTGATTTCTGATGTTGTTGACCTAAATCCTAAAATAAAAGTACATCTCTCTGTCTTTTCAGGTATAGTTATTGATTTTGTACTTTAGCCCAGTGAAATGTTTACTCCAAACTGGACATACTGGTGGACATGCAGCTTCTTCTTTACTGGTGAGTGACGGTGCTGGAATGATTAGGACTGGTTCTTCCATGTGCTCCTGTCACCCAGCTGATGGGAGCACTGGGAGCGCTGGCTGGTTCTGAAGCTCACATGGTGGACAGTGGAGGAAAAGGTCAGCAGAGGTCATCAGCTGACCTCCTGGTCAGGATGTGGAGATGCCTCCATTGCAGCCGCGGCTGGCTCAGTCCGATAAAACACTACGATCAGAGGAGATCTGATGGGTTGGAGTATCAAGAGAGACTGAAACAGCAGCGTGTCAGCAGAGGTCAAAGTTCAGCCATACTGCCAGCACTCTCTCCTCCATGTTTGGTTTGGCTCTGCCTACTCTGATCCCATCAGGTAAAGCTGCGGGTCCGGAGGAACGGAGCAAAAGAGGAAGAAAAAAGACGGCGAGGTGAATCTTCCTCCAGAAAAAACATGAGAGATAAGAGAGGAGGAGGAGGAGGAGGAGAAGGAGGAGGAGGAGGAGGAGGAGGAGGAGGAGGAGGAGGCCCAGTAAATCAGCCAGCGTCTTGTCAACACCTCCCACCAGCTCCCCCCCAGGGGCTTCTGGAGCCACTGAGCTGAGAATAACAAATGGCCGTCATTGGCCAGGCAAAAAGCTGTGATTATAATTATCACATCCCACACTGACCTTGCATAAACCTTAATCCTTCTCCAATGGAGCATTTAAATAGGCTGCCAACAGCGACAGAGACGTAGGGAGGGAGGCAGGAAGGGGGAGAGAAGGCAGGAGGAGGCGGGGGGAGCAGAGACAAATGGAAAGACGGGAAAGTGGAGGAACAGCTGGGAGGAGAGAACGAGTTTAGCGGAGCTGCTCTGGAGGCTCAGCGGAGAGGAGGTCCAACTGTCCAAAGGACGGCTCGACGATGGAGAGGAGGTCCAAACTGTCCAAAGGAAGCTGGACGATGGAGAGGAGGTCCAACCGTCCAAAGGAAGCTGGACGATGGAGAGGAGGTCCAACCGTCCAAAGGAAGCTGGACGATGGAGAGGAGGTCCAACTGTCCAAAGGAAGCTGGACGATGGAGAGGAGGTCCAACCGTCCAAAGGAAGCTGGAAGATGGAGAGGAGGTCCAACCGTCCAATGGAAGCTGGACGATGGAGAGGAGGTCCAACTGTCCAATGGAAGCTGGACGATGGAGAGGAGGTCCAACTGTCCAAAGGAAGCTGGACGATGGAGAGGAGGTCCAACCGTCCAAAGGAAGCTGGACGATGGAGAGGAGGTCCAACCGTCCAATGGAAGCTGGACGATGGAGAGGAGGTCCAACTGTCCAATGGAAGCGCTGGACGATGGAGAGGAGGTCCAACTGTCCAATCCAAAGGAAGCTGGGCGATGGAGAGGAGGTCCCAACCGTCCAAAGGAAGCTGGATGACGATGGAGAGGAGGTCCAACCGTCCAAAAGGAAGCTGGGAGATGGAGAGAGGAGGTCCAACCGTCCAAAGGAAGCTGGACGATGGAGAGGGAGGTCCAACCGTCCAAAGGAAGCTGGAAGATGGAGAGGAGGGTCCAACCGTCCAAAGGAAGCTGGAAGATGGAGAGGAGGTCCAACCGTCCAAAGGAAGCTGGAAGATGGAGAGGAGGTCCAACCGTCCAAAGGAAGCTGGAAGATGGAGAGGAGGTCCAACTGTCCATTAAGCGAAGCTGGAAGACGGAGAGGAGGTCCAACCGTCCAAAGGAAGCTGGAAGATGGAGAGGAGGTCCAACTGTCCATTAAAGCTTGAAAACTGGCAATGGAGAGGGAGGTCCAGCCGGTCCAAAGGAAGCTGGACGATGGGGAGTAGGTCCAGCAGTCCATAAGAAGCTGGACGATGGAGAGGAGGTCCAACTGTCCAAAGGAAGCTGGGCGATGGAGAGGAGGTCCAACTGTCCATAAGAAGATGGGCGATGGAGAGAGAGGTCCAACTGTCCAAAAGAAGATGGACGATGGAGAGGTCCGGTCCAACTGTCCAGGCAAGAAGATGGACGATGGAGAGAGGTCCAGCCGTCCCAAAGGAAGCTGGAAGATGGAGAGGAGGTCCAACCGTCCATAAGAAGATGGACGATGGAGGGAGGTCCAACCGTCCAAAGGAAGCTGGACGATGGAGAGGAGGTCCAACTGTCCAGCCAAAAGCTGGACAATGGAGAGGAAGGTCCAACCGTCCAAAGGAAGCTGGACGATGGAGAGGAGGTCCAACCGGTCCAAAGGAAGCTGGAAGATGGAGAGGAGGTCCAACCGGTCCAAAGGAAGCTGGACGATGGAGAGGAGGTCCAACTGTCCAAAGGAAGCTGGACGATGGAGAGGAGGTCCAACTGTCCAAAGGAAGCTGGAAGATGGAGAGGAGGTCCAACCGTCCAAAGGAAGCTGGACGATGGAGAGGAGGTCCAACCGTCCAAAGCGAAGCTGGACGATGGAGAGGAGGTCCAACCGTCCAAAGGAAGCTGGACGATGGAGAGGAGGTCCAACCGTCCAAAGGAAGCTGGACGATGGAGAGGAGGTCCAACCGTCCAAAAGAAGCTGGACGATGGAGAGGAGGTCCAACTGTCCAAAGGAAGCTGGACGATGGAGAGGAGGTCCAACCGTCCAAAGGAAGCTGGACGATGGAGAGGAGGTCCAACCGTCCAAAGGAAGCTGGAAGATGGAGAGGAGGTCCAAAGCTGTCCAAAGGAAGCTGGAAGATGGAGAGGAGGGATCCAACTGTCCATTAGGAAGCTTGACAATGGAGGGGAGGATGGAGAGGAGCCAACCGTCCAAAGGAAGCTGGAAGATGGAGAGGAGGTCCAACTGTCCATTAAAAGCTGGAAGATGGAGAGGGAGGTCCAACTGTCCAAAGGAAGCTGGACGATGGGGAGTAGGTCCAGCAGTCCATAAGAAGCTGGACGATGGAGAGGAGGTCCAACTGTCCATAAGAAGATGGACGATGGAGATGAGGTCCAACTGTCCATAAGAAGATGGACGATGGAGAGGAGGTCCAACTGTCCATCAAGAAGATGGACGATGGAGAGTAGGTCCAGCAGTCCATAAAGAAGCTGGACGATGGAGAGGAGGTCCAGCTGTCCCTAAGAAGATGGAGGATTGAGAGGAGGTCCAACTGTCCATAAGAAGATGGACGATGGAGAGGAGGTCCAACTGTCCATAAGAAGCTGGACAGATGGAGAGGGAGGTCCAACTGTCCAAAAGGAAGCTTGAAGACGGAGGGGAGGTCCAAGAGGACAATCGGAGGTCCAAAGGAAGCTGGACGATGGAGAGGAGGTCCTCAAGAGGAGGAGGAGGTCCAACTGTCCATTAACGAAGCTTGGAGAAGAATGGAGGGGAGGTCCAACTGCGTCCAAAGGAAGCTGGAAGATGGAGAGGAGGTCCAACCGTCCAAAGGAAGCTGGAAGATGGAGAGGAGGTCCAACCGTCCAAAAGAAGCTGGACGATGGAGAGGAGGTCCAACCGTCCAAAGGAAGCTGGACGATGGAGAGGAGGTCCAAACACGTCCAAAGGAAGCTGGAAGATGGAGAGGAGGTCCAACCGTCCAAAGAAGCTGGAAGATGGAGAAGGAGGTCCAACCGGCCCGCAAAGGAAGCTGGAAAGATGGAGAGGGAGGTCCAGGAGTCCAAGTAAGAAGCTGGACGATGGAGAGGAGGTCCAACCGTCCATAAGAAGCTGAAAGATGGAGAGGAGGGTCCAACTGTCCATAAGAAGATGGACAGATGGAGAGGAGGAGTCCAGCTGTCCATAGGTAGAGAAGAGCTGGACCAAATTGATGCAGTCAGGAGGTCAACTGTCCATAAGAAGATGGACAATGGAGAGGAGGTCCAACTGTCCATAAGAAGCTGGACAATGGAGAGGAGGTCCAACTGTCCCACGCCGGAAGCAAAGGAGGAGCTCCAGCAGATGGAAGCTGGAAGTGAGGTCAGGAGGTCCCAGCCATAAAAAGCTGGTTTGCAATGGAGAGAAGGTCCTTCAACTGTCCATAAGAAGCTGCACGAGAAGGAGGTCCAACTGTCCAGGAAGCTGGACGATGGAGAGGAGGGAGGTCAAGGCTGGAAGATGTTAGAAGCTGGGCTTGGCGATGGAGAGGAGGTCCAACTGTCCATAAAAGAAGCTGGGATAGATGGAGAGGAGGTCCAACTGTCCCATAAGAAGCTGGACGATGGAGAGGAGGTCCAACTGTCCATAAGGAAGCTGGACGATGGAGAGGAGGAGCTGAAAATGTGATGATGATGAAGACTAACTCAAAGTTCTCTCCTTTTTTCCAGTCAGTGAACACACCGTATGCTGACAACATCCAGGTCTGGTTACTCCATCTTCAGAACCATCAGAACCAGGGAGGCGTTTATTCCAGAGCAAAGCCCAGCAGAAACACACAGCCTGCAGCTCTCAGGTAAACATGCAAACAATTGATCAGGGAAGCGAATCTAATCCCAGGTCTATGAAAGCAGAACCAGCTGAGGTCATGATGGGACCAAAGAGACGGCAGCCCTGCGCCTCCGCCCAGGAAGCTGAGCGGCTTCCAGACATCAGCAGGACCAGAAAGCTCAGACTTCTTCAGACAGAAAGATCAAACATTTCTGATGGTTTATAACCAGTCAGGTTAAATGGATCCACTGGGAACATCTCTCTGCTGGGAGCATCTCCTCCTCCGGATGCTTCAGCAGAGCTACCACTTCCAGCCACTCAAAGCTTCAGCTTCTCTCTTCTTTTAACAAAAGAATAGAACTAGAATAGAAAAGATTATTTTTCACCAACATGGCTAAAACTTTTATAATCCTACTAAATAGGACACAACTCAATGAACGTTGCACCATATTTATTAACCTTTTCCATATGAATGCTTTTTGCATCATTATTTTTAAACTGGTTTCCTTTTCCCCTCCACTGTTTACATTCTGATCACTGCTGCACTTTATAATTTTGTTTTGTATGTGTATAAATGATAATAAAGTGTGTCTAAGTCTGAAGTGAAGCTGTCCTGGATGATGTTGGTTGGTTCTGGACCTCTGCTCTGCTCCGATTGGATCCTTGTTATCGTCATGGTTGTTATTATCATTCCAACACTGCCTGCTAAGCGTTCAGGAGATCAATCATGGGATTATCTAATTATTGTTGTAATAAAGGTTCGTCTCATTACAATAATCAAGTGAAAAGAACCCCCCCCACACACACACACACACACACACCCACAGTGATAGGAGCAGCCGTGAGGAGCGCAGGCCACCGCTGGGTCGCTCTAAATCCATAAATCATAATGTTTCTGCTTCTGCAGAATTTCATTTCCCTGCCGGTGTCTTATCAGCCTGAGGAGGGATATACAGCCCATCACCGCGCTCGTTTATTATCTCTGTGAATAGGCTGTGGCAGGGATAGGGCTATAACCTGGCAGGATCAGGCAACAGACTGGATTAGACCATTAACTGAAATAGCATATCAGGGCTAAGTCTATTACCTAAAGCGTCGGGATATCACGCTCCCATCCAGATATTCACTAACCAGATGCAACCATTGGAAGGTTCCTCTCATTTCTCCCCTTATCATCTCTCCCTCTCTCTTTCCCTCCCTCTCTCTCCCTTCAGTGCACTGGATGGTTCCTCCAGACCGGTCCAGCCCAAAGGGTTCATCAATCTTCCAATCAGACCCAAAACGTTTTACTTTATGTTTTTTACTGAAAACTTAATTTTTCTGACAGGAGAACAGATTCAGATGTGCTTCCTGCTGAGTCAGCAGCCGGATCGGCTCCTTCAGAATCAAAGCACAAATCACAGCAGCCTTACTTGACTGACTGCTCGGTGGGGTAGAACTGGTTTTACTGGTAGAACTTAGCCTAGTAAGCTAGCCCCACCCACCAGAGGCCAAAATCATTTTTTCCTGCGATTGGTCTTGCCTCCATTAATGCCCCAGGCCCTAGAACTGGCGGGCTAATCACAACGCAGAGATGCGTTTTGGATTTCTGGATGCAAAGTGGGCGGGGATTTGAGGGCATGACGGGAATGCTGCGGGAAAGGAAGATGGCGACAAGTATTGAACAGTTCTGGTTTGACTCAGCTTTGGAATCAGTTCTGGAAGGATTAGACTTTGGGTTTTCGTTGAAACGTGAGCAGGAAGAGGCTCTACGCTCATTCATTTTTAAGAAGGATGTATTCGCCGTTTTACCGACAGGCTGTTTGTTTACACTCCCCCACCAGTTTCCTGTCGCGCTTCCTACGTCACAGTCAGTCAGTGGCGCTCATTGGTCAGAGCGTTGGCCAATAGCCACAGACATGGTTTGAAAGACAAATGGTTGTTCTCATCAACAATCTTCCAATGTCTCATTCATCGTGGGCCAGAATAAATAACACATTTAATCTCACATTTGGTCTGGTTTATCAGACTAGGTAGAACTGGTTTTACTGGTAGAACTGGTTTTCCAACATGACCAGACTGTTTAAGTCCTGTCCTTCCATCTCAGCCCGATCCATTTCCAATCTTTCATCGGGCCTCAAAGCTGTTAGAAGATGAGCAGTAGCACTCTCAGCCATTTTGCGGATGCTTCAGCATCAATAACAGGTAAACAGGTTGGTGAAGGAGCCGTCCTTCCATGGACAGAAAGCCTTCAAACAACATCAAAGAATTTTAGCTCCTTAAAGGAGGAGATGAAGACGGGGAATATCTTCCTCCTTTAAAGAGAATATACATAACATACAAAGAAAATGCATAAAGAAAAAATAGCCTATTTTGTTTCAGCAATAAATAAATAAAACTTTGCTGTTAATTGATTTTAATTCAACAAGAATTAGTTTGTTTTTTTTGTTTTTATTTAATGGAGCTGAGAGATAAAATATTATTTTCCTGAAGATCATCAAACTTCTGAGTTATTCCAAAAAACCTTGATGTAAATTTTTGATAGATCTCAGAAACTTATCAAAAGTAAAATTCTAAAAACACATTAGAGTAATTTATTCATGATGAGAGACAATATTTCAGTTACATTAAATATTGATGTTAGCGAAAGCTCTGTGTTCTCCTGTTCTTTTCCTGAGCAGAGATCAATGAGAACAAACTCTTTAAATAACACTTCTGTCACGATTGCAGCCCAGTTAGCTGATCTGATCAATCACTTCATTCACCTGCTGTTCCCTCCCCGCTATCTAATTATCATTATTCACCTGCTTTCTCTGCAGCCCAGCTATCGGGGCCAGATCATTATTCTTTCTTTGTTTGTTGGTATTTCTTCGTTCATTCATGTCAGTTATTTAGTTCTGCATTTTTGCTGGTACCATGTCTTGTGTCTGTTCTTCACTACCATTGAGCCCACCTGTCCCCATCTGAGCGTGTCTGTAGGAGCTTGTTGCTGAATTTATGGAACTTTGAACCTGCCTGAACGTTCTGAGGATTCCTGGAACCCTGGATCTGTCTGTTCCTGAGGGAACTCCTGGTCGGACTACAGACTCTTGGATCTTGGAACTGTTCGGTTCTGAACCGTTTCTCTGACCTGGATCGGTCTCCTGCCTGCTCACTGGGGCTGCTGCATTGGGGACACTTTGTACGGCTCTGAAGCGCATCTTGTCTAGCAGTCCATCGGGTGATCCTGCCTTCCTCTGAGAGGATGGACTGAACTGCTAAACCAGGACTCACTCTGATAATCATCAGCTGTCAGATGATCGTGGTCACTTACCTGTGTTTCTCCCTCCAGAGTGTCCGTGATTGGGTGGTGCCCCGCCCCCTCCTGCAGCCACTGTGGTCCACGTATCCTCAGCTGCCTGCGTTTCTATTCTGTACTGTTTTATTATTTTTCTGTTAATAAACGTTTGAAACTTCATATTGTCTGACTCGCCTTACTGGGTCCATCTGTCCGGTTAATGACAGCGTCATAATGTTTATGTATCAAATAACCAGGAGACATGATGAAATTATAATCTTACTCTGATCAGAGAAGATGCTTAGAGTTACAGGAGTCAGCGCTTAATAACTGGGCTCACCTCTCTTTGGAGCGGCCGTGTTTCACTTAGAGAATCATTTTATAAAACTCCAGTCTGCTGCATCATCACATCATAGATGTTTGCAGATGAGGAGACATCCATGACTCCAGCCTTATCAAAATATCACATTTTGTTCTTAGATGAAGGACGCCGCTATCATTCATTCCCAAATCTTTGCCACCTGCAGAATGAAGATGACTTTTTATTCTGACAGAGGAACTGTCCTCATTAGATAAACGATAGGGTTTAACAAAAAGATAGGGTTTAACAGACTCACACATCATCAATGATCATTATCCTAACAGTCTTCAAGTTTCAATTTGAGTAAAACTGTATCTTGTTTGATTAGTTTATCATTTTACATATTTCACATATTTTGAGGAAAATAAAACAGTAAGCAAATCAAGGAAGCGATTGATTAATTGCTATTAAGCTACTTATTTTTCTCTAATTCTGCTGCTTAATCAACCCAGAGCTGAATTATGAGAATCAGTTCAGTAATTTTACTATATTTACCCAGTTTATTAACAGCATGAATATCTGGACTGACTGAGCCACGATGATCTAAAGGATCTTTGATGCTTTTATCTTCATTTACAGTAAATCGTTAGATTTTGACTAAACTGAGGATCAGATATTATTTTTATGCCTTAAATTTAAATCATGCTGGAAGCTTTGAGAGGATTTCTACTTTCCACCAAAACCAGAGCTTTTAGCTCAGCTAAAGTCCACCTGTGATGACCTCATGATGACGGCGGAGAGGCCCAGCAGAGCTAAGCTCCTCCTCACCTCCCGCTGTGTTCATAGATAAATACTCCTGCTGTTTGAAGGTTTGATCGCCATCTTTGGTCTGGATTGATCCTCTTCCCGTCCGGTGCATCCGTGTTCCTCTGCTCCACAATTAGTTTGTTGATGTTGGTTTTAATTCCCATATGAAAAATGACCAAACATGATTCATTATCAAGGTTCTTCTTTTTATTGTGCTATTAAGGAACATTTGTTGTACCCCCAATGTTTTCCTCTCCGCCTACATTTATGTTACACCATTCTTTTTTTGCTTCAATACAAAAGCTGAGGAGAAAAAGTGACAATGTAAAAAAAGAAAGAAAATAATAACAATAAACATTATTTCTGCCAAAGTGAGAATATGTTGGATTAAATGAACAAAGCTCCATCTGCTTGCTAACTCTCATTTAGCATCTCCAACTTCACAGTTTTTTGAAAGTTACTAGAAATGCTGTTGGAAAATAAGTATTAACCCTCCAGTATTTACCTACAGTTTTGTCATATTAGAGTCGCAGACGATGACTGGAGGACAACAAATAAAAAAGAAGATCCTATAAATAGGTCTTTTGGAATTTGGAATAAGGTCAAGTTTTAATGCGACTTGAGATGTTTCCTTTAAATCAGGTAAACTATCTTTATCCTCAATATTTGTTTCTGTTTAACTTATAGATAACTTTCAGTTACACATTTAATGACTGAGCAGAAGAAATCACAGCCTGTTATCTCTGTCATTCAGTCAAAATGATTTATGTTTCTGCAGCTTGTTTTCACTATCAGCTTTCAATACGCTATTTAAAAAAAGCACATGTTTATGCAATATTATATCAATGTTTGTTTGATGAAGTATTAAATAGTGAAAATCATATTTATCAGTGTTTATTATTTGGTAGTTTTTATTGGCGTGGATCTTTCTGATGATGCTGGAGAACTATTCATTGGGACATGGTGCTGGTTCTGGTCTGTAATAAATGACAGAACCACTAATCAGTTTACTCTGGTTTCATTGTAGCTTACAGGAAAAGTCATATCTCATATTCAGAATTTTTGAAAGTTCTTTAAATATGAAATTATTCCATACTGTTCAATAAATAAGTGTTTTTAATTCAGAATAATTTTCATGTGAATGTGCTTTTACTGGAGGCATCCATGTTTGTCAAAAGAACACTACTGCCAATTAACCCCTACTGGTTTGTGACGCCACGGTGCGGTATCGATCTGTTTTTTAGGGGAAAAACATCAAAAAATGTTGATCAAGTACCATTTCAGTGCTGTATCTGACACTACTGCCACCTTTTTTTGTGGCGTCACGATTGCAACGCCAAGTCCAGTATTATCCAAGTCATCTTGAAAAACATTCTTCTTCCAAATGTTGGCTACATATTACGGGGTTTTTCTCTGGCCAGAAGTTAGATGGCAAATCCTCCCTCTTCAAGTTGGCGCATCCAACGACCAACCCGGCCCTGTGGGAGGATCAGGAATCAGAAAGGTGGAATAACTCTTTTTTCACTTTTACCCGATGTATTCCAGCATCCAGCCGCCATGCGCACGTGGGCATTGTCAGTTTCACTATAGCTCTGGTGAATTTCAATGGTGAAGTCCTCTGGAAATCTTCAATAATTGTTGTTGATTGCAGATGTGTGTCTAGTAAAGTTCCCATTGATTTAGCTTGTAAAGCTGGGAGAATGGCGCTAGGCTTACCGCTACCGTGGACGTCACTGCTGGAAGATGGCAGTAGGGAGGGGTTACTATATTTGGGCAATAATCCCAGACTAAGTGATTGCAACAAAAATGATCATGATTTAAATTTTTTTGTTGATTAATGCTAAATTACTAAATCACTGCAAAACATATTAGTTTTAGGTATAAATAATGATCCATTGATTCTTCCTTGCTGACTGAACTTTTCCTTTAAAAGAAAAGAATAAGAAGAAGATCTGAGACTTTTTTGCGTCACCTTGTTAAACGGCAGAGCTTGGTCTGTCTAAAGGCCTGGTTATCCTAACGCAGCAGTGCGTCGCAGATATCTTTGATTTCGCCCAATATTGAAGCGAGGTCTCGCGCCATGTTATTCCACGCCATAACGTCAGAGGGCCAATCAGGAACTAGCTGTGGGTCTAGATACGGCCGAGGCGGTGAGGAACTGGAGGCCAGTTTGTGCAACAATGGAGGGACATGAGGGCCAAAACAGTCGGGGATCCAGGTGGAAAAAGGCTCCCAGCGTTCAACTCGCTCTTCTAGCTGGTCCATCTTCACCAGGCGTTTCCACCATGCCGGTCATATAAACAAAACAAGCCGGTAAGGAACCAAACAGGAAATACGCATAGTGTAGAGCGGATGGAGATTGACCAATCAGAGGCCTCCTGTCTGCGGTCACCTACATTTTGGTGAGTGTCTGCAGAATTATAAACAACATTTCCTAAGGCAAGGCAAAATAACAACGGAAACTTTCAGGTGATCATAAATAACATACATATAGATTATATATGACTTTTCTGTCAGTAAATCCCTGTAATTATAACACACTGTACCTAATGTAAAATACATTATGTTATTGCTTCATGTTATTGATCATGGTTTCAACCATATTTTCTGTCTATTTTAGAAGTAGTTTTTAGTTTAGTTGAGTTTCACTAGTTTTAATCAGGAGTTTTTATCTTTAATATGTTAGACTTGGAAATAAATTATATTTGTTAAGAAATTCTTATATTTTAATGGAAATCGTTGTGAATTTATTCCATATATGTACAGATGCATCTGTTAGACTAGGATTTTTTTGTTTTAACACAACAGCTAGTTTATAAACAGTGTATGACAGTGTTTTATTTAATTAATTAAGCTAACTCAAAACAGATTTTAATTGCATAACACCTTGGATAGACATAATGAACCTGCAGAAAATGAAGGAAATCTGCGGCTCTTGGTTTTCCATCTCATCATATCTAAACCAAATCGGTGTGGTGAAGATTTGAGACGTTGAAATGTTCCACAGATGAGTGAAATCTACCAATCAGTTCTCTAAACGGCTCGGCTACGAAAGCCGCTAATGACGTTACACGCTGAGAATGATTTACCTTCACAACAATTTGTTCATCTTCCAGATTTCAGCTCCTGCTGAGTTTGACATTAGTCAGACATGGGTTCGCTGAGATGAAAGCCAGCAGGCAGCTAATGGGACGTTTTCACAGGGCAGGACGCTCCTCTATTTTCACCTTTTTCTAAATTCAGTTAAAACAGAAAAGGGAATTAAGCATCTCATGGTCTGTCCATCTGTCTCCAGGGTTCATGTGGACTCTATGTTTCGATTAACATCACCTTCATCTCATTCTGGCTGCCTTATAACCTCGCTTTGATGTCAAATCTATATTTTGCTTTGGGAGATTCAGCCGTAAAAATATACAGACGCATTTTATGCCTTTCAAACTATAGACTGAGCAGCAAGAAAAGCCTGCAGAGCATTTTCCCAGCAGGTTTGCGTGGCTGGGCCGACACAGGAAAAGAAAGTGGACCTCCTGTTTTTCATCTTTGGAATAAAATCATTTCAGTCTCCATTTTATTTGATCTGCTTCCTATTTGTTTTCTATTTCCTCTGGTGGATCAGGCCTGATGAACCTTTAGCTTCATGCAATCAGCAGTAAAATGGGAACAGTAGCTGTTTCCATTAAATGTAAACTTTAGCATTTTTTCCCCAATTAGGTGTTTTTTCCAGCCATTGGAGGCAAAGTAGAGCTAGCAAGCTAGCACGGGCCACAGATCAGTAAAAAGCTGCAACATAAAAAGCTCCTTGGGTGAACTTACTTTATCATGTCAGCTAGCATTAGCGATGCTGCATTTCATCCAGAGATATATATATAGAGAAAAGTGATTCTAATGTTTGCATTAGCTGGTCAGTCATGAGATATAACTGAATCAAAGCGTTTCCATCTCCTCTTTACGACAGAGAGTTAGGTCCAGGCTAGAGATTTTATTATTTCTGTCTATATACAAGAATAGAGTCATAACCAGTGATGGGAGTAACAACATTGAAACGTTACTAACGCTGTTACCTTCCTTCACTTGGGGAAAGTATGTAAACCAACTACTTGGACTGTAACTATAACGCAGTTTTAATTGCAGACACCCCGTTACTGGCGCTACTCAGGTCGCTACAATGAACCTTTTTTTCATGATAGTAACTCGTGCGCGCCTTGTCATGAGAGAGGAGAGAGATGGCTGATGTATAGCTGAGATTCCGCCTGTCCGTTCAAGTACCAGCAGGTCCTAAGTCTAAGTGGCAGTCAGCTCCTCCGTTCCTCAAGGAAACACCTAAACCTGTTAAAACCCTGTTTCGCCCTCCAACAAGCAAGTCTATTACTGAAACAACCCACACAGACTGGATCTCAAAGAAAAGACACCTTTTTTCTGGAAACGTGAGTCCTGTTGCCTTGCCTTTATTCCCTTCTTTATGTCAGACACAAATTTCCCACTGAGCCACTGGAAGTCCTGAACTAACCGCAGAATTCTTCCCCTTCACTTTCTCTCCCTGGCTCCGCCAGTATTCAGAGCAGCACCTGACCCCTTCTCTACTAACTCACAATAAAACCTGTTAAACCTTCCCCTGGTCTCTCTTTTTGGTCTCCTGCATGTGGGTCAGATCTTTGAATAAAAATCATGACAATTTCTCATTTTTGCAAACGCATTTTCTGATAGATGAAAAGAAGGAAATTCTAGAAACCCTTTTTGATATGGGATTTTAAATGTCTCCCGGATATGGTCCTGCTCAATAAATAACACCAAGATTTTATTCTTTTATTATCTGAAATCAGTTTAATCCCATCCAAATGAAAGTGACTGACTAATCAGCTTCTTTTTTCTAGTGAGACTCTGGTCCAAAGACACTATAGACCTCTGTTTTGTCTGCATTCAGAAGCGAGAGCAGAAAGCTAAGAGTCATCCAAGTTTTTATGTCTTCAAGACATGCCTGTAATCTATGTAATGGGTTAGCTTCATCTGTGGGATTATAGACAGATATAGCTGGGTATCACCAAAAGCATTGTAACAGGCGGAAATTAACTCCCATGCGCGCTGCTCCTGTATAACCCCTACCACTTGGGAGCGTGTATAAAGACAAAGTCTCTAGAATTGGTCCCTAGCAGGACTGATCCTTTGTGGTACTCCACACTAAAAGTCTATTACCGATGAGGATGATCTTATCATTAACATGAAACAAAACTGAATTCGATCAGATAGATAGAGTACAGATTTCTCCTTAAACCAGTCTATAGTGCACAGCTCCTTTAATTCCAACAAAATATTCAAGTCTTTCTAAAAAGAATAAAATTATGATCCAACTGTATCAAATGCAGCACTGAGATCCAAGCAACAAGAGAAGCACAGATACAAAGTCCATTATCTTGAGGCCATGAGAGATATCATTAGTGACTTTCAACAGTGAGCTCAAGTTTCTCAGTGCAAGTATGATGAGCTCTAAAGCCAGGACTGAAACTGCTTCAAAAGTTCATTATGGTGGCAGTGGTGAACGCGAAACTCTGTTTGGCAACTACTTTCTAAAAATTTTAGATAAGAAAGGAAGATTTGAGTATAGATCTGTAACTTGACCTAAATGTTTAAGCTGAGGCTTACGGATATGTACCCTCAAATGCCGCCTCCCGAGGTACATATCCCCTGTAACAGAGATAGATTAATCACATCTAAAATGGAGGAGTGAGATCAAAAAGGAATACTCCCTAAATAACCTGGAAGCTTGAACTGGGATATACACCATACAAGTTGAAGGCTTAGATGAAAAGAGACAATAATTTTAAGCTAATTCAGAAAAGTTCAACCGGATCAAAAGTGTCTAAAACCCTGGTTCAGATTCCATGACTACTCCAGCGTACCGCCGCGAGATTTTGTGAGTAAGTAATTATCTTTCTTTTTTAATAGGATCACCTTTGTTTATAAAAGAATCCCATAAACACACTAGCTGAATGAAAGCAGGTGGAATGTGTGGACAGTTCAACTAAAGAACCGGCCCAACTACTCTTATATTAGCAGTAAACTATTTTTCCAGACTAGGTAGGATTCCCGTTGGCCTGTGGAGCAATAATTTATTTTTCTCCAGTTTCCTAGCATTTTGCTTCAAAGGGCTCGTGTGTTTAGCTGTGGTTTATGTTCATCACCGCATGGTTTCATTGCCTGCTGCCTGTCTTTGGGGGGGTGTGCATTTTTCCAGTTTATCAAGTATCCCAGCTCAGCTGCAGGCCTGGGAAGGGGCGGTGCTCCCCCAGACTGTTTACTTCTCTGTAGATGAGTCAGAAGGTCTCAGTGAAAATCAGTGGAAAAGCTTTGCCCATCTCTGCCACATAACAAAAATAAATAAATAAAAGAAAATAATGTTTTTTGTTGTGATGTCACTAAAAAAGGAAGAGTTGAAAGGGTTTTAAAACTTCCCAGGGTGTTCCATGATGTGCGGCTGTCGGGGCAGAATCTGAGGCTCCTCCAGATGCAGCCATGCGTTGGATTGGTTGCACCCCCGCCGCCCAACCCCTAAGTGACACATTCCTATCATTGAAGACGACAGTGATAATGTCATTGCAGGTGGATAATGTGTTTTGACTAGGCCGGGATGGAGGGAGTATCGCCATGGTAATGAAGCAGGACCATGAAAGAGCAGCTAAAGGGGATGATCAACCCTGACAACTCCACGCTGAAGAACTTTATTATTTTCTCTCCTGATTAAACATTTTCCTCTAATTTGTCTCCTTTAATGGAAGCTTTATTTAAGCAGGCAGACATTAACAGATGAACTCTGATTCAAAATGACATCCAGGGCGGTACATCGCAGCTGGGCTACAGCTTGGTTCAGTGGGACAGAGATGGAAAGGAACCGGATCGGTTCTCATTAGAATATCCTGCCGGTGTGCATCTGAAGAAAAGGTTTCAGCTTCCATCAGTGATTTTCACCTTAATCCTGTCGATTCACACTTTAGTTTGCTCTCTGATTCCTGAGCCAATCACTGAGCTGCTCCGCCTGTATTACAGAAACGTAAATAAATAATCCAGTGAAGTAATGGATCAGGATGTGCTTCGGTTTCCCCTGTTCATCGTTACAAAGCGCTTAGCTATAAGAACATACCGCCATGATGTGGTTCTAACTTATTCTGAACCTCCACATCAATGCCTTATTGCACCATGTCTCTCCCACACTGTGTACATTTGATCACTGCTGCACTTTCTAAATGAAAATGTTGTTTTTCACTGCTAAGCTGCTCATTCACTGTTGGAAAGCTGTGAATGAGCAGCTAAATGAAATTTAATTTTGTATAAATCTCTGTGTATAGAAAATAACAATCAGGTTTGTCTAAGTCAAGAGCACTGAGGTTCTAGTTCTACAGAAATAGAGTCCAGAAACAGCCAAGCCTGTCCGCCACCACAGGCATGTTTGCTTGATGCGTTGGCTAGGTCCGCACAGCGCTGAAGGCCACATTAGCTTATTTCTGTATTGTTGTAGAATAAAAGAGATTTAAAGCTGGAAAATTGTGATTTTCAAGCAATTTAACAAAAATATGTATACTTTCCCTTTGAACAGGGTTTACAGTATCCAGAAAAAGTAAATAGCACCTCCACTCCACTGTCGCTACAAGCATGCTTAGTGTGTCAATGAGTCAATGAGTCAATGCAATCAGCTGGTTTTCCTTAGAAAGAAAACTTTGAATCAATCTGACTGGATGATCTGGTTGAATTGGATCTGTAAAGTGACCTGAGATGACAATGATGTTATACCCAATTGGAGTTAGTCAACCCTGTGGAGCAACAGCAGCTTCAGTCCTTGGCCTGAGGCTTCCCTCCAAAGTTTGACTCCCAGAAGCTCCTTTATTTGGTCAGACTGATGTTGGACCAGGAGGCCTGGCTCGGGTCCTAAGGTGACATGACAAGGTTTTATCGAAGTCATTCAACCAAATAAAAAAATTTATGAAGACTTGCCAAATGGCTCAAAGGAATAAAAATCCTTATTCTGACATTGAGCAAACAGAAATGATTATCGGGGTCCAACAGGGAGGAATATGTGGTTATGTCTGAGAATGGTTCAGTTGGTGGGGCAGGCGAAGAAGACACGTTCTGGACCAGAACATGGAGACGTCATGTTCTGGATGGTGAATAAAAGGTTCTTTGCAACAGAACCAGAGGTTCCTCATAGAACAGCTGCTCCATCATCCCTGAGGATTCCTCACAGCTTCCTTTCTTCTGCTATGTGCTGACGCGGACCAACAGCACTGGTGTTTGTGATGGGCCGCAGCCAGCTGATAGGGGCCTTTCACATGCAGATCTCTGCTAATTAATTCTCATGTTTGAGGGAATTAAACATTACTGTGGAGAAAAGAGCAGGCTGGAAGGAGCCGCTTTAATATTCAGGCCAGATAAAAGCCGCAGCGTGTTTCTCTGTGACAGACACACATTTATTCACATTTCCCCTAACCAATTTCATTTCAATGTAAACTAAGGCGATGAGGTTAGGGGCCGCGCCGGGCAGAGTTAGCTAATAGAAAACAATGAGTGCTGCTTTATTCTCTGGAGGCTATTCTGCTGTTGTCAGCGCTCTCCCTCGCCGGCCGCACAATGCTCAAGACAAAGACGGAGAGCAGCGAGGCCAAGTGGCTCTTCTAAAACACACAGCAGCTTATTAACCCCAACATGCACACAGACGCACACACACGGAGCGCTGCGGAGGGCGGCACAGCCATATCAGCCTGTAATATATTGAGGTTATATTCAGGTTGTAATGGTGTTATTAAAGCAACAAGCTCAGGCTGAATAGAAAGAAAATCCTATTAAAATAATTATAGAGGCTGAGAAGTGCAGTGTGTGTGGAAGTGTGTGTGTTCAGGCAGTGAGATAGAGCGCCTGGGAACGGCCAAACACCGCTCCGTGTGCTGACTGTGTGTGTGTCCTTGGCTTACTAATGTGTAGTAATTGACTCTACTAATAGTGATTGCCAGCTAATCTTATTGCTGCTCTTCGTCAGCGCTGGGCTTAATTAGAATGTATTACTGCTACATTCCCTCCTACCAGACCTCTTTAGAAATAATTATTCCCACATGTAATTAAACAGTTACACTGTTATGAAAATGACTGTCTTGCTGAGGAGCACCACAGGTGGAGTCATAAAACGCTCTGCTCCAATTAAAGCGGGCTGTACTGATGTCAGCGAGGCTCTAAACTGTGGCTAACTAACCTGTATAAGGAAATCAATGCCTGAAATATGAAAAATATAAATCTGTCTTGTTAATTGGTCAAATTCATAAAAATTAAGTCCTTAACATTCTCAGACTATTTTGAGCTCTAGGGATTTTCAGCAATAGTTTACTGGACAGATTTCAATTAATTATTGTGTTAATATATGCGCCCTTTCAATGATCATTAATAGACACAAAGCACTGATTGAAGTTATTAAACTATCAGGCTCCTGTGGAACCAACTACTGCAGCAGTGTTAGTCCGTGAGGCAGACACCCTGTCTATTTTTAATGGAAAAAAGGGTCTCTATGTCCTCAGTGGAAGAGATGGGCAGCTTCCAGACAGACGTGGAACCGAACTTGAAGCAGTACTTTTAAACTGGTCTCCTCCCCTGGAACCAGGTTTTATTGGATAAAAACTGAACCTCCCCACATATTGAGCCAAAAACCCAGAGGGACTCGCTGGGGAGGAGAAACAGTGGACGATCAGGAGACAAGACAAACACTAAAAACCTCTCTTTCCACTGGCAGCCAGGATCCAGGACATGAACCATGAACTAAAAAAATGAACAGACATTGTGACTGACAGAAAGACAAGAAATTATCTGCCACTGAATGCTCAGGGAGAACTGAATTTGAACCAGAGGAAACAGGTGAGAGGAATAAATTGTAATTGAGGCAGGGAGGGGAAACGGCAGGTGGCTTTATAGTAGTCATCTGTACTTTTATCCGAGCGGTTGCTGTTTGGCTGGGACACCATTACACCATGACATGTTTCCCTTTTAAGTTTTTCAATTTCACATTCCCACCGGGGTTATGGGAGCCCATAGGGGGTTAGCAACTCTCATCCATCCATTTTTTTACTTGTCCCGAGAAGCTGGTTGCGGGTGCCTATCTCCAGCAGTCCACCCTGGACAGGTCGCCAGCCCATCGGTAGGGCAACACAGAGACACACATACAACCATTCATGCACACGCCACACCTAAGGACAATTTAGAGAAGTTTCCATTAACCTAAAAGTCATGTTTTGGACTGTGGGAGGAAGCAGGAGTACCCGGAGAGAACCCACACATGCTCAGGGAGAACATGCAAACTCCATGCAGCAAAGACCTCTGGGCCGTACTGAATCGAATCCAGAACCTTTCTTGCTGCGGAAGGCAGCAGTGCTACCCACTGCACCACTGAGCAGCCCAGGTTACCCAACTTTGCAGAGCTAATTCTAATGATCTCTACTAGTTTAATGCAGAACTCATCAAAGTGAAGAAGAATGCAAGTGTTTCTAAAGCAGGAGGGCATCAGTAAAACTCAAAAACAAGCCAAAGCCTTCAAAAATGAGTGAAAGCAGGAAGAAGTTCAGGGTTTGTTGCCAAAGTCTCTATAGAACACAGAAAAACAGTCGTTAGGACTTGGCCGCCAGGCAGTTTTCTGATATGAGGAAGACGGAAGCGGTCTGAGAGGTCACTTCAAATTTAGCGAGACAAGTGTTAAGTTGGCAACACTGGAAGATTAGTGCTGCAAAGAGCTCCCGGGACAAGACCCTGGGCGGGAATCGAACGCATCAGGATCCAAACATTTCCTCAGATATATCAGAACGATGGGTTACGACTGAAGATGCTTCACTGTCATTCAATATCTTCTAGTTTGGATTCCTGTGAGCTTCTGTTGTGAGGTGTCTGGAATAGGAGCTGTTTTAGTTCTAATGACACAGAAGTTATGAAAATAATCAACATTGTTTGTTTGCTTCACTGATTTCTGAAAATTCAACATTTTCATGCTTCAATTCAATGATTATCACCGTTGTCGTCTTAATACACTCAAATAAATCAGCAGTAGAGCTTTTAGCAAAACCTGCAAAACAAATAAAAACAGATACTGCAGGTCTTTGCTTTCAAGATGTATAAAAACCAACAATGTGAAATAAAATGATATATTATCGCTGTCTTAATTTGTCCAAAGCTCAGCATACACACAGTGCAGAACATCTGCAGTAAAGTCAGACATGATTGGTCAGCCCATGAAAGCAGTGTGGACCAGTCTACGTTTCTACAGCAGCAACGAGGAAGACAATCCTAATAATCCAGGACAGTTCGCTCTGCCCAGGAAAGCAGATCACGCAGAGGGGAGGGGAGGGGGGCGTCCCTGTACAACCGCTGGGTCTGCTACAATTAAAGACTCAGAAATCATCAAGCAGAGAGGTTTCCATCCTTCTCTGCAGGACTTCCTCGAAAACTTCCTTCCAAATGGAAATGGACAAAAAAAAAGTTTGCAGGCATGATTAGGGGGGACAGAACAAACAATATGTCTTTGATGATGAGTAAGAACAAAGCTAACAGGATGGACTGCATGCTACGCCATGCTACGCTATGGTATACAGAAACATGTGTTGAGCTTTTTCTTGTTGAAGCTTGCACAAGCTTTATTCACTAAGGATTTAAACACTGATATATAACATTAGTGTTCAGGTGTTCCTCAGATGCTCATTACATTTCCATTACCAAGTATGACCAAGAGTCATTTAGTGGAATCCTGATGTCTATTCACTGCTAGCTATTTCAAAGAGGGTAAAGAATCATTTAACTAAAGGTTATTGGTTATCTTGATTACTAAATCATTCTCAATAACACATTATACATCGCCAAATAATGTTTTATTCACCCTCATGGATTTAGCTTTGTGAATTGGTCTGAAAACATTCTCAATTGCTCTAAATTAGATAAATCTGCTTTCTAAAACACAAAAATCCATCTTAAACTGTAATATGGTTTTCAACCATGTTTCGCTTCCTCTTTGTACATAGTAGTTTAGTTTTAGTTTAGTTTCACTAGTTTTAGTTAAGAGTGTTCAACTGAAGTATGTTTGACTTGGAGCTGAATGATTTTTGTTAATAAAAAATCTTATATTTTGAACAGAAGTTGTGGTGAATTTATTCCATGTGCAGAAATAACTGTTTGACCATGATTAGAGCTCGAATCACTCTTTTCATTTATTGTTCTAAAACACACAGCTAGTAGGGCTTGCGCTCATAAACAATATATAACAGCCGAAAATAATATCTTGATTAAATAAGATAGTTTTACCCCCCCTTATCGGGGAGGGCAATAAACATCTTAAAGTGTCAGATATATAAGCTCCCAGCTGGCTGGGAATAGAACTGAACATTAAAATCACAACATAGGTAAAACTAAGCACAAGCACTGTGGTGCAACGTCTCTCTTATTTCCCGTTAAAACAGAACTTTGTTTACTTTAGTACCAATAAACGTCCATACTAGCGAAGGAAATGCTTTTCATCGATCCTTTGTTCAACGTTCTGTTTTGTAGCTGTTTGGAGCACGAAAGAGATGCAATGCAGCTTAACCAATGAAAAGTGTTGAAAAAACGTGCTGCGTAAGGATGCATTCAAGTCCGCTGGGAAATTTGACTGTTTTCTTCGCAAATGTTCGTAAAATTCAAAAAGTGTAATGTTTTTAGAGGGTTGGCAAGGATTTCATCTACCCCGCTGGCTCTGCCACTGGTGGGGGCACATGTAGCCCTCCCTGGGCTGCTCCTGAGAACCTCTGCTGCAAAGTTTCACCTGGATCTATGACTCAATGGGTCTCCACTTCCTCCAAGATCAGGAGGGCCACTGATTCTCCAGAGGCTCCCAGCTAGTCTTTCCTTCCTCTAATCTCCATCCAGCGGCTCTCACCTTCACCCCTGCCTCTGACTCTATGCCCCTCAGCTGAGTGAGATCAGTCTTGGGTCAAATTGTTTCAACCTCGTTAGGTTCTCTGTGGTTGAATCACCTGGGAATCACTTTGTCTTCATGAGTTCCTCCAAGTTTCCATGTTATCATCTCCTTCTCTGCACACAGCATTTTCTTCCTCAGAGCTTTTTAAACCAAATGCTAGCTGCCATTGTTGATCAACAGGTTCTGCAGGGTTCTCTGTTGACTGAGAGCCCATCAGTCTGAGGTCTGTGGTCTTAACATTGAAAGCTGTGGTAGAGCCATTGTTTCTGCTCTGTCTAACCAAACCCACATTCCTGCAGGAATGGTCTGGAAAAAATCATCTGATCCTGAATCTCAAAAAAACAAGGACATGATTGGAGATTTCAGAAGAAACAGGAACAAGTTGAATCCTGTTAACATCCCGGGAGAAGAAGTGGAGGAGGAGTAGAAATCCCTTGGTGTTCACCTGGACAACGACCTGGAGACACAACTAGGAAGCCGTCTCCATGAAGGGACAGAGCAGACTGGACTTCTAGAGGAAGCTTAGGTCCTTCAGATGCTGTAGATCTGCTACCAGTCTGCTGTGAAGAGTCTGGTCTCTTTGTCCATCATCATCATCATCATCATACACATCAACATCATCAGAGCTAATGACTGAAAGAAGTTCAACCAGCTGATAAAGAAGGTCGGCTCTGTTCTAGGAACTCCTCTAGAACCTCTGGAGATGATTTCACAAAGAAGATGATGGACAGCAGTAAGCAGCCTCTTCATCAGACTTAGACACACATGGAGTGTCTTCAGTCAGAGGGTTCTATAGATCCACTACAGACAGACCTCTACAGCATCAATATCTAGAACAACTCAATGTAAAAAAACAGTGATTGAAAAACTGAATATAAAACTGTGTAGCAGGTATGATGATCATTTGATGATGAGTAGTGTGTCAAATCAGGGCATTGCTTTTAGAAATTAGGACTGTAGTGACTATTTGTAAATAAACTCAAATAAAAAAAAGTGATAAAAGCCAAAGGTGAATTTAACTCAATTAGTCACCTGATGCACCGTGGATTCTGGCTTTTGCAGTCCAAAAGATCAAAAAGGGTCAAAATACGGTTTCTTTGTTTGTTTTATTCCTCATTCAGACAAAACAGGTTGTAGCTGAACAGGATTCTGCTACTACTATAAATCTGATTCCTGCACCTGTTCTTTGACCGATTGACTGGACTGGGGCTAGACTGGGACCGAGACTGGGACCTGGACCGAGACTGGGACTGAGACTGACTGGGGACTTTAACTGGCACTGAGACTGGGACTTAGACCGGGATTGAACTGGCACTGAGACTGACCAGACTAGACTGGATTGGAACTGAGACTGGGACTCTGGACTGGGACTCTGAACTGGCACTGAGACCGGGACTTAGACTGGGATTGAAACCGAGAGACTAGGACTATGACTGGGACTTGACTGGGATTGGGACTGAGTCTGGGACTTTGACTGGGACTCTGAACTGGCACCGAGACACAGGACTTAGACTGGAAAATGAGATTGGGACTGAAACTGGACTTGGACTAGGGACTGAGAATTGACAGGAATTTGAGACTGGGACTTGAAACTGGGGATTGGCACCTGGGAATAAGATTAGACCGACTGGGACCGAGACTGACCGAGACTGGGACTGGAGACTGGGACCTGCACCGGGACTGGTGGAACTTAGACTGGACTTGGACTGGGGATTGGACTGGGACTGACCGACTGACCTGACTTTGGACTTAGGACTGGGATTGGCACTGGGATTGAACCGATTGGACTGGAGATTGTGGCTGGGGCTGCAAGAGATGTGGACTGGGACTGGGACCGATTAGACTCGCACCAAGTCTGGACAGACCGACCTGACCGACTGTGGGATTGGGATTGGGATTGGACTGGGACTTGACTATACTTGGGACTGGGACTGACTATGACTGGGACTTGGATTGGGATTGACTGGGACTGGGACTGGATTGGGACTGGGGCTGGGTTCTTATAATGACTTTTTTATTGAAATTAAGAAGCGAATGGGATTAAAGTGATGCCACCCAATGGGTGTACTGAGGACTGGTGGCCAAGTTCAGTGTGGATTGTGTGTGAGGTAGACTTGGACTGTCCTGATTGACCGTATGTTGCCGCTAGACCAATCAGACTGGTAATCATTACTAGCCTTGCAGACTGGGACTTAGATATGACTTTCACCTGAACTAAAGTACTGTACTAATGATTGACGCGGACGCCAGCATATATTATTAGAACGGAACTCGAGGCCTCCACTCAGCTTGGACTTGGGACTGGGACTCTGGGACTGTTTACTCAGACAAATTAGCTTACTTTGGGACTCTACGGTTAACGACGCTGGCGGCACTGGGATGAGCCACTGGGCTTGGACTACCTGTGTCCAGACTGCAAATAAAGGACTGCGCTGGTCTGGGATTGGGATTTAAACTGAATTTTAAATTTTATCTGGGACTGGGATTGGCCACATGGCACTGGGAGTGGAGAAGGACTGGGAGAGAGCTGGTGCACTTTTCTTCCCTTTGCCATTGGGACTGTGATGAGCTGGGGCTTTACTGAAAAAACAAAGCATGACTGGGAGTGGCAGCATTGGGATGCAACCCCGCTTGGACTGTGACTGGGATTGCTACTAATGCAGTCCTAAATAGACCTGTCATTGCTAGATGGATCTTTTTTCTTTTTATTAACAGATTGCTGAGTGGAACTTTTAATTTTTTCTTTTATCTTGGAGCTGGGACAAATTTTGACAATGTTTTTTATTTCTTTTATTTTCTTTATTTTTGAGCTGTTATTTGATGCAGATGTTTGGTATTTAGATACTACTTGTTACTTCCAATAAAATTCGAAACATTTTAATACTTTTAAGGCCATCTTTTGTCCTTGAAAATTCCCCTTGTCCAAAGTGGGAATGACAGAAAAAGTTTGAGAACCACTGGTTTAGGGAAAGAAGTTTCTCTTTGATCTACTTCTAGATAAGGGAGCAGGAATTGTTCATCGTCCAGCAGAGCTGCTTTGAGAAGTTTGTGGAGGACTTTCATGATGTGGTCATTGTCCATCAAGGACCAGTTTCTTTCTGGAAACAGTGAATAAAATCTGAGCGTCATCTCTGCTCCTCATCACAGAAGATCTGAGGAAGAAAAGTTAGAAGCTGTGAGCGCTTTAAGGACGCTGAGATTTGGCTTCAGACAGCAGGTGTTTCTGTATAATGACGGAGAAAAACAGGAGATTTTATTTAGACAGCGCTGTTTGAAACAAGTTCAGGAGAAACTGAGCTCCTATAGAGCAACACCAGGAGAACTGCTGGTCCATTTAAAGGCTACTCGCTGAATGTCCCTCTGGTCTCATTTGAGCTTTATTGGCTCCAGTCAGCTGGCTGGTAATGAAAGGAATGCAGGGCGAGTTGTTTTCTTTAAACCTTAGCAGAGATTGGCGACGCTTTCTAATTTACAGGAAATCTGAGGAAATTGTTCCATTCCATTTTCCAGGCTCGTTTGGAGCAGAGTGTGTTTGGTGCAGACGGCAAAGCGCACCACAGACAAATGTGTGTGTTTAAGCCGCTCAGAGTGTGTGTGAGCGAATGATGCTCCCAGCGTGGGTGTGGGTGTGTGCACGCTGATAGACATCAGGGAGCAGCATGGCTGAAGGCTGAAAGCATTAAGAGAGGAGAGGAGGACATTAATCTAAAGAAAATTAAAATCTGGAGCGCTGCGTTTAGGATGGAGAGCGACCGCCACTTCTGATAAGAAGTGGTTAAGGAGAGCACAGATTTAGATAAATGGCTGTGAGAGCGGAAGAGAAAGAGGAAGAGGAGAGCTGAAGGGAAGGATCAGAGGTGGCAGAGAAGAGAGGAAAAATATCATATGAGGAGATTTCAAAAAGAGACGACATTAAAGGAGGAGAAATGGTGCCGTGAGGAGAGTTGGAGGGGTGAAGAGAGGATCTGAGAGGAAGACTGGAGCAGAGGCTGTCTAACTAAAGCCCACGTTCCTGCAGGAGCTGCTAGCATGTCTGCTGCTGTTTTTATGCAGCACATGTAGATAGCAGCAGCTCTGCGGTCTGGAGCATCAATAACATCAGGTTATCTCCAGCATGGTCTCCTCACACACACACACTGCCAGTGAGTGATAGCGGTGCCACAGAGGTGGCTGTTTGGGGTTAGCAAAGCTGTGCTCAACAGAATGTTGTAGATTTCAGCCAGTCGTCAAGATATGGCGCAGAAGTAGCAGCAGCTGCAGCCTCTGCAGCTGTCCATGCATGGTCCCCACACGTCCAGGCAGGACAACAACCCGGCACATGCCTGCAAACTCTACTGGATCAGAAATTTTTTGTCTCTTCAGAGCAACGGATGACCTAAAATAATCTGTTTGAGGGGAACCATCGAGTCAAAGCCTGATTCTCTGAAAGCTAATATCCAACCCTGGTTTTCTTTAGTCTGCTGTAAACAGAAACAAAGACAAATGAGTGAACAGACATAGCGTCTCTTTGAGTCTTGGAGACGCTGGAGTCACCTTTGGCTTCACTGATGTAGAAGCATCCAAGATGGCCGGTGTTCTGTTAGATGAGCATACCCATAGTCAATACCTGCTTTTCCCTTTAGTTTTTCCGTTTAGTTGATCCCTTTACTTTGTATGAAAAATAAACTACCTGAACAGGCATCTAGCCCTTTAGTCTTTTGTGTTTTTTTAAGCCTATGGTGATCTGACCTTAAATAGTTTTTTTGTACATGACTGAAGGATACATGCCCGTTGAGGTAGTTTAAAGTCTATTTTTGGTACGAAACCAAAGGGATAAACACAAATCTGACGTCTTGCGCATGCCTATTGACTATGTGTATGCTCATCTGACAGAGTACTGATTTATGATCTGCTAAAAAGGATATAGAAATAAGTAAAAAGGGACTTTAATCAAGTGTATTAACCCTTGATTTGAGCAGGTGAATAAGATGATCGACCCAAAAAAAATGAGTTTTTTTTACTATCGAAATAAGCTGATCAGATAATAATCACATGAGTAGTACAATGCCGTATTTTCTTATTTTTGATGGAAATTGTCAAAGTGTCTCACTTGCCGCCTCAATTCAAGAATAAAAGTCTTATTTAGATCTGGATTTTTTTTGCAGTGTGGCACCATAGAAACAATAAAAGATCTGCTCACACATATTGGGCTGTTGTTGACCCCTAACGTAGAACCATCTAGAGAAGCAAATCTCCTCTTTCATTGGACATTTGTCACAAACCATTAATCCATCTTTCCTTTTCCCTCAGAGATGATCTAGAGCTTCCATCCTTCAGTTAATTGTTTAACTGATCTTCAGCCTCTGAGCTTTTTTCCATTCATTTTTACATGTGTCATAATTATTAAATCTCTCACATTTTATGATCTCAATGTTTGGTCTTTAAAAAACTGTTACAGTCTTAGAACTGCTTATTTGTTAATTCACTGCTTCACCCTTTGGCTTTATTTCAGTTTCAGCCTGTACTCTGGATGAAGACTCTAGAGCAGTGATTTTCAACCTTTTTGAGCTGCAGCACATTTTTTAAATTTACAAAATCGGGCACACCAGCAACCGAAATGACACAAAATGACTCTCTAACACAGTACATATTATAGATTTTGTTAAATATCTGGTTTCTAAATGTATTTAAAGTTTTCTCAACAGTCCTCAGTCTCGCTCTGTTTTTTGGTTTTTATTGCAGTAAAGCCTGAGAAGCTTTGCCCACATAGATATGTGGCTGAAAATGGGAGCAATGTTAAAATATCTCTGTTGGCCAGAATCTCCTTGGCAACAGATAACTGAAAACTGTCCAAAGGAAAATCACAAAGGGTTTTTCGTATTGTTGCACTGATACCGATAACAGTATGGGCGGGGCCCTGATCCAGCACTGAAATGGTGGTATCAGTATAGATGAGTACCAACAAATACGGCATCGATACTATATTGAGAACCAAAAGTTTATTCATCTATTGTCACCCATTACAGTTAAGGCAATAAAAAGTTCTACTGGATTCACTTAGTCTTTTTCCTGCTTCACAAAGGTAGGCAGCAGCTTGACAAAGCCATGATGACAATTATTTTACGTCCAAGTAGTCTGCAGTTCTTCATATATACACACACACATCAATTTCAAACAGATTGTATCGTATGATATTGGTATCAGCCAATACTACACAGCCTGGTATCAGGTATCAGCATCAGGGCCAAAAAATGGCATCGGCGAAACATTAGTTTTTCCTTTGGAGATGTGCTAAAGCTAGCTAGGCACCATGGTACGTCTCATGGCACACCAAGCACAGCGGAGCGAAAGTAAATCCAAATGAAAGATGGCGTTCACTGCATTGCGTCACGCTCACCATCTGGTCTTTTTTTTTGTCCACCAATCACACTAGGACCTTCATCTGGGTCAGAATCTTGTCCAGGGCCCTGTTTTGGTATTTGCATTTCTCTTCTCTAAAACATCTCCATCACTGCCACGTGCTCGTCCTTCTGAGATCCTAAACTGTAACTCTGTTGTTTAAACAGGCATTTATCACTCTCTGCTGCCACCTACTAAAATAAAGGGGTATTACATTATCTGCCACACTTAATTACAGCACTGAGACCCGACAGTGGTTAATTAGCTAATATTAGATCATTTCCAATGGCACAACCGAAAATCTCTCATGGCTCGCTGGTTGAACAGCACTGGTTTAGACATCGTTATAATTTGTCAAAGGTGCTGTCTCTGCCAGGTGTCTTTGCTATGCTCATGTTGTCGTCCCTAAGCTCCAGAACGGGGCACACCCGGTAGTCTGTGCCAATCCTGGGCGCAATGTCTGCATGACTTTGTGAATTCAAACTGTTTCTGTCTCCAGAATCTGCTGAACTCAGGGACTTCCACATCAGAGGCTTTGTTCAGCTTTCCACCAGATATAAAGCAGGGCTTCCAACCCCAGGAAAGTTTGTACGTGGGAGGTTGGAGACATGGAGTCTGAGTGGGCCATATCCTCACCTCAAGTGTCAGTGCAGCCACCTGCAGGTGTGGTCCAAAGGTCTGAGGTGCCTATCGTAGCGGCAGAAAGGGATGCTGTCAAGCTAAAGAAGACAATAGGTTGGCCTCAAAGGTATTTCTTGCAAACCATCCAGCACCTACGGGCTAGGGGAGCAGAGCTTTGTAGCTTGTAGCTTTGGAGCTGCTGACTCTGAAAGAAGAAATCGGACAGTGGTAGAAATACTTTTATGAATACCCCTGAATCTGGCGGACACACCTTCTGTAGTGGAAGAAGATATGGGGGCTCAGGGCTGGCTTCATTCAGCACTCAAACTGCAGACACAGAGGTAGTCAACAAAAATTCCTAGGTGGCAAGGCTTCAGCGATGGACAGGATCTGCCCTGAGTACCTCAGAACTCTGGATGTTGTCAGGCTTTTGAGGCTAACAACACCCTTCCTCTATCACTGCTTGGGGGTGGGGTATAGCGCTCCTGGATGGGCAGACTGGGGTGGTGGTTCCCCTGCATCAGTAGGGCATTTTTTTTAACTACAGGGGATCACACTTCTCAGCCTTAGCCGGGAAGGCCTATGCCAGGGTGCAGGAATGGAGAGACTGGCTGATGGTCAAATCTAGGTTTCAGGAATAGCAGTGAGGTTTTAGTCCTAGCCCTGCCACCTCTGGGGTCACTAAACTGGCCAATTCTTTTCACAAATCCTGTTCTTAAACCTTTAAAGGACAGACATTAGCAACAGCCAAGTGCTGGAGGCACTCTGGTTTGGGGACAAGCAGATCGCATAGATGCCGTGGTTTTGCTGGCTACCTCCTGCCAAGTCCTACAGCATACAGTGGGGAGGTTCTTAAAACCAAGTGTGGAGCGCCCAGGATGAGAATCTGCTTCTCCAAGTCTGAGGCCACGGCTCTTTACCAGAGAAAGGAGGCATGTCCTCTTAAGGTAGGGAAGCTCCGACCTTAAGTGGAGGAGTTCAAGTATCTTGGGTTCTGTTCACAAGTGAGGGAAGATTGGCATGAGATTGACAGAAGGACTTGCATGCTGCACAGGTCTGTTTTGGTGAAGAGAGAGCTGAGCAAAAAGGAAAACATCTCATATAACATAATCAGAAATCATCAAAAATCCAAATTGTTTAACTTGAAAACACTTTCTCTAACTTTTCCAGACCTTTTTACTCTGTTGATCTCAGTTTGGAAAGCTAAGGCATCTCCAATGCCCAGGGAGGTTCAAGCTGGCCCACGCTCATTGGCTCTGTTCTAGATAGCCTAGCAAGGAGGCTAGGTGTACTTTGTTGGGTCTCCTGACTCAGAAAGTCTGGATACCTCCAAGTTATTTGTGAGAGAGAATGTTGCAGCAAAGGACCGGCCAAGGTCCAGCCAAGGTCCGGCCAAGGACCAATTAAGGACTGGCTAAGAACCCATCAAGGAAAGTGGGGAAATTTTTAACGGCTACTACTGTACTTTTTTAAATGCAGCCAAGAAACAGTGACATGTCAGACCACTTTATGTTGTTTACCCAATAATTCCTTTATAGTATTTACTTAATGTTATCTAATTTCTGCTTTTTGACCTCAGGGAGGAAGGATGATGAAATAACTAAACGCTGCCCACAGACTAGTGAGAGATGATGATGGATGCTGAGTGAACTATTCCAGATTCCTGAGTATTCCTTGATGACCGGACTTTTGCTTTAAAGTAAACTTATAAATGTTATTTAATATGTGTGAATATTAACCTCAGCATAAACCGCCGCTTTTTTCCTCTGATTGGCTCACTGGTTGCAATTCCTACAGTTAACCAATGTAATCAGTAAAGCCAGTGAGTACTAGCCAATTAGAGGCAGAGTAGCACAGGCGATGATAGAGCTGCTAATCCATTAGCTCAAAAGCGCAGTTCATAGTTGAAAATACAGCATTAGATATATTAGGAAAAGTGGACCAACTTTCTCTCCATAAAAAGACAGATTACTGCTTATCAAAATATAGTTTCTGGGTCTCAAAGAATAAAACATTTGGATGAAACCTGGGCCCAATAGATTTAATGTTATATCGGGAACATGTGGAGCTAACCCTGTTTTAATTCTTTCTTTGTAAACATGTATTTTCTCCCACAGGGCTGAGCGGTTTGTGTTGGAGCAGATCACTGAGGCCTGAGCGTCCTCCAGCAGGAGACGGGAGCAGCTGTCAGACACATACTTAACACCACAGTCAATGTTAGGAGCATTTCATTCAAGAAGAAAAGCCTCTATAATGGATTGAGGGATCAGTCAGGTACTCTAAATGTGCGTTTGTCAGGTGGACTGACAACCTCAGACCACACACTCTGGCACACACATCACAAAGGCAGGCAGTCAGTAGGCAGTCAATCACTCAGAACTAAGCTGTGGAGCCTAAAGCCAGGCCTGCTGGACCATGAGGGGCCTGGAAGTGTGCCGGCCTGAGTCTGTGTGTGAGTGTGTGTGTGTGTGTTTGGGAATGTGTGGCCGTGCATTTATTGTGCAATACAGTCCTTATGGGTCCCAGTGTGGGCTGTCCACACTGCCGTTCGAATATCTCTAAATAGAGCAAGAGTAATTCATTAAATTTTACAATATTTAAACGAGTTCTCAAATAAACAAACACTAGAATAGAAATATATTATTTACTTTGTAAAATTCAGCTTGATTGAAAGCAGAACTCACAGTGTACTCAAGGGGGATCTGTCACAGGAAAACAGGTTAAATATGTTACATCATTAATTTCATACCAAAATAAATATCCTACCGCTCAATCAGGAATTTGTTGATTTTTTAGCAATAATAATTTATTTTTTTAAAAAGTATCACAATACTACCAAGTATCAATAGTTACTCGGAATAAACCGATCAATAACCAAAAATCCTTGAAAAACTATTTATAAGTTAGACTCAAAACACTCAATTTATATCAGCAAAAAAACCTAAATCCAAAATTTAACATACTTTTTATTTTTAAGAATAATGTCCGAAAATGTGTTCCATATCCTCCAAACTCAAAACAAAGTCCTGGAAGTGTTTCTCCGTTTAAGTATCATTCCAAAATTAAAGTTCCAAACGTTTTAAACATTCAACCGAAGCGAAATCTCCCGCTGCACAGATCTGACAGTGTCTTCCTCTCTGGTCGACCTGAGCACGCTAACGCACACGCCCATTTTTATGCACTCATTTTCTCCACTATCACTGTTTTGGTTCTGTTTAAGTTTTCTTTTTGAGCTCTCAGTTTCACTTTGACCCATATTTTATTGGTTTTATTCCTATTTTGTGGTGTTTTCAGGACGTAATTGAGTTGTTAACTATTTCTTGTTTGCCCGCTGATGCCCTCATGTGTCAGTCTCCTTCTCCTCGCTCCCTTCTAGCCTCCTCTGTTCACACCTGCTCCCTATCTGCTGATTAGCCTGGTCTTTGTTTCTGTCTCCCATATATGCGCCTGCTGCTTAGTCTCTGTTGCTGGTTTGTCGTCATTTAATCCCCTTCAACTGAGTTTTATCTGTATTTTTGTGGATTCAGAGGATTTATGTTTTTGGATTTTTGCTTCTGCTGCCCTTATTGGTTAAATAAACCTGCAAGTAAACTCCTTCAGCTTCAGCGTCTGCATTTGGGTCCTTTCAAACCTCCATCCCACTGAGACATCCACACCAAAAAAAAACAAAAAACAGCATTCTAATACCCAACATCAGTTTGAAAGAGTGGAGAATCGAAATAATATTAACACTGAAATAAAAACTGTTCTACCAAACACTTTGAAAAGAAAACAACATAGTGGTTTTGTTACAACTTGTGGAAAGAAAATGAAAATACAAAGTATTTTATTTCTTAGCTCCTGTCGTCACCCAGTTCCAGAGGTTCTGCAGATGTTGGAATTATAGTAAATGAAGAAGAAAAGCAGTGCAGTCTTACCCCAGGTTCCACAACCCTTCCCTGCAGCTACATTTGTTAACGTCTGCAGAAGTAGCCCCTAATTTATGTTAATTGACGACAACGGCACCACTTCTATGTGTTCGCTGATCTTCACCATCAAACATGGTCCTGACCTTACCATGCTGCTAACAGAAGCTACACCCTTGCCTGACTGCTGGGTTTCTTCGTCATCCTGTTGTTCTTCCATGTCCTCTGTAGAGAACCATGCAATCTGTGGCAGATCAGGGCATTGGCCTCATTAGCACCCGCTATGAACACTTGACTGGAATAAACATTGTTTTATTTTCTAAATGACCTCCTTTTTATTACAAATCTTTTTGAGAAAACAGCAAAGTTGATCTCCAAAACATTGTTTTGATTAGCTTTCGTTTAGAAAAAGATATCTTTGCTTGAAGCCAAACTGACTCCTTAGGGCTCGATGCAGCTGGACATTAGGGCAGCTAATATTCCCAGTGAGTTATAGTGTAGGGGTGGGGGGGACATACACCAGGGGGGGATTTGGCTGATATTTGGGAGTGTGCAGGTGATTTGGAGCGATAGGGTTAAGGTTGGCTAGCTTTCCATTAGCTTCAACAGCATTCAGTCACCTTCAGCCTCAGCCTTCCTCAGGCCATGCTTTAACATGGGGGGGGCGTCTTGTTGGTATTTCACCTGTCTGGGAGTTAGCGGATATCAGTGCGTCTAAGAGAGAGCAAGAATTAATCTCCTCCATATTGTCTCCATGAAATTGACATTTAACGCTAAGTGTGTGGAGAAAGCGCTTCATTGCTTCCCTCCCTCTGATTGGATGAGGATATTACAACCGGCGCTATGACCAGTCACACTTCCTGGTGCTGAAAAGAACAAATATTACAGGGAAACAAATCCTCACCATTTTCCTTGGATAGAGAAACGGGAAGAGGGACAGAGGGATAGATTTAGGCTTAGCTTTGTAAAAAGGTTAGGATTCTCTGGCAGGTGCTTCTGCTGCAGATGTAGCATTAAGGAAATGGTCCTCTAAAAACATTATAGCTATACTTGGAAACCTGAGGATTTAATCACTTTAAACTTTAAACTGATCCCATCTATCACTGTTTTTTTTCTGCTTGAAGTGTTGTTAAAAGTACTGAAAAAACATTCAAATGTATTCAAAGTATTTGTTCCAATGTCCTCCATAGAGCCTAGCATGTAATATTGTTCCTTTACAACAGTTCAGCCATTGGCTGCCAATAGCTACAGGTGTCCAAACATCAAGCAGCGCTGAGGTTTCCTTTACTGTTGGATGAAGCATAAAGCTGCTTGTGGACTTCAAGAGCAGCCCGGTTCTGCTGGAGGTTTCTTCCTGTTCAAAGGGAGTTTTTCCTCTCCACTGTCACTGCTAAGCATGCCTAGTGTGAGGATTGCTGAAGAGTCAATGAGTCGATGCAATCAACTGGTTTTCCTGTGATAGAAAACTTTGAATCAATCTGACTGGATGATCTGGTGAACTGGAAAATGACCTGAGATGACATGTGTTATTAATTGGCAATATAGAAATAAACTGAACTGAATTAATTTAATAATTAAGACATGTTGTCTAAACTAAAAGGTCCTGCTTCTCTGTCTGTTATGAGCCTCAAAATATGGGATCATCAGAAAATATCTATAAGGAGGAGGGTTCCATTAACTAAATCTAATATCATAACAGGCCCCTTTTCCCCTAAAAGCCCATGGAACTGAATGGGGAATGTCTGGTGACATCACTACACCTTTGGTCCAAGAGGTGGCAGAAATATAAACACAGTCCTGTGCAGATCAATGGGTTATATGCCCAACTTCAACACTTCCTGTACCTCAGCAACATCTTTTTTAATTACTGGACCCGGACTGATTAATCCAGAGAGTGTATTAGGTCAATAACCATGGCGATATTGGCCAGATGCACCTGGATTTCCTCAGGTTTGTGCAGTAATGGAAGACAGGAAACAAAGGGGACTGGCACGAGGTTCAGGAAGTAGTGGAGCTGTTGCAGAAAGGTCATTACAGATCTTCGGGTGGCAAATACAGGGATAATTTGCATTGCTTGTTTTAACCCATTTGAGCAGCTTCTCCAAACACTCAGTTAACTTGCATCATGTACTGTTATTAAGGGAGACTGGGATAATAAGCAGGAAAGGTTTGGCTCCACTTTTTCTTTATCTTGCAACTGCAAGCATCTGGCTAGATTCCCAGATTTCCCTGCTCTGTGGCTTTGGGGATTAACTTACATTGACCGGTGAGGTAAAGACTTCCACTGACACATTATTACAATATAATCTAAAGCACAAATGAGAAATGTGTTTTGCATCACTGCAATATGCATTTTATCAACAAAGGTAGCTGAATGTTTCAAACAGGCTGGAGCTCAGTGAATTTGGATGGAGAGCCTTTGTAAACAGCAGTTTTCAGGTCTGAGACTTTTGACTAGGCCATTCCATTCTTTGGGTGTGTTTCTATGTGAACCGTTTCGTTCTAGATGCTGCTTTCTGTTTTGAATCATCGTCTTGTTGGAAGATAAATCTCCGTCCCAGTCTCTGCTCTTCTGCAGACTCCAGCAGGTTTTATTCCAGAATGTTCCTATTTATGGCTCCTTCCATCTTCCTATCAGTTTTAACCATCTCCCCCACTGAAAAAAAGCAGGCCCACACCATGATGCTGCCACCACCATGTCTGACAGTGGGGATGGTGTGTTCAGGGTGATGAGCCGTGCTTCTTTTACATCCTTGTTGGTTCCATCTGAGCAGAGCTCCTTCCTCTATGTTTGCCGTGTCTCCCAGGAGGCTGGTGGGAACTTTTCATGGATGTCTTTCAGGAATGTCTTCCTTCCATAAAGGCCAGATGTTTGCAGCACAGCCTGCTTGTTGTCCCATGGACAGAGTGTCCATCCCCAGCTGTAGATCTCTGCAGTTCCTCCAGAGGGATCATGGTTCTCTGGGCTGCATCACTGATCAGTCTTCTTCTTTTTACTGAAGGTGATGAAGTTACCTCCTCTGATTGGACACCAGGCCTCTCCAACATCAGCCCACCTCTGGGTTAAACTGTAAATGTTTACAGTAAAACTGTAAAATATTCATTCATACAAAAACATGTTTTAATGCATCAAAGTGATTGAGCATTATAAGGCCTATAAAAGCATATTATTGTTGGGATTTTGTTCGGATGTTTGTGTCAAAAGGAGGTTGCCGTGATGATTTAAGCAAAGTTAACAAACCTTTCTGCTTGTCTTTCATTCTCTCTGTGTTTCCTTCCACCTCTAAACACCTTGGACAGGACCTACAGCCATTCCACCTCTGATTAAACCTAATAATTAGTTGTGTGTGTGTCTGTGTGTGATTTTTATCGTTGTTTTGAGGACATCCTATTCTTCTCCAATCATCAGCCAGCTCCCTGTGGGCATTCGCTAATTAAAATCAATAGTCTCCTCAGACTGACACTGACAGTTTCCCTACCATAAAGCGAAGCACCCAAAAGACATTAATTGGCAAATTTCGCAGTTTTTACAGGGATGGCTCTTTAAAACAATAAAACAATCAGCCAGTGGTTTAAATCCTGGCCAGTAGAGTTAATGAAGCTGAGTGCAGACAGTGAAGTCTCTGTTAGCGCAGCCTGCTGAGGGACGCTGGTGGCAGCAGACGGGTAGAAGGTCACAGAGACCTCGTTGACCTGAAGATGTGCTCAAAGATAAACACACAATTCCCTTTTGTGTCTACACAACAGGCAACAGCATTTAGCCGTATCACAGATCTATGGTGAGACACACAGCTCATTCAACAGAAACCCAATGGAGGATAGCTGGAAAACACCAAAGGGCAGCCAGCCGTGTTTTAAAATATGTTCAGCTGGAAAGTCATGGTGAATACAAGTGAATGAACGCATGTCTTACTTTGGTCTGTTCAAAAACATGTCTTCAACAGACCATAGATGGTGTAATGCTTTGCTCTGTTTTTCTTACCTGTAGGGTAACCTGCTCAGACATCCCCTCCTGCGGATACTGGCCTCA
This sequence comes from Cyprinodon brontotheroides, assembly GCA_018398635.1. Taxonomy (NCBI): domain Eukaryota; kingdom Metazoa; phylum Chordata; class Actinopteri; order Cyprinodontiformes; family Cyprinodontidae; genus Cyprinodon; species Cyprinodon brontotheroides. Next base: position 37,664,817 of record JAGKQL010000054.1, on the reverse strand, counting down.
GTTCTATAGTTATTCAACATAGAATAATTGAGCTGTTTGGAAATGCATGCAAATCCATGCTTCCTTTCTTATGTTGAGAAGCAGCAGGCTTTGCTCCTCTTAGGTCACTACTGATGCCTTTCCACCGTGACAGTGGGTTAACACCGTCCTGTATGATCCAGAGCAGAAAACTGACCATATTCCTGTTTTAAATAGATCCGCCCTTACTGATGATGGTCCAACTGGAATTCCATCAGCGGCCACCGTAATAAGTCCTGTTGGAATAGTGCTGGCAGATAGGAAGGAGCTGGGAACCTATGCATTTAGCATAGGGAGCTAGATGATTTCCCACAATCCTTTGCTTGACAGGATGTCAGCGCACATCCCGCCTCACTGTTCTCTGTGTGACACATGCTAATGTTCACACCTTCAGATGTTTTTGGTTTCATAATGGAGGGCTCCAAATGTTTACTAGGTGTTCCTGGAGGTCTCAGGTTATCCTGAAATATCTCTATAGGGTTCTGCTGCTATAGGCTTGTGGACTGCTGGAGGACATAGGGAGGCCTTTTTCATCATTCTGCTTCATTCTATCTCTATTCTCCCTGCAAGCTGCAGAATCTATTTGTTCAATCTCTCAACGTTTTGCTCTGCACTGGGAGCTGGAATTGATTGTTCGGGTGGTCTCGGGTCAGATGTGGCGTGCCATCTGCCGTGGCGTATGTGGAGGTCTGACAATTTTATAAATAATCCTATAAAATAATTTCCTGCTTAGAGTAATCAAGCTGAATGGACTAACAGAGTGTTTAAATAAACCGTCTCCTCCTGAGTACGGTGCTCGCGATGGCCTCCTGCACCGTGTATGTCTAACTGATGTGTTAATAGTGGAATGGGTGTAGGTGATAGCAGTCTAGCAGTGTTTGGTCCCATCCCACATATTAGCAGCTGCTTTCTATCCATCCATCACACACAGTCAGTGTGCCTGAAACACACCACCAGATAGACACATTCATCAAAGCCTCTGAAGATGGCAACCCCCCACCCCACCCCCCCAGCACCTCAGCCATGCCTACAGTAAGTGCTTCTTTAGGCTGGCAGCGGCTCACACACAGTGACACACTCTAATAGTGTTGTGGTTGAAAGAGTTGGATGTGATGAATTGTATGTCTCTTCCAGACTTCTCAAAGTTAATTTTCTAAAGACTGCTGCCCATTGGAGAGGAGAGGAGATGATAGGAGACTAGCAGTGTGGTCAGTGTGTGTGTGTGACGTTGGTACCGTTCAGCTCCCAGAGCTCCCACAGCTCCCAGAGCCAGACATGGCAGATTTCTACATAAACACTGTCTTTCATTGGCTCAGATGGATCTAGATGGTTAACATGAAGGATTGGAGGCCATAGATGGAAGGGGTCAAAGGTCGGTTCTGAGGAGATCGGTGAGATTCTTTAGTCTAAATGTGAGAATCAGAGGAAAGTTTTCATCCAATAATTAGATGGTTCTTCTGTAAGGTCCAGGTCAGAACTGAGGAGAAGAAATTCAATTCTATTCAGTTTATTTCTATAGCTCCAATTTACATCATGTCATCTAAAGGCACTTTCCAGTTCACCAGATCATCCAGTCAGATTGATTCAAAGTTTTCTATCCAAGGAAAACCAGTTGATAGCATCGACTCATTGACTCTTCAGCAATCCCTCACACTAAGCATGCCTGTAGTGACAGTGGAGAGGAAAAAACTCCCCTTTGAACAGGAAGAAAACCTCCAGCAGAACCACAGGCTCAGTGTGAGCGGCCATCTGCTGAGGCCCACTGGGGTTCAAAGGAGACAGAAGCAGAGATAGAAAAAAGAAGCATAGATACAAAAGGCAACTGTCAACCAGCTCCACAGGCGGCCCCATCCAGGAAACACTTTAACACAGCCAGACGAGAGCTCATAAAAGGGAATCTGGTCAGACAAATATTCTGATTCATTCATTATTGGAGACCTTCTGCATAAGAGCAAAGCCTTTGCTCCTAAGAGTCAGCCGTTGTTTTATTGAAATTTACCAATAATATCACCAAACTGAATAGAAAGTAAGAATAAAAGAGCAGCTTATGTAACGCATGCCGGTAACATCACCTGAAATGGTCGCACAATGACCTCCTACCCCTCCTTGGAAACATCTGAGCCTCTATTTTCCAATGATGGCAGCCGTTAGGGGGCGGGGCTAAAAATAAATACCCGCTGTTGCATTACTCCCGCAGGGCGACACATGTCAGGTGGAATTTTAAGTCTCTTTTCATTTGTTTAAACAGCTATAAAACAAAAAATATTTGTGGAAAAAATTAATTTGAAACACGTTTTAGCCATTTCTATAAATAGAAAAACATGCCCAGGTTGGGCCCCGTACCGAGCCGGCTGGGCTCAAGGGGTGAAGTAACTGACTGTGACCACCCTGGCTGCTGTTCCTCTATAATCTCCCAGATTAAGTCTGCACGGTTTGCATCTTTTCAGATTATTTTAGCATTGAAGCTAAAATGAGCAACTGAAGCAACCAGAGCTACCTTGATATATTCATGAGCAACAGTTATGTTAGATGAAGACGTCTAAAGAATGGCATGTTGTCCTCGTTCCTTTGTCAGTAGAGAGGGATTCATGCAGACTGACCTGAACTGGTTCTGCTACTGGGTATCCGCTGGGAAGTGATGTCCTTATCCAACTAGACCAAAATGTCAGCATGCACTAATTATTGTTATGCCAATTATTAATTAGTGTCTTAACGTAGTGATCGTAATTAACAAAAGATTAGGATCCGAGGGGGGGGATATGGTTAGAGCAGTAAATGCAGGCTGGGGCCAACAGAGGTATACGGTAAATATTTTTCTGCTTGTGCTCCTCTTGGAGCCGAGGAGGGATAGAATATGATTTCCTGAGCCGTGGCCACTGAGCATGCTCACTCTGACTCTGAGGGACGTTTACCTCATCTGCCCAACATCGTTCTCAACTGTGGGGAAGATGGAGTCTGAGGGATGCAAAATCCTTCAGTTCTTTGAGTTTCTTCATGAAAAAGACTCCAGAGTCAGTAATAGATTCTTCTAGGAGGATATGGACTTTGTTTCATGGATTCAGCTAAGTAGAGATATGGGGAGGCTCTGGAAACCAGTGATCGGTTCCAGTATGGAGTGGTTAGATGGCTGGGTCCTGGAGGCCCAGAGCTAATGTTTGCAACTGGGTCAGAAGTGGGTCTGAAGTGGGAGAGATGCTGGGTCAGATCGAAGAGTGGTCTGAAATGGGTCTGAAGTGTGTAAGATGTGGGTCTGAAGTGGGTCAAAGAGAATCAGGTGTGGGTCAAGAAGTGGGTCAGATGTGGTAAGATGTGGGGTCAGAAGGGACAGAAGTGGGACAGAATTCAGAAGTGGGTCAGAATCAGATGAAGTGGTCAGAATGGGTCAGAAGCTGGTCAGGACAGATGTGGGTCAAAGGTGGGTCAGAAGTGGGAAGATGTGGGTCAGAATCAGGTCAGAAGTAGGACAGATGTGGGTCTGAAGTGGGATTGGGACAGATGTGGGTCCAGGGATGGGGTCAGAATCAGGTGTGAATCAGGTTGGGTCAGAAGTGGGTCAGAAGCTGGTCAGATGTGGGTCAGAATTAGGGTCAGAAGTGGGACAGATGTGGGTCAGAAGTGGGACAGTATGTGGGTCAGAATCAGAGGTCTGAAGTGGGTCAGATGTGGGTCAGATGTAGGACAGATGTGGGTCAGAAGTGGGGACAGATGTGGGTCAGAATCTGGGTGGAGAATCTGAAGATGGGTCAGATGTGGGTCAGATGAAGTGGGTCAGATGTGGGTCAGAAGTGGGTCAGGTTGGTCACCGAAGTGGGTCAGAAGTGGGTCAGGTCAGATGTGGGTCAGAAGTGGACAGATGTGGGTCAGAAGTTGGACAGGTCAGATGTAGGTCAGTCAGGTCAGAAGTGGGTCAGAATGGTCAGATGGGTCAGAAGTAGGGGACAGGATGTGGGTCAGATGTAATGGTGGTCAGATGTGGGTCAGAATCAGGTCAGAAGTGGGGTCAGATGTTGGGACAGATGTGGGTCAGGAATCAGGTCAGAAGTGGTCAGATGTTGGTCAGAAGTGGGTCCGCGAAGGTCAGAAGTGGGTCAGAAGTGGGACAGAAGTGGGTCAGATGTGGGTGGTGGGTCCAGCATCAGGTCTGGAAGTGGGTCAGATGTGGGTCCAGGGGTCAGAAGTGGGACAGATGTGGGTCAGAAGTGGGTCAGATGGGTCAGATGTGGGTCTGAAGTGGACAGATGTGGGTCAGAAGTGGGACAGATGTGGGTCAGAATCAGGTCTGAAGTGGGTCAGATGTTGGTCAGGATCCAGGTCAGAAGTGGGTCAGAAATGGACAGATGTGGTGAAAGGGGTCTGAAGTGGGACAGATGTGGGTCAGAATCAGGTCAGAAGTGGGTCAGATGTGGGTCAGAAGTGGGACAGATGTGGGTCAGAAGTGGGTCACAGATGTGGGTCAGAATCAGGTCTAGGACAGATGTGGGTCAGAAGTGTGGGTCAGATGTGGGTCAGAAGTGGGTCAGAATGGGGGTCAGATGTGGGTCAGAAGTGGGTCAGAGAAGTGGGGCTCAGGATGTTGGTCAGAAGTGGGTCAGAAGTGGCTGGGTCAGAATCTGGTCAGAAGTGGGACAGAAGTGGGTCAGATGTGGGGTCAGAAGTGGACAGATGTAGGTCAGAAGTGGGTCAGATGTTGGTCAAATCGTGGGTAAGATGTTGGTCAGAAGTGGGTCAGATGTGGGTCAGAATGTCAGATCGGTCAGAAGTGGGTCAGAAGGGACAGATGTGGGGTCAGAAGTGGGACAGATGTGGGGTCAGAAGTGGGATAAGATGTTGGTCAGAAGTAGGGTCAGATGTAGGTCAGAAGTGGGTCAGATGTGGGTCAGATGTGGGTCAGAAGTGGGTCAGATGTTGGTCAGAAGTGGGTCAGAAGTGGGTCAGAATCTGGTCAGAAGTGGGTCAGATGTGGGTCAGAATCTGGTCAGAAGTGGGACAGAAGGACAGATGTGGGTCAGAATCAGGTCTGAAGTAGGGTCAGATGTGGGTCAGAATCAGGACAGATGTGGGTCAGGGGACAAATATCAGGTCAGAGAAGTGGGTAAGATGTTGGTCAGAAGTGGGACAGATGTGGGTCAGAATCAGGACAGATCAGAAGTGGGACAGATGTGGGTCAGAAGTGGGACAGATGTATGGTCAGAATCAGGTCAGAAGTGGGTCAGATGTGGGTCAGAGGTAGACAGGGACAGAAATGGGTCAGAATCAGGTCAGAAGTGGGTCAGATGTTGGTCAGAAGTGGGACAGATGTGGGTCAGAATCAGGTCAGAAGTGGGTCAGAATCTGGTCAGAAGTGGGTCAGATGTGGGTCAGAATCAGGTGAGAGGTGGTCAGAATGGGTAAGATGTTGGTCAGATGTGGGTCAGATGTGGGTCATATAGGTCAGATGTTGAGAAGAATCTGGTCAGAAGTGGGTCAGATGTGGGTCAGAAGTGGGTCAGATGTGGGTCAGAAGTGGGTCAGAAGTGGGTCAGAAGTGGAACAGTTGTGGGTCAGAAGTGGGTCAGAAGAGAGTGGGAACAGTTGTGGGTCAGGATGTGGGTCAGAGGGCTGATGAGATAAAGTGATGGAGCCTTCCTGGCCTCCTGAGCCACATCTCCTCGGATGAAGTCGATCTAGTTCCTTCTCTACCTCCAGCCTTTTCCTAGATGGTCCTCCTCCTCTCTGGATTCCTCTGATCCTTTCACCTTGAAACCAGCTGAGAACCATCCTGGCCCCAACATGAACCAGATGTTTCCATTCTGCTGTAGCTCTGCTGCAGCTCTCCTTTGTTCAGAGAAGTGAGCGTTAGTGTGTATGTGAGCTGAGCATGATGATGGGTCCATGGCTCATGTTTTACTGTGAACGTGTGGCGGTGGCGGGCGGGCGAGCCGGGGTCGTAAACAGCAGAGTGGATACATTGTGTTGTGGAGATAAAAGATTCCAGTGGACAGATCAATAGGCCATATCAGCCTGCTGTTAAATTACTGATAACACTATTTGCTTTATATGCTTTTTCTGCTGCTGTTCACATGCTGCAACAGCTCTGCCTGGAGCTCTGATCTTATACTTTACGTCTGTCTGAGTGTGTGGAGGGGGGGCATCATAATGTTGTCTGTCCGTCTGTCCGTCCTTTCCTGGTCCTGGTGGTTTTCATTTATTGTCAACTTGGTCATAGAAAGGGTTACAAATGACCACTGAAGGTCAACACATGGACCTCATTACAAATAACAAGAAGAGAAAACACAGGCTGCTCATCTGCACAGACCGGGGCTCTCCACCAGGGAACCCAGTTCTGTCCCTTGTTCTGTCCTCCGGTTCTGTCCCTTGGTCCAGTCTGATTATTCGGTTGTATCTCCATGTTTATAAACTTGGTAACACTTATCAGGTGCTCATTGTGTTATGGCTGGTATGTTTGAAGGGCTTTAGCAGTGATTCAGCACCATGGACAGAGAACGAATAGTGCTGAAGTTGGATTGTACCGGTTCTGGACGCTGATTCTCCCCCAGAGGGTCTGTCTCTGTATCACATCTGTATCAGGTCTGTATTGAGTCAGTAACGGGCAGAGATGAGGTGACATGACTCGAGTCAGCCTCGCCAGATTTGTGATTTATGACTTCCTTGATTAAAATTAACAAAAGACTTGATTTGACTTGCCCTTCCTGACCTGCGATTTGACTTTACTTGAGTCATGGGACTTGCCAAGTTACTTCAATCATGTTCATTCTATAACCATTATCAGCAAATAAATGATTAGATAATCATTGCTTTATTTTGCGTGAGTGATCCAGAACTGCAGGATATCAGCAAACCTGGCAACCAATCTTCCAGGCAAAGTACGGAGTGGAATGTCTGCATCAGTCCAATGAGTGATCAGTAAAGATGGAGGCCACTCTGCCGGCAAAAAACATACATTTTGGTTGCCAAGATTACACAACATCAAATGAAAAATGAGCTGTGCTAAAACCTGCAGTGTTAAAGTTACTGATAGTGAAAGCAGTACATATAATTTCATCCGGTGTTTTAGGACAGTGCATAAAGAAAGGTGAGCTTTGTGCTGATTTGTTTTTTGTTTTTGTTTTTTGCTACTTGGTTGAGCTGCTGAAAATATAATACTAACTTAGCGTTATAATGTTAGCATTTTTGTTTTTGGTGATTTTTTTAACTTAGCTTAAATAGAAACATTGATCTGAAATTGCAAATCCAGAGGAAAGAAGCTAAACTAGCTTGTTGTAACAAGTTGTTAAATAGCTATGTATGCGTGTCTGGAATGAAGTCGGCTGCTATACTGCATCAAAACTTTTTCCAGATGTTATGACTGCACTCACAGTTTATATGCAGATAGGGAACATATATTCCAAGTTTTGATGTTTAAGCTGGATTGAATGCTATAAAATTACAAGCGTCAGGATTCTTAAATGTATGCTGTATGGTCGTGTTTCAGATTTTCCAGAGACATGTTTAATGTGGATGTTTCCAAACCACGGTCCTGTGACTGTTTGTTCTCCTCATGGTGCCTTTGACATTTAAACTAATGAAAAATAACATTAAATACAAAGAATATGTGGGAAGTTATTCAGACTTCACAATACAGGATGGAAATAAAAACAGCTGCTATTTATTTTCCCTTTGCATATCAGATTCGTTACACTGAACAATTCATTTGCATCCATGAGTTTAAACACCAGAACCAATGAACACGCCTCCTGAATATTCATGCAATAAGGAATCAGAATCAGGAAATCTTTTATTCCAAGTATGATTTTACACATATAATTAATTTGTGTGTGTGTGTCGTTGGGGCATATTAAGCATTATCCAAATGTAAACTATTAAGAAAAAAAATGGAATAAAAACATATCAATACGCAGTATTTCTTAAGAATAAAAAGATAAACACAGGGCGTGCTTTGGTGGCGCAGTGATTAGCACACGACCCATAAATGGAGGCCTTAGTCCTCTCCGCGGGCGGGTTTGCCTGTACAGCTGCCAGTCCTGATGAGAACCAATCAAATGTTCACAGTGGTGAGATATTTTAAATATGCAAATATAAGAACAGCAAAACAGTCCAAGCTGAGAGAGGTGGATGCTGATTGGATGAGGCATCCAGGGCCCAGCTCAGTGTGTGTTTAACCATGGTGGCATCACCATCAGATCCCATTGGTCATGACTCAGTGCAAAGGTTAACGCTCTCTTTGGTCTATCTCACCTTTCAATGTGTTCATTTTCAACATACAGTAATATCATTGTTAAATCGGTTTTTACAAATAAAAGGCTGATTGAATTTAAATCTAATTCATCACCTTATCAGGTGACATTAAAATATATTGAATGTGAAATAGGTTTAGTGAAAAACAGACTTGACTTGTTTCATCCTCCTTCCAGATGACTCGGGACTTGCTGAGACTTGCATGTATGGGACTTACCCCCATCTCTGGTACCGGGTGTTTCTCCAGCCAATCACTGCTTCTTTATAGAACCCACTAGTAGAAGACGGGGACCTTTTTTGGTTCCGCGTGGACCAGTATACCCAGAACTTCATGAGCTCCCAGCTGTGAGATGTTGGAGGATAGAGCTGAGGAGCCATTAGAGGAACAGAAAACCTGAAGGTTCCTGCAGGCGATGGCAGCAGACTGTAAGTCCAGGACTACAGCCTGGACCTTCATTAGCGGTGGACAGAGAGTTGGATGCTCTGTGTCCTTATAAATACTGTCTCCGGGGCAGCTATGACCTGATAGCTGCGTGTGCACGTGTCTGCAGGACTGTGTGCATGTGTCCTCGCTGCAGTAAAGTGTATTTTATTGGAGTTAACACTGAGGTCAAATAAAGCAGATTTATTTCTACGGATTACTAGCTCTCTGCTAGCCAGTCCATAAAACAGAAACCAATCATCCACACACACACACACACACCCACACACCCTGACTCTGTGGAGCTGTGCAGCGGAGATATCATTGCTACTCTCTGAAAGAGCTGTTATGTTTGGCCATTTGGCTCAAAGGTCTTCAGCTTTGCTTTCACTCCTGTTCATTAGTGATGTTCTGAGCTGAAATCTATTAACCCTCCATCCTTCTGAGTAAGAGCAGATGTAAAATCAGGTCTATAGTGTCAGCGTCAACCTGATGGCCTGAAATAGAGGACTTATTATTATCAGCGTTCTGATGGTATTTTAGCCAATGGATTTTCATCAAAAACATAATTAATGTGCACAAATAAGGAATATTTGTATTAACCATACATGTAAACAGAGTTTTATGGGGCCCCCAGGAACTTGGGACCCTAAGCAACTGCCTAGTGTTGCCTAATGGTAAATCCCCCCCTGCCTGAGGTGACTTCTGTGTCGGAGGGTGGACAGGTAGAATGAGCTTCCAGTGTTTTAATCAAATTGTTGGAGAGAGATCCAGTAGATTTAGCAACTGGTCAAACTCCAGCATCGAGAAACTGGCAGCCAGCTCCTAATATTCTACAGGTGATGAGAAGATGAGTGGAAGCTATGAGGAAAGCACATGAAAGGCACACAGCATCCTCTGGTGGGAACACGAATCCCAGAACATTAGGACAAAGTCAGAGCATTACAGAGGAACTGAATGTTATCTGAACGTATTTGGGAGAAATTAGAGGAAAATGTAGATGTCTCTATGACATTCATATTCTCTGGACAATATTTCAATGTTTGTGGTGTTAGATCCTTCCTGCTTCTGACTCATCTAAAACTAGTCTGATCCTACACTGGGGCTGTTCACCTGAAAACAGTTTGATAAAAAGCTTAGAGCAGCTGCGGAGCAGCAGCACCTGCTGCTTCTCACAAACCGCCTCAATAAGAAGCACTTTGGGCATTTTGCTGCCCTGGTGAGAACAGGAACATGTTAGCTCAAGGCTAAGGAGGAAACCCAGCAATAACGACCTCTGGAAGCTGAAGCTGAGACGCATCAAACCAAGCGGGACAATCAGATAAATGCCAAACTAAAGTCCATCAATCTGAAATTAAAACAGATCGTCTGCAGGTTGACATCATGTAACTGAAGGAGGCCTCAGATGATTTTAGATCTTTATATTACTGCCATATGTTTATAAATGATTCTGACCATTTTCAGGGACATTTCATTGCCTTGATGGGGAACGAGGCGGAGTTGTTTTATGCATTTATACAAAGTAGACATCTGTAAAGGGAAAATAGAAGAGCTTCAAGACAGAGAAATTATAACGTAATTGAATGAGTGGACATTGCAGCAAACCTTTCACCAGCAACATTTCAGCAAACAGCTTCTAAAGCAAACAGGTGATCATGACTAGAAAACAGTTCAGTTGATGCATTTCCTTTTTGATAAAGCTTATAGTTAGAGTGGCTCAGGTTATTATAGTTCTGTTGCTATAGGCTTAGACTGCTGGAGGACATAGGGACCCCCTTTTCCATCATTCTGCTTCATTCTCTCTATTCTCCCACTCTGCAGAATCTGTTAGTTCAATCTCTAACGTTCTGCTCTCTGCTTTTTCTCGTAGCTTCATCTGGTCTGTTCCCTGTTTGGCTGTGACTCCCATCCTGGAGAGAAATATCAGCTGTGCTGCTGCCATCAACACCTTTTTGTTTATAGATCTAGATCGGCCTGTTTTCCAGGTAGTCCTGTTTCTCTGACTGTGACTAACTGGATGTGCTCTCTTCATCCTCTGACATGGGAGCTGGCTGGGAGCCTCGCCTGCCTGGCTGTGTGTTTCTGGACGGGCCAGCTTGTGGAGCTGGTTGACAGTTGCCTTTTTTGTATCTATGCTTCTTTCTACTATGTCTGCTTCCTTGTCTCCTTGAACCCTGGTCGCCTCAGGAATGGCATGCCACACTGAGCCTGGTTCTGCTGGAGGTTTCTTCCTGTTCAAAGGGAGTTTTTCCTCTGTTGCTACAAGAATCATCTACTGTCTCTACCTGGTCATCCGGGAGATGAGATTACTGTAACATCAATGACAGGATGATCTGGATCTATAATGGGATCTCTCATGACATGTGAAGTCTAGCTATAGAAATAAACTGAATAGAATCCTGAAAATATGTAATATTAGATCCTTCCAAGTCCTGGGTCCGGAAAATAAGGAGAGCTTTTGGAAGAGTTTTGCCGTAAATTCCACCAGGTCTACCCTTCGGCAGGTTTTACCGCTATAAGCTCTGTTGCTTAGCAACCGCGGAAAGTTGACACACAAAGCAGGAAAAAGAATGAAAACCAAAGATTTCAAAACTGCTTGTTTATTTATTTATTTTTGTATTATAAAGTGAACAAAGACTACATTCACAAGAATCCAGAGTGGAATAAATGTTCCAAACCAAAGGGAGCAGGAACAAATCAAATCAAATGTAATGATAGAAACCTTTAGTCAGTTAAATAACCTGCTGCTGTCATTCTGCACGCATCTCTGATGTTGCTGCTATTTTCAAATATCCATTACTGTAAAATGTCCATAGCTGCATATTGGTTATTAATTCTCCAGTTTTATATTGTTAAAACACTTTTACAGAATTTTATTGTTTATATTTTAACTCTTTCCCTATTATGTTATTCTTAGACATTTTTCTAAGGTCCACATTTGTGTTACCATTTTCAATAATCTTTTCTTAAGCTGCTGTAAATTTGCCCATTGTGCGGGAAAATAAAGGGATTTTCTATTCTATTCTATAAAAAGGGTAGAAAGATATAAGTAAATCTAAACAATGTATCTATAAAATATATCTGCAAAATCTCTAATAATCGTATTCAAGAACAAAAATACTTAGTTAAGCATATTGTGCAAAACAGCAATAAAAAGATAAAAATCCTATCAGATTTATAGTCCCCACCCTGCAGATCTATTAGAATCTGTCCTTAAATTCCAGCCAAACTCCATTTACACAGTAACAGATAAAACCTTTAGATAAATCAAACATTACCGCCACATATCTGACTCTATAACCATTAAAACAACTATTTTATTAATCTCAGACGGAACTATTCACCGACTGGATTATATATAAAAGCTGAACTTCCAATATTCACCACTGTTCGGGCGCCAAGTAACCTTTTCCTCTGATCACGGAGCAGCCGTTTGCTTGTCTTGTAATGAATCCTGGGTAAACCAAAGGATAGCCAGGATACATCAGACCCGCCCCTTCAAATCGGAAAAAGAAGGACGCGATTTTAAGGGCGCTATAAATGCAGGGATTCTTGAATTCTGACCAGACTTCCAACCGCTTTATAATCGTCCCAGGATTTTGAACAGAGCATCTGTTTGGTTCAGTTTGTGATTTAGAGTGACGCCTTGGTTTCTGGGCAGCTCTCCTGGTTGCTACCTTTTCCTTCATGGTCGGGGGGGCCTCTCAGGGTTATGGCTTTCCTTCTGTTTGCTACCACAGAGCAGGGCGCGTTCTCTGTTCTCCAAAGCAGTGTCATGAAATGGAACAGATGGACCCAGTATTCAAGGTGAGACAGCCAGTAGGAAAAACATTTATTAGAATAAAAACAGACAGTAGCACGGTGCTGTGGATCCGCAGCTCGCGGCGGCTGCAGGAGGGGGACGGGTCACTGCCCAATCAGCGACACTCTCTGGAGGAAAGAAACACAGGTAAGTGACCATGATCATCTGACAGAAGATGATAATCTCAATGAGTCAATTACCTGGTTTCACAGTTCAGTTCATCTCCCTAGAGAAGGGCGAGATCCAACGAAGGGATGACAACCAGACGCGGCGTACGTTGCCCAGAGTGTTCCTGATGCCGCAGCCCCGGAGAAGTTGCAGGAGGCCGATCCAGGTCAGTGGAAGTCAGAGCAGGCAGGAAAAGTTCAGGAATCCAGAAAATTCTGCTCTATCAGTGGTTTCAACCAAACAGGAACAGCAGGATCCAGACTTCCAGGAATCCACAGGACCAGGACACAATCAGAAGACAAGACAGACAGGAAAACCCTCTCTATTCACTGGTGGCAAGGAACCAGGACATGAACCAAAGAATAAAATAAACAGACAAACTAACGGGCATCAAACAATGATCTGGCCGTGATAGCTGGAACTGAGCCCAATATAAGGGAAACTGGCAGGTGGATGAGATGAATGATAATTAGGAGCTGGACAGAGTTAAGCAGGTGGAAGGCAGGAGTAATTAAAGTGAGCAATCAGGGCAGATCATGACCAGCAGTGTTAGGATGTTGGCTGTTCCAGTGTTTTGCTTTTGTTTGTTAACAGGAAGCCTTCTGGTTCATTTTTGTCTCTTTAAAGCTTTTTGTTTTTCATCTGAAATATTTTCAAACAGCTTCGTTGGATCAAGTTTCATATTCATAAAAAAATGTTCCATCATGAAAAAGCTGGTTTATTTTTTCTGTGTATTTTTTTTTTTTTTGCTTTTTTAAATTGGTTTTGCAGTGGGGGTGCAGTTTGAAGAACTGCCTTGCAGCAAGAAGGTTTAAGGTTTGATTCCCAGCCAAGGGTCTCTCTGCATGGAGTTTGCACGTTCTCCCAGGGCATCAATGGTTTCTCTCTGGGTACTCCAGCCTCCTCCCTCCACAGCAGCCTGTTTTTTTCCGCACTTTGTGTGTCTCTGTGATGGTGGACTGGTGACCCGTCCAGGGTCGCCTCCGCCTTTCACCCCCCCGCCCTCTGCGGGAGATAGAAACCAGCCCCAGGACCCCAATGGAGAGGATGGATGGAGTTTAAAATAAAAACTGTTTTCTATTGATGGCAGATGCATCTCTCAACCATATCAGAATGAATCCGTTTTTATGGTTTTCATCTAATTTGAGCTTTTTTTTAACAGAATATCAGTTATATTGAGTGATATTTGCGGTACTTTTCCAGCTTTAATCATTCATGACTCAGTTGGTTCTACTTATAATGTCGTATTTTGAACAGATTTAAAGAAAAAGTTGGTTTTCCTGCGAGGATCATGGTGGCAATGAGAAAGCCAACCAGAAAACAACATGTCTGTCATTCTGGTTCCACTGGGAGCAGAAACAAACCCTTTCAGCACAAATGGAAATTATGGGATGTTTGTTGTTCTTAGCTGGGGGTCAAATCTGCTGATCTGAAGCCTTTTAATGTTTCTGATGTTCCTTTAGGAAGCCCGGGATGGTTCTGGTCCATCTAACAAACAACGACCAATAAACTGCTGACCAGGCACCGTGTTTAACACCAAGCAGAGCAGCAGATCAATAATTATGAGCTATCATGACCTGACAGAGCAGGAAATGATGTCAGTCCGCTCCGTAGTTTAGAGCGCCCCTCATTGTCTGCTAAATAATGGACCTTCATCAGCGTCTCCAGATGTTAGGACAGATGTTTGCATCCACTAGAAACAAGGAGAAAACTGCCATTAAAGCTGAGAGTTTTCCTTACCTTTAAACGAGTAATGGTGTCACTGCTTTCTAAGCATCTGATAGGTTCATTAACAGCAGCTGAGTTATCTGTTAGCTCCAACACATCAGCTCCTGATGATCATGGAGAACAGAAGCAAATGCAGCAAGAATCCAACAAAGAAGCAGCAGAGACTCAAATAGAAACAGAAACATGCAGAGAGTGAAGATCTCATCTAAGCTGCAGATGGCAGCGACTGAAACACTATTGATCAGCTAAATCCATTCAATTCTATTTGGTTTATTTCTATAGACCCAGTCAACGGTCGTTTCTCAGTTCACAGGAACATGACTATGAACTCCTCACCAAGTCCGTTCTTGAGAAGAACCCTGGAAAGTCTGGACTTGGGGAGAACTGGAGCACGCAGAATAAATCTGGGTCAATTGGAGCAGAAGCTGATCGATGACATCACCACATTCAAATCTAGTCTGTGGATGAAAAATTCCCACAATGCACCTTGATAAGTAGTGATCATCCAAGGTCAACAGATGAGCAGATTTATCCCAGAATGCTTTGCGAGAGCTCTCCTTGCAAAGCAACATGGGATTTGTTTTGGGGGGCACCGTGCAGGGAGGCGGAGTCACATGACCAATGGGGAGTGAAAAGTAGTGATGATCTGTCCAAATGGTCAGTCAACAGAGTTCACTATAAAGTCCACTATATAGTCCATGCTCTATATAGTGATGAATGGATGTAGGGGTTAGGGCAGATGTTCAGACGCCCCGGAGCGGTGAGGAGACCAGGGGCCTCTATAGACCCACTCTACAGGCGTTTCCTAATTCACAAGAAAGTATGTTCTTGAAAAGAACACAGCAAAGTCTGGACTCGGGGAGAATGGAAGCAAGCAGAATACGTCTTGGTTAACTGGAACAGAAGCGTACTGATGACATCACCATATTCAAAGCTAGTCTGGAGCCGCATTTCACTTCTTGTTATTAATAGTCGCTAGATAATAATAATTGGTGACTTTTCTTTAATTTAGTGGGGGAATGATGATTAGCACAGTCAGAAAAACACAAATCAAATGAACATTTCGCCAAATAAAACAAAAATATCCGCAGCAGAGCCAGCAGTTCTTCACACGTGGCTATACGGAGAGAGGGCTGCTGCAGACGGGCAAATGTCAAATTAGCCCGGCCACTGCAGATGGGCTAACGCTAGCCTTGGCTAATGCAGACAGGCCAACGCTAGCCCTGGCCGATACAGATGGGGTTATTAACGGCATTCATTCAGATTAGCCAGGGCTAACGCTAGCCTTGGCTGGCACGATGGGACGTTAGCCTTGGCCAATGCAGACAGGCTAACGTTAGCCCCGGCCGC
>JAGKQL010000054.1:37592184-37640997 GCA_018398635.1 Cyprinodon brontotheroides | reverse complement strand
GCACGTATTTTTTCTTATACTGATGCCATCAAATGATCTAAATGTCTGCGTTTATTTTCAGCGTTACTTGGATTTATTTCTGTTTCCTTTTTATTTTTGCCGTGGGGAGATTTTTTTATTATTATTATTATTATTACTATTATTATTTATTATTCAATAACAGTAAAAAAGATGAACTGAATAAATCAGATATTCAGATTAAATGATTTGTGCGTCCGTTAATATGTATTTGTGCTGCAGAAACATCTGACTGCAAAGATTAGAGGAATTAGAAAAATGATTTGATTTTAATGTCGATAGAAAAATCAACCTGATTGAAAACCGAAAAATAATGAACTGAAATATAAAAATTGTTTCTTCCAGAATTAATCTTTTTCCCCAAACATTCTTCTTAAATACAAAGGAAATAAATGTAAATGAGTGTTTGATAAAACAGGGAATTCTTTTCTAGATCAGAGCTCAGTGTAAACCTGGGATGTCATGTGAAGGACTTGGACTAGGCCCTTCTAATCCAGCCTTCCTGTTTCTGCTAAAGACAAAAGCATAACACTGCATGATGCTGCCACCACCATGTGTCACCACTCAAAAATATTTCGATTTATGTTATTTTTCCATTTAATTTTATGTAATTTTAACACTGACATATTAAACTTTACATGATACATATTCATTTTTAAAATAAAGCTGTTTAGTTTAAATACATGATCATCAGGTTTATGTATTCAGAATTAAAGAAGTATACTTACTGAAAATGAAAACTGATGGTGTATTTATTTAGAATACATAAAGTTTATGGTTTTATTAACATAAAGGTTATTATTGTGTGTTTTAAACAATAATCTTTATGTATTTGAAAAACAAAATACACTCATTATTATTAATTTATAATTATCATTATTATTATATTAGTATACTTTTCGTTCTGATTACATAAACCTGCAGGAATGTGTTTCAGATAAATAAACTTACATCCAACATTCATCTATCCATCATTCATCCATCCGACATAATGTCCATCCATCATCCAACCATCTATGATTCATCCATCAATTCAACCATCTATCGTATCTCCATCCATCATCCATCATTTAACATCTTATCATCTATCCATCATACATCCATCATAAACCCTACATCCATCCTCCATCAGCTCTTATTCAAGACATTCAGCACAAAAGCTAACGACATATCCATTTGAAAACATAAGTGAATGGGTCCGTCATCCGTTATGTTGAATCAATGTTGGTTAGCGTTGTGAGGTTGGTTGGATCAATGAATGGTTTGGAATCGTTGGTTGAATCGAATGAAGTTGGTCGGTTTGTATGGCTGGTCTGAATGAATCCGTTGAATTGTTGATTAGGACATGTTTGGTTAGCGGAGCATTGGAGTTGAGCATTGGGTGAATTGGATTTGAATGGTTGGTTGGAATGAATAGTTTGTTGGTTGATTTGTGGCTGAATAAATGGTTGCGGTGATAGGTTGAATGAATGGTTGGTTGGATGAATGGTTGGTTACTGTTTGGTTGAATGGTTGGTTGGTTGAATTGTTGGTTGGTTGGTTGATTGGTTGTTGGTGTTGGTTGAATGTGTTGGTTGAATTTATGGCTAGTGCTTTATGGTTGGCTGCTTGAATGATTGTTGGTTGAATGGTTGGTTGGTTGAATGGTTGGTTGAATGATGGATGGTTGAATGGTTGGTTGGTTGAATGAATTGGTTTAATGAATGGTTGGGTTGGTTGAATGGTTGGTTGAATTGTTGGTTGAATGGAATGGTTGGATGATTAATGAATGGTTGGTTGAATGATTGGTTGGTTGGTTTGGTTGAATGGTTGGAATGAATGGTTGGTTGAATGGTTGGTTGGTTGGTTGAATCTGTTGGTTGAATGAATGGATTTGGTTGAATTTTGGTTGGTTGAATGAATTAGTTGGTTGAATGGTTGGTTGGTGAATGAATGGTTGGTTTAATGGTTGGTTGGAATTCGATTTAAAGAATGTTGGTTGAATGGTTGGTTGGTTGAAATGGTCGGTTGAATGATTGTTGGTTGAATTGTTGGTTGGTTGAATGGAATGGTTGGTTGAATGGATTGGTTTAGAATAGTTGGTTGGTAATTGAATGTTTGGTTGAATGGTTGGGATGAATGAATGGTTGGTTAATGGATGGTTGGTTGAATGAGGTTGAATGATTGGTTGGTTGGAATTGTTGGTTGGTTGGTTGAATGGTTGGTTTGAATGGTTGAATTTGAATGATTGAATTTGTTGAATTGGTTGGTTGAATGAATGGTTGGTTGAATGAATGGTTGGTTTAATGCTGGTTGTTGGAATGGTTGGTTGAATGGTTGGTTGGTTGGTTGAATGGTTGGTTGAATGGAATGGAATGGTTGGTTGAATTGTTGGTTGGTTGAATAGTTAGTTGGTTGGTTTGGTTGAATGAATGGTTGGTTGGTTGAATGAATGGTTGGTTGGTTGAATGGTTGGTTGAATGGTTGGTTGGTCGTTGAATAATTGGTTGGTTGAATGAATGGTTTAGTTGAATGTTGGTTGAATGGTTGGTTGAATTATTGGTTGGTTGAATGGTTGGTTGAATAAAATGGTTGGTTGAATGGTTGGTTGAATTTTGGTTGGTTGAACTGTTGAATTTGGTTGAATGAATGGTTGGTTGAAATGTTGGTTTGTTGAATGGTTGGTTGAATGAATGGTTGGTTGAATTTAATTGTTGGTTGGGTTGAAATGTTGGTTTGGTTGAATGAATGTTTGGATTTGAATTGTTGAATTGTTTGGTTGTTGAAAGGTTGGTTGAATTGTTGATCCTTTTGACAGGATCCAGCTTCATGCAGCTGAACTGTTTTGTTGTTCTGTTGCATTTTTCAGAGGATGCTTTTATTTACCGGAGCCCAGAAGAAGAGGACTACCACAGATCCGGGACCCCCGACTCCGAGGGTCCAGATGGGACCTACAGCAGTGAGGAGAGCAGCTCTGCTCTTCCCAGTAACGGTGACAGAGAGCTGGGTCAGCACAGCCTCTCTGACCCCAGCAGAGACTCAAAGAGCCCCAGCTCAGGAGGCCCCCCCGCTCAGGTCGCTCAGACCAATGCAGGACAGGGAAGCAAGCCCAAGAGGAAACGCTCCGGCTCAGACTCCAAGTCTGGGAAGCCCCGCAGAGCTCGAACTGCCTTCACCTACGAGCAGCTGGTGGCGCTGGAAAACAAATTCAAGTCCACGCGCTACCTGTCGGTGTGTGAGCGCCTCAACCTGGCGCTGTCCCTCTCCCTCACCGAGACCCAGGTCAAGATCTGGTTCCAGAACCGGCGGACCAAGTGGAAGAAGCAGAACCCAGGAGCTGACACCTCGGCCCCCACCGCAGGAGGAGCGGGGGCTGGCGGAGGAGGATCAGGAGGCGGCCTGGGCAGCCTGAGTCCTCTGAGCCCCTCCCCTCCGGTCAGCAGCCACCTGGCCATGCACGCCGGCTACGCCGGCCCACCACCCCCGCAGGGGAGCCTGGTGCAGCTGCCTTTCCTCACAGCCAGCCACGTCCTGTCGCCGTTCATGCTGGGGACCCAGAGCTACGCTGCGCCCGCCTTCTACAGCACACACCTGTAGGCGGCCTCCTTCCTGCCCCCATGTGAAGGATTATTTTGATAGACTGAACTTGAACCTGTACATACACCTGTGTTGTAGCTCCTCCCACCTCCTCTGAATGCTGTTTTAGTTGATTTCATGTCTGTACAAAACCTGAATGTTCCTTTCAGACGTAATGAATGGCTTGATCTACTGTCAGTACTGCTGTAACTCCTCCTGTGATGGTCCTCCTCTTCCTTATTTAGGATATTTGTTCCAGTTGCCATGGAAACCCGGGATGACGCTGTCCTTTGGTATTAAAGACGAATCATTAAGCCTGTGGACTTTTTCTGCTCCGTGTCACAGAGGGTTCTGGTAGCGGCCCGTATGATCGATGAGTCGGCAGCTGAACATTTCAACATTGTTTGTTTTTATTTATTTATTGTACATTAATTATTTCTTTTCATCTGTTGATCCTGAACGGATCTAAAGACTGTCTTCCTAAAAACAACAGTAAGAATTTTACAGTGAACAATACAAATATAAAAAGAAATAAAATGAATATAACTCTTGATGCTTGTTTGCAAACAGTGTTCAAGTTTGCTAGAATACAGATTTACGGTTAAATAAAATAAAACATTAAAATGAACAGAACTAAACTACATAGACAGCACACACCAGCGGCAGCAGGAGGACTCCTCTGTTTCTCCTGATCTTTACAAACCGACCGAGAGGAGGTTTCCAGCCATGGAGGACTTTTAGAAAAACAGACAGAGGTCTGAACCGCCGGATGGCATTTTTCCAGCAATATCGCTGCAGGAACTTACTGAATCACGACTTCCAAAGCAAGGTTTCACACTCTCTTCTGACCAGTGAGAGTTTATGCACACCTCCCCCCACTGAGGGAGAGGAGGTGCTGAACCTGAGAGGAGGACGCTGGGTGAACTGGGGAGGAGGTGCATCACATCATGGCAGAGCCTCCGTGAAGCCACAGTTCTAGTTGAGGGGTGGGTATTTTACCCGGAGTCGCGCGATTATGGAGGTCCCCGATTTTGATTCACAGGCTGCGTGATCTCGGGTTCTACTCCAGCTATGCATCATCCACCGATACTTGAATTATTAAGATGCGTTGCAGTCAAATTTTTTCGCCCTCCATGTTTTGCTTTTGAACCAGGCTTCGGCGCAGTAAATGCTTGTGACACAAGAGCAGTGTGCGCATCAACACATCCACTTAGCGACATCTACTGGAATGGAAGTTTTGTATTCACACTTTACAATTTTTGGCTGATGTTAGGTCGGCTATTCATGCAATTTTCGTATTTACTCATTTTTTTTAAATTAATCGATGTCTAAGGCGTGCGAATCATGCAGTATTCATGGTAGAATAGATACATCATCATCACGATTATTTTGCACCTAGTTCTAGTTCATGAATTCATTCAATCCAGTTTATTGAGCTCAGAGTCACGTGACTGGATGAGCCTTTAGGGCGGAGCCTAAACAGGAAGTGTTCTGTCCTCCTCAGGGCCTCCTGTCAGAGGAGCTTCATTCAGTTCCTGATGGGACGGTCCAGCTGACTGGTTCTGTTCA
This sequence comes from Cyprinodon brontotheroides, assembly GCA_018398635.1. Taxonomy (NCBI): domain Eukaryota; kingdom Metazoa; phylum Chordata; class Actinopteri; order Cyprinodontiformes; family Cyprinodontidae; genus Cyprinodon; species Cyprinodon brontotheroides. The sequence goes on along the minus strand of JAGKQL010000054.1, from coordinate 37,635,855 downwards.
TGTCCCATCCTGGGTGCTCCTCCTCTGCTCCTTATGCCGGTTCTGGAGGAGCTGGATGGAGGTCAGTTGAGGGCGTAGTTGAACTGGTTGGAGAACTTGTCGTGTTTCCTCCTGTCCGCCTTACTCAGCACATCCGCTACTCTGCGCATGGTGCTCCTGCAGAGAGGAGAGCACAGCTGGTCAGCAGAGCGGAGTGGAGAACAGAGGAGGAGCAGAGCTCCTGCTGCTTCATACGTACTTGTTGAAGACCTTCCTCTGCAGCCTGGAGCGCGCCGTGTTGCTGCTCTGCTTCAGGTCGCTCAGGTTGGGGAACTTCTTCTTCTTCTTCCCTCTGCGGTTCCGAGAGGAGCCCAGGTCCTCCCCGGTGGCTGCCTCGATGTCCCGCATCAGCTCCTCATCACGCCAGTCTGCAACAGAACAGAGGCAGCATGCAGCATCACAACATCCAGCTGCTCTATTAACAGCTGCATCTATCTCACATAGCTCTAGCAGGACGGTTTCTATGGAAACAACCGGGACCCAAACTACACCAGAGGTCTGGCCCGACCCTACTGAACCGGTTCTTAGAGTTCCTTCGGTTCCGGTCCGTTTGTGACTTGGTTCTGCTCATTTGGACCCGGTTCTGCTAAGAGCTGGTACCGGGACAGAAACAGCTGGACCTTCATCCGGGCCTCAGGTTCTGCTCTCAGAAGCTGGTTAGATCAGGATCCTGCTGACCTCTGACCTTCAGCTTCTCTCCTCCTGAATTCAGGCTGCAGCTGTCGCCCCGCCCCCACCTGCTGCTGTCTGTCACCATGGAGCTCCTCCTCCTCTGAGCGGGTCGGCGCCGGGCACCAGCTGCCTTCTGCACAGTCTGAAGCTCCAGAACCAGAACCTGGACCAAACTGACCCGTTTGGAGGTTGGGGTCCAAATGACTCTTCAGGTACTGAGATCTTCTGGTTCTGGTTCTGACCAGTTTACTGGAGGATTTCCAGTATCACATCCCATTAGCTACTGAACCAGTGAGGTTCTAGTCTGAAGCGCTCCCAGTGAACAGAACCAGATAACAGTTCTGCTGGATCTCCTCACCAGGCTGCTGCTCCTTCCTCCTCTGCTCCTCCCTCTGCCGGTCCTCCTCTCTGCACGGTCGTCCCTCTGAGTCTCGGGGGACGATGGGGCCGTGGAACGGGCACTGGGGGGGAGGCAGACAGAGTCGGGTCAGAACCTTCCCCTATGGTGAGGGTTCTACAGGGCGGTTCTGGTACCTTGAGGCGGTCCTGTCTCTGGCAGAGGGCGCCGTTCCCCAGCGGAGCTCTGCAGAAATGGCTGACGGGGACGAACTTCCCGGGGAAGGAGATATAGCGGCTCCTGCTCTGAGCCAGCAGCTCCTGGCTCTCCACCTCCTCCTCCACCTCCGCAGGAACCCAGAACTGATGCTGGGAGGCCGACCTGGACACAGACAGCGAGATGAACTTTGACCTGCAGGCTAAGGGTATGGGTGGAGGTCTATCATTCAACACCCATTTAGGGAAGGACAGAGACGCCTGTCCCAGTCATGGACCGTCCTTAATGGACATCCTGTTCAGACATAAGGAGGACCATCCGTCCACCAGGACACCCTAGACCGGACCCTCTGACCTTCAGCCGCATGTTTTAGACCCTGGGGTGGAGAGAAGGTCTCCTTGAACCCCAGTGGGCCTCAGCAGATGGTAAGCTCACACTGAGAGCCTGGGATTTCTGCTGGAGGTTTCTTCCTGTTCAAAGGGAGTTTTTCCTCTCCTATGTCGCTACAAGCTACGCTTAGTGTGAGGATTGCTGAAGAGTCAATAGGAGTCGATGCAATCAACTGGTTTTCCTTAGATAGAAACTTTGAATCAATCTGACTGGATGATCTGGTTTGAACTGGAAAATGACCTGAGATGACGTTATGAATTGGAACTATAGAAATAAACTGAATAGAAACTGAATAGAATTGAGTGGAACTATGATCTCTGCCGCCAGCTGTGGCTGTAAGGTCTGCGCGGCCCGTCATGGCTGCAGTCTCCAAACACGGCGTAGGACACTGGCAGGGTGTGAACTGTGGGACTCCTGCAGCAGCAGGCAGAGCAGCTGCTGTCCTTCAGAACCTTTATGGACTGGATCTGTAGAACCAGAGGTCTGCTTCTGGACCAGCGGGTCTCATCCCTGGTTTTTGTGGGTGACGAGGTTCTGCTGGAAGGTTCAGGAGGATCAGACATCTTTATCTGATGGACGCCTCCCTCTGAGGGATTCCAGGGACGTCCCACCAGGAGGAGGACCTGGACACCATGGAGGGTCTATGTCTCTGCTGGCCTGGGAGGAGCAGGGAGGTCTGAAGGAGGTCTGAATGATCAGCTGACTTTGTTTTTATGAAGTAAATTATTGTTTCATTAATAATTTAGAAATGAAATAAAATGAAACCTTCAAAATATTCTTAATAAAAAATGTTTGAAAAGAAACTGAATAATTTTTTTTCATTATTCAGTTTTTTTTCCAACAAAATAGTCCAGTTAACCCCCCCTGCCAGGGTCTAGTTAACCCCCCCTCCCAGGGTCTATTTGCCCCCCTCCCCGGTAAGGCGCAGTGTTTTACTTGATGATCTTGCCAGCGTTGGGCTGCTCCTGGCCCCAGTAGTAAAGGTCCAACCCAAACGGAACCACTGGAACCTCAGCAGCCTGCTGCTCTGGACCCGACTGACCCGGACCATCAGAACCGCTGCAGCTGGAGGAGGAGAGGAGAGGAGGGGTTGGACGCCATCGTACTGCTTAATGTATGTTTAGGATGGGGGGGCTGTTTACCTGGGCTCTCCCTGGAGGGGGTGCTTCTCTCTGAGGAGACGCAGCGTGGCGGCAGCAGACGTTGGGTCCTGCTCTTCCTCCATCATCCTCTTCATCCGCCTGGAGGAGAAGGATGAGGAAGAGGAGCTGGATGGAGGTGGGGCGGGGGGCCTCCTGGGCGGAGCCTTCTGCTGAGAGAGGGTGGCGGCTGAGGTGGAGGGGGACGGATCCAGACCTGGACAGAGGACAGAACCGTCAGAACCGCATGCCGGATCAGAACCAGATACTGGACCAGAACAAGAACCTGATACCAGACCAGAACCAAACATCAGACTAGAACCAGATATCAGACTAGGAGGTCAGTTCTGGTTCTTCTGGACTGGTCCAGAGGCCCTGGTCCTCAGTAAGTTCTAAAAACTTCACTGATTGTTTGAACTAAGGGAACCGAGGAGATCAGAGAGATCAGCCCCCAGACGCTGGTGGTTCTGTTTGACCCCAACAGAACCACCAGCGTCTCTCCAGCGGTTCTGCTTCCGAGGTTGGATGTAGCGCCACCAACGGCCACCAGGAGGAGACCTGCTGCTCCAGCTACGGTGGCCTATGTGTCCAAAAGGTCAGAGGTCACCCAGACTTCAGGTGAGCTGCTAACCGTCAGAGGAAACAGTGAAAACACCCGTAGAAAACAACAGGTTAGACTGGATCTGCAGGTCTGGATGAACTAGATCTATAGAGTGAGCTGAGGGGGCGTAGATCAGAGCTACAGAAATAAACCAACTGGATTTCCTAAAACATCAGCAGCCTCTTCAACCTGCATCAGGTGTGTGTTTGGCCCTATTTTGGTCAACCTGTGACGACAGTTTCCCAGAATTCCCAGAAATACATCCCATCTCCCTGCTGCCACGGAGCCAGTAGAACTGCAGCAGCTAGAATAGACAGGCTCAGACTCACAGAGCTGGAACCCAAAGCGGTTCATCTGGCTCCCAGTGAGCCGCTCTACCAAAGCTGACCAATCAGAGCAGCCGACAAACACGGCCAATCAGCATCCAGAGAGACGATTATCGGGATCCCTCCCCCAATCCAGGAACGCTTCAACGTAAAGACACTTTCCTGGGTGGGGGGGAGCTTTCAAAAAGGAAATGGGGGTGGGGGGGGTGATGAGGGAGAAAGTGGGTGAAAGAGCAGAAAGCAGTATTGATTTCCAGGGTTAAGCAGGGCCTGTAATTAAAATGTTAATTTGAGAAAGGAGCTGACAGCAGAGGGAGGGATGGGAGCTGATAACCACAGACGGACCACAAATGGCTGAACGGCGGCCGCACGTACAGGAAGACTGTGACTCAGTGAGGATGGAGAGGAGATGGGAGTAAAGGAGGGACGTCTGAATCTGCCCGCCGTCAGCGCCGATACGCCGTCCACAGCCTGCTGCTGACCAGAGGGGGTGTGGCTACAGATCAGAGCTGCAACTATCGGTTAATTTGCTAATTGATTAATCTGTTGATTATTTAGCCAAAGTTTCCTTACAGAAGATGTTTTAGGAAATGAAACAAGGTTAGACTAAAACTTTCCCGCTTGAGGAGTTCTGGATTATAGAGCAGATTGACATCTAAAATGCTAAATGTTTATTTTTTTAATAATCCCGGTATAATTCCTGCTCTATGTGGGTCGCTCTGTCAGCTTAAGGCATGTTTTACAGTCTCTATTCTCCAGTTAAGGATTCATAGGTTACTACTGAGCCCTAGTTCCACATACAGCCTCAGAGCCATCATGGTCTAAAGCAGAGCGCAGGTCACCTCAGGGACTAGAGGGACTAGAATGACCTCCATGGTCCACCTGCACAGCAGAGAGGGACCTTCAGCTCCACCGTCCACTGGATCCAGGATGGAGAGCCAGGAGACGTTAGCAGGAAGGCAGATGGACAGGAGGAGGTTGCCACGGTGATGGGTTGATAAAATACCTGAAAACTACAAGGAATGTTTTACGGGTTTTAAGTTGACTGACATTAGGGAGGGAAGACAGAGCAGGAAGCAGGCATGGAGGCTGACTCCCACAGAGGTCGCCTGTCTTCACCTGTCTGCGTGAACACCTGAGCAGAAACAGAGGAGCTCAGCCGCTCATCCATCCGTTTAAAGAAGAACATGGACCTGGATGGAGGCTTGTCTGGGACCTGAGGACCAGCAGACGCCACGTCAGAACAGATCCGGCTGTTGGTTCAGGTTCAAACTGGTTCTGTTGAAGAACCACCAATCAGATAGAAGCTGCCGTTGGCCTCAGTGAGGTCACCCCCTGTTACCAGGGAAACCCCACTTCAGCAGATATCGACCAAAATCAAACAAATAACAATTTTCGTTTCACTTCAAAGGAAGAAACAAATGAAAGTCTGATCAAACTTTTCTGTCCTGATGGCGCTCACACTGAGCCTGGTTCTGCTGGAGGTTTCTTCCTGTTCAAAGGAGTTTTTCCTCCCTACTGTCGCTACAAGCATGCTTAGTGTGAGGGATTGCTGAAGAGTCAATGAGCTGATGCAATCAGCTGGTTAACCTTAGAAAACTTTGAATCATTCTGACTGGATGATCTGGTTGATCTGGATCTATACAGAGACCTGAGATGACGTGACATAAATTAGCGCTATAGCGCTAACTGAAGTGGCTAAATGAGTGTGTGAGAAGTATCCCTATATTTAACCTTTGTTAAATGGGTCCATTTGGATCCACAGATCCACAAACAGTCCGACCTGGAGTCCATTTTCATGTCTGGCTTAGAAAATGCTCTAATAGAACAAACGCCTGTTACTGAGGTGGGAGTGGGGGAGACAGTGGGTGAGAGTGGGTGGTAGAGTCAGGGTGCAGGGCTAATAGGGGCTCATTAAGGAGGTTGCATTGTTAATTTGGAGCGGCCCTTCTAGATCATTACCTCACCCGACTAATCACCCCGACACAGACACAGCTGCTGCAGATAGCATCTAATTACTCTGCTTCTAATTGATTGGAGGGGGGGGACAGGTAAAGACTCGACCACAGACCAGGGGGAGAGCGTTTGCCAGAGGTCAAAGGTCGTGTCCTTCTAGCTGATCCAGCAATAATTGTAACATTCAGACATTAACAGACATGGCGACGTCACGCTTCAGAACACGCTGGTCCAATATGGCTGACCGAGCATCATCACGGTGGCGGTGTTCGCCGCCGCCCCCTGTCTGCCAGCAAAGGCCGGGCACCCAGAGGAACAGCAAGAAAAGCTTATGGAACTGAACCTGCAGGCCGCCTGGGGGCCAAACGTAGGGCCCCCCAGAGCGACGGCGCTGCGGTCTACGTGTCCCCCCCTCTTCAGGGAGAACGGTTGGATCAGAGCAGCTTCCAGAAGCGCCGTTCAGACCAACGTCATCGGTTCCCAGCTGGCCTCTGACCGCCCGTCCCCTGGACCACTGGGAATCCCACTGGGTCGACCTGTTGGCGGCGTTTCCTCCAGCACATCCAACAGCCAGAGGAGAGCGACGTCCAACCTCCATCCTGCCCATGAAGAAGTCAGCCTCTCTGCTGCAGCACTGATGTTCAGTCCATCCTCAGACATGGAAGCATGGAGCAGACCAACATTCATCCCAGCGCCAACCATGAGGAAACCCAATCAGTGAGCCTAGCATGGTAATGAAAGGAATCCATGAGGCCAAAGAGCAGCTTGTCTTCGGCTCTCAGAGCTTCTACCTGCTCCTCAGCAGCAGCTGCCTCTTTGAAGTCTGACGGCCTGTTTGTTTACCGAGCGTCTGAGGGGATCAGGGCAGCATCAGGTCTCCTCCGGACTGTTTATGCACGTGTCCGTGGATCAGTGTCAACACGTGTGTGTGTTTGTAGAGGCAAACTGACCGTACTCAGCTCGGAGATGCTCAGGAATGTGCGGCTCATATCCTTCCTTTTCTGGAACCTCTTCAAATTCCTCCTCATCATCCTCATCCTCCTCTCCATCAGAGGTGGCCTTAATCTGAGGAAGAGGAAAGAACAGCTGGGTCAAACAGATGTGGAGTAAAGCTGTGTGGTGAAGTTCAGCATGTTGACACACAGCCGCTAAAGAAAGCAACCCCCCCACCCCCACGGCTGTCTGACTGATAGTTCACTTGGTTACTGTAGGGAGAGTTTCCATGGTAATGAAGGAACATTGATTTCCTTTCCTCTGTGGCCTCCGTCCTGTCAGGAAGCTGCTGGACGGCGGGAAAATCTAACTTCTAAATGTTCCTCACATCTAAGGAGACGTTCTCAGAGGGATGAACGAAGACAGGACGGGTGGTCTTTGTGTCGGGGGGGTAATGATGTCTGGATGTGAGTTTGATGATCAGCGTTCAGCGCTGAGAGAAATTTATGGTTTTTAATTTCCTGCCGATGGTTGTTAGCCGATGGTTGGGCTACAATGCAGAACACAACACCCTGATCGGAGAGGGTCATTTCCATCACGCTGATGTGTGGGTGGACTCTCACTCTGCACACGCACTCTGCACACGCACGCTGCACACGCACGCTGCACACGGACTCTGCAGCATCATAACCACAGTGATTAGCGTTATGAGGAGCAGTAAAAGCTAACATTAAACTAACCTCTTATTCCCACAGGCCTCTTTATCATTCTCTCATTTCATTTGTGTGGATTGGCTCCCTCTGAGTGGGTGTGAAAATTATCTCCAGAAGAGAGGGAGCTGCTGTGTTTCTGCAGTAGATAAAGACTATTAACATGTTTGAATTAGTTTACAAATGATGAGTTTGTGAATGATGACTATAACTGCCCCCCACCCCCGTCAGCCAGAGGGAGCCAGCTAACCATGTCGCCATGTAGCCCAGCTCTAGAGGCCGCCTCCACAGAACAATTAAAACCGTTTATATTACATCACTTTCTGTTCGTTAACAAGCAACTAAACAATTAAAGGCTAATTAGAGCTCATTAAAACTGCCAACACACACTGAGGGGGGTCTAAGAGCCAGAAACATTAGGACACATCCGACGGCATTTTTATATTCTGCAGACTCAACACCTGCTGGGACATGGTTTCCTCATTTGGCAGGGAGGTCTACAGTAATCCCTGGAGAATAACCATCACATTGAATGAGAAGCTCCATTACAGGACAATCTAAGACTAAACCTGATGAGATGTTTTATATTCTCTAACAACCCAATCCCGTCTCTACCGACCCGCTCCAGTCTCCGGTCTCTACCGACCCGCTCCTGTCCCTACCGACCCCCTCTGGTCTCCGGTCTCTACCGACCCGCTCCGGTCCCTACCGACCCCCTCTGGTCTCCGGTCTCTACCGACCCGCTCCGGTCCCTACCGACCCCCTCTGGTCTCCGGTCCCTACCGACCCCCTCTGGTCTCCGGTCCCTACCGACCCCCTCCGGTCCCTACCGACCCGCTCCGGTCCCTACCGACCCCCTCCGGTCTCTAACGACCCGCTCCAGTCTCCGGTCTATACCGACCCGCTCCGGTCTCTACCGACGTCCTCCGGTCTCCGGTCTCTAACAACCCAATCCCGTCTCTACCGACCCGCTCTCCGGTCTCTACCGACCCGCTCTCCGGTCTCTACCGACCCGCTCCGGTCTATACCGACCCGCTCTGGTCTCTACAAATCATAATTTTAGGGCTAATTCTGTTTAAACGTGTGATTAACTTCCTCCCTTGGTCTGTATGATGCCGTTTGATCATTTCTGCTACCAAACCAGAACCGCAACACCTTGGAAAAGAACCAGTTTTATTTCGGGGTGTCAGGGTTTAATGCAGCTTAACATAAAAACCATTAGGACTTTATCTGAGTTCCTAACACGGTGAGAGCTGCGGTGAGAGCTGCGTGGTGTTGTAGCGTTTTCTTATTTGGGGGTGTCTGATGTGAGAAAGCGAACATCAGCCCCATCAATACCACTGATTCTTTTAGTGGAAAAACTGAAGCTGAAGGAAATGGAAGTGAGGCTGAGATCCTCTGACTCCATCTTGTTTATTCGCCCACAGAGAGAGCAGACAAAGCTGTCAAACATTTTAAACACCAGAGCCAACTTCCTCCATTACTCCATCCCTCTGCAACAATTATTCATCCTCAGAGAGCCATGGATTCCCTCCCTGCACGCCGCCGTACACACTGATATAGTCTCTATAGGTTTGGTGCTTGTCTACTTTAATCCCAGCTGGTTTATTCTGCTCTGATCAATGACCTACAACTAAGAAGTGATCACCCAGCTGGAGGAAAATCCTGCCCTAACATCATCCCTTTTCCCCTGCTTTCTGCCTCTTTGTCTCTAATTCACCCTAATTTAAGCCTGATAGCATCGCGCGCTGTCCAGGGGCCTGGCAGAGCTGTAAGTCTTACAGCAGGATTAGCTTTCCTCCAGAAACATTTTGCTGACGGCCAGCATGGCTAAAATATGGCCTCCATTCCTTCACATGGCTGAACGAGGGGCTGCTTTGCATTTTAACGAAGCTTTGGTTTATTCTCACACAGGGAGAAAATCTCACGCAGAAGATAAAACCTGCTGCTGTAAATGAAACCCGAGATTCAGCAGACGAATTAGAGGGGATGCTTTGTGTAAAGCGGAGCCATGAGTCACTGGAATAGGAAAAGGAAAGAACAAATATTGGTTACAGGGACATTAAAAACCAGCCCATATAGAAGGAAAAGGATAATAAAGAACAAAGCGGTTCAACTAAAACAGGATGTGTGTGAAAAAAACGGACTCTAAAGGGAGAGCGCAAAGACCAGCGTTCAGTTCAACCAAAGTATCAGAGATCCTTCCAGGGTGCTGGTTAGGCTCCAGTTAAAGGCTGCAACAAGAACAGCTCAGAAAGAAATGGAGGCCGTTTCTCAGTATGTCTACTGGTCCGTTCTCCTGGGCTCCTGAAACGTCACCATCACTGTTCCAATTCACAAGAACAGCAAACGGAACAGACAGGGCTTCGTCCCACCGTCAGCCCTAACCCCTAAATCCCCCCATCACTATATAGTGACTAGAGTTGCGCCGATGCCATTTTTTGGCCCCGATACCGATACCCGATACCTGGCTGTGCAGTATCGGCCGATACCGATACCATAATAATGTAAAATAATTGTCATCATGGCTTTGTCAAGCTGCCTACCTTTGTGAAGCAGGAAAAAATCTAATACAAAGTGAATCAAGTAGAACTTTTTATTGCCTACCTGGAGTGGGTGACAATAGTTGAATAAACTTATGACTCTCAAAATGGTATCGGTGCCCTATTTGTTGGTACTCGCCGATACCGATACCACCATTTTAGGGCAGTATCGGGGCCCCGTCCGATACTGGTATCGGTGCAACACTAATAGTGACTTTATAGTGAACGCAGTGAACTGACCGTTCAGATCACTGCTCTCTGCTCCCTGCTGGTCACATGACTCTGCCTCCCCGCACGGTGTCGCTGTGACAACAAATCCCATGATGCTTTGTGAGGGGAGCTCTCGCCACACATTCTGGGATAGATCTGCTCATCTAATGACCATGGATGATCACTACTTTTCAAGGTGCATTGTTTGAAATTTCGAGTCCACTACTTTTTCATTCACTAGACGTTTGGACTCTCCTTTAAAATGGCGGAACCACTATATAGAGATTAGGGTGGACATTCAGAGACAGCCAAAGTCCCCGGATGTTCTGGCCCCTCCCTCTTTACCCAGCATGCATCAGAGCAGACTAGTCAGTTCTGTAGACTGACAGCTGTCCCAGCATGCACTGCGGCAGCAGCAGCTTCCAGGTTAGCGCTCACAGAGCTCAGAGTATTAAGTTAAAAGTTCTCTTTTCTGTTGCTGTTTTTCTATAAAAGTATGTTTTAAGATTATTTAAGGCAAGAACATTATACTTAAAGCTTCCCTATATGGCCCATTGACGGATTTAGTGCATTATTTAAAAAAAGTTCACATTTTGAGAAGGACCTGGCGACCAGCGGCAGCCAGGGCTAGCGTTAGCCGAGTACAGACCTGGTAGTGCCTTAAAGCTTTGCTTATATATACACTGGAAAAGCGATATAGAAATAAGTACAAATTTCTTAAATTAGGTGTGTTTTACCTTAATTTAAGTAGGTAAAATGAAGATAGTTTGGAATGAGTATTTGTACTCTTAAAAATAGTATGTTAGAATAATATACACTTGAAATAAGACAATGCAATTTTGTTCTCTTATTTTAAATGTAAATTAATCTTGGTTCCATTGGCAATATGTCTCTTTTACCTCCTCAATCTTTAGAACAAATGCACTTATTTTATAAGTGCATTAACTCATCCAGATATTAATTTTTCCAGTTAAATTAGCTGCATCTACCGGAGGAGGGGTGTTTTAGTCCGTGATCGCCCGTATGCCTTTCCACATCCTCCTGGTGTTGCTAGCATCATGGAAGAGGACTGTGGTTATGCTTCCCTGATCTGATGTCTTTGACTGTGAGTCGTTGCAGTAGACCGATTATTGCCAATTCGCGATTGGGATATATATTTGGGGTGTTAATAATTTTAGTTTAGATTATCTTAGAGACAAATGGAATGCTAAATGAACCAACATGGCTGGAAGCATTGCGGCTAGCAGGGGAGATCACCAAAAGCCACAGAAGATTCCATGGCTTACAGATTCCACCACAGCTCAGACACAGGATGAACCCAATCTCTCTAAAAATGCTCTAAATGTCTTATAGAAGTGGGAGAGTACAGACCCTGCGTATGGACATGTGTCTATGTTGAGGGGGACTGGGATATAATTAATGTTTTCAGCTTTTACTTTTTTATTAAACGGTGGTTCACTATTCTGACATTTGCTGTCAGGAAAAACGTACTGCTTCGATGGATCGATGGACCTTTCTAGAATTACGGATTGGCATAAAGAGATTTTTGACATTTTACCAATGGAATAGCTAACGCACAGTTCCAAATGTGGAATTACTTACTTTTGTAAGATTTGGACCTCTTTCTTTAAGCACAAAGGTAAAAGACTTACGACCATTATACTAAAAAGGATGGCAGAGGGCTAAGAGGAAAACTGGCTGGCCAATGTTTTTGGACCTTGAATGTCTGTTTTTGCTTTACAGATGTGAGCGTGCTACTTCACTGCCAAGTGGAACAGGACTGAGTGCTTCCAGTAGGTATATATGCTGTATATGCAGGTAGTTAGAGATACTGTTTAATGTGGCCTTGCTGTTTTGTTTGTTTTCTGTGTTAACTTCTAAATTCAGTTAAAAAAAAAAATGCTGGAACTAACCAAAACGCAGGAGGTGGATGGACCCAGAGGACTCCTGGAGACATAGGCCCTTTATGGTGGGAATTAGAGAGCGTGTTTAAACCAGCAACAAACCTTCATCATTGACCTCCGGATGTGGCATCTACAGGTGCCTCTCTACCTCAGCATCACCACCAGCTTCCCTCCATCCTCCGCTGAGGAAGCCGGGGCTGAAAGAAACCGATGTGAGGGCGCCACCTCAGACACCCGCGCAGCCACGACTCCATTTGTCTCCAGGCGAGTTTGATGGCAGTGTGTTTAAAAAGCCATTCAATCTTATAAACCAAAAATTAAATGTAGTCGACTGTGATGGGCACTCAGTGCATCTGCTATTTATATGCTAATGTACACTGGGCCTGCCAAGGTCTGGCAAATTATTACTGCACAACCATAAGTCAGGTGTACGGCAGAGGGGAGGGGGGCTACGCATCACACAGGCAAAGACAGGGGAGGGGGGGGCAGCAGAAAGTGAGGGGAGAGCAGGAGGAGGGGAAGAAGCCAATCAGAGACGTCTTAGTTTGACATTTTAGAGCCGAGGTAGGAAGGTGTTTTTGGACAAAACTTCTTCTTTCCAGGGTCTGTTCTGACAAAAGAGCTGAAGAGGGACAGGGGGTCAAAGGTTATAATGCCATCCAGGGCTGGATTGGCTCTAAAAGCAAAGATGGATGAAATGGAAGTAAGGATACGAAAGCTTATAGCTCTGCAGCCTGAAACACCTGCCGAAATCTGCAGTAAGATTGTGAGCTATTGACCTAAAGTCTGTCACTCTGGGACTCCCACTTCCACACCTATTACAGTCTGTTGCTCTGGGACTCCCAGTCTGTTCTGCCCTATTGACTATAGTCTGTCATGGGACTCCCACTTCCACACCTATCCACACCTATAGTCTGTCGCTCTGGGACTCCCACTTCCACACCTATCCACACCTATAGTCTGTCTGCTCTGGGACTCCCACTTCCACACCTATCCACACCTATAGTCTGTTGCTCTGGGACTCCCACTTCCACACCTATCCACACCTAAAGTCTGTCGCTCTGGGACTCCCACTTCCACACCTATCCACACCTATAGTCTGTTGCTCTGGGACTCCCACTTCCACACCTATCCACACCTATAGTCTGTTGCTCTGGGACTCCCACTTCCACACCCTATCCACACCTATAGTCTGGCCCACCTATAGTCTGTTGCTGGGACTCCCACTTCCACACCTATCCACACCTATGGTCTGTCGCTCTGGGACTCCCACTTCCACACCTATCCACACCTATAGTCTGTTGCTCTGGGACTCCACTTCTCACACCTATCCACACCTATAGTCTGTCGCTCTGGGACTCCCACTTCCACACCTATCCACACCTATAGTCTGTCGCTCTGGGACTCCCACTTCCACACCTATCCACACCTATAGTCTGTTGCTCTGGGACTCCCCACTTCCACACCTATCCACACCTATAGTCTGTCGGCTCTGGGACTCCCTACTTCCACACCCATCCAATACCATAGCCCGTCACCTGCATTCGTACTGTGGCTCTGGGGACTCCCCACTTCCACACCTATCCACACCTATAGTCTGTTGCTCTGGGACTCCCACTTCCACACCTATCCACACCTATAGTCTGTTGCTCTGGGACTCCCACTTCCACACCTATCCACACCTATAGTCTGTCCACACCCCCAGCTCTGGGACTCCCACTTCCACACCTATCCACACCTATAGTCTGTAAATCTGGGACTCCCACTTCCACACCTATCCACACCTATAGTCTGTTGCTCTGGGACTCCCACTTCCACACCTATCCACACCTATAGTCTGTTGCTCTGGGACTCCCACTTCCACACCTATCCACACCTATAGTCTGTCGCTCTGGGACTCCCACTTCCACACCTATCCACACCTATAGTCTGTTCATGCTCTGGGACTCCCTCTCCACCCCTTATAGTCTGTTTTCTGGGACTCCCACTTCTATCCACACCTATAGTCTGTCGCTCTGGGACTCCCACTTCCACACCTATCCACACCTATAGTCTGTTGCTCTGGGACTCCCACCTCCACTCCCACACCTATCCACACCTATAGTCTGTTGCTCTGGGACTCCCACTTCCACACCTATCCACACCTATAGTCTGTGGCTCTGGGACTCCCACTTCCCACACCTATCCACACCTATAGTCTGGGCGCCTCTGGGACTCCCCACTTCCACACCTATCCACACCTATAATGGTCTGTCCGCTCTGGGACTCCCACTTCCACACCTATCCACACTATAGTCTGTGTTGCTCTGGGACTCCCACTTCCACACCTATCCACACCTATAGTCTGGCTGGCTCTGGGACTCCCACTTCCACCTATCCACACCTATGTGTCTGTAGCTCCTGGGACTCCCACTTCCACACCTATCCACACCTATAGTCTGGCGCGGCTCTGGGACTCCCACTTCCACACCTATCCCACACCTATAGTCTGTTGCTCTGGGACTCCCACTTCCACACCTATCCACCCTATAGTCTGTTGCTCTGGGACTCCCACTTCCACACCTATCCACCCTATAATGTCTGTCCAGGGCTGGGACTCCCACTTCCACACCTATCCACACCTATGGTCTGTTGCCATGGGACTCCCACTTCCCACACCTATCCACACCTATAGTCTGTCGCTCTGGGACTCCCACTTCCACACCTATCCACACCTATAGTCTGTTGCTCTGGGACTCCCACTTCCACACCTATCCACACCTATAGTCTGTCGCTCTGGGACTCCCACTTCCCACACCTATCCACACCTATAGTCTGTTGCTCTGGGACTCCCGCACTTCCACACCTATCCACACCTATAGTCTGTCGCTCTGGGACTCCCCACTTCCACACCTATCCACACCTATAGTCTGTTGCTCTGGGACTCCCACTTCCCACACCTATCCACACCTATAGTCTGTTGCTCTGGGGACTCCCACTTCCACACTATCCACACCTATAGTCTGTCGCTCTGGGACTCCCACTTCCACACCTATCCACACCTATAGTCTGTTGCTCTGGGACTCCCACTTCCACACCTGCTCCACACCTATAGTCTGTAGGTCTGGGACTCCCACTTCCACACCTATCCACACCTATAGTCTGTCGCTCTGGGACTCCCACTTCCACACCTATCCACACCTATAGTCTGGCCGGCTCTGGGATTCCCACTATCCCACACCTATCCACACCTAATTCCAGTCGAAAGTGCTCTGGTATATCCCATACATTACCACACCTATCCACACCCAGTCTAGTTTGCGCTCTGGGACTCCCAAGTTCCACACCTGATCCACACCTATAGTCTGTTTGCTCTGGGACTCCCACTTCCACACCTATCCCACACTCTAATCAGCTAATTAACTCAGGACCTCCACTTTCCACACATGGTATTCACACCCTATAGTCTACACAATCATGGGGAAGACTCCTGACTTCCACCAAAAGACGACCATCGACACCTATGCACAAGGAGGGCAAGACAAAAAGGTCATCATGCAAAGAGGCTCCCTGTTCACATACCTATAGTCCAAGCACATAATAGAGAGGCTGGGAAGGAAAGGACTCCCACTGTCCAAGCCAGAGACATAACCATAGCCTGTTGCTCTGGGACTCCCTACCACCCATCCACCACATGTGGGGAGATTCACAATGGGTCTCCTGGGACTCCCCACACTTCCAATACTCATCCACCTACAGTTCGTGAAAGATTGCCAGACCTCCACTGTCCACACCTTGTCCAAGCCACTCTGAACCACAGACAGCTGCTCTGGGGACTCCCCTCTTCCCACACCTATCCACACCTTTACTGCTGGTGAGCTCCAAAGTCATGTTCTCTGACACAAGTAAATTTTGCATTTCCTTTGGAAATCAAGGTCCCACACCTATCCACACAAGAGAGGCAGTTCATGTCGATGCTTACACTCCAGTGTACTTTCACACCTATGGTCTGTGCCATGCATCTGGGACCTTTTTCCACCTTCCCACACCTCAACGCAGCCACACCTAGGAGTCTGTTGCTCTGGGACTTCCACACCTGACCACACCTTTTGGAGATGCTGATGGCATTTTCTGGGACTCCCACTTCTGCACCTATGCCACACCTACCAGTACCTGGTTGAAGGACCATGGTATCATGAAAAGTTCTTAATTGGCCAGCAAACTCTCCACCTTAACCCCATAGTGAAATCTATGTGGGGTATTGTGAAGAAGACATTGCAATACACCAGACCCATACAATTCAGAAGAGCTAAAAGTTTATCATTGTTTTAACCGGGATGATCACAACACCTGAGCAGTGCACAGACTGATCGAATCTCCATGCCACGCCGCATATGCTGCAGTAATACAGGCCAAAGGAGGCCCAACTAAATACATGAGTGCGGTGTACATGCTCATACTTTTCATCAGCATACTTATACTCAGTTGGCCAACATTTCTATAAAGCCTTTGTTTTATTGGTCTCAGTCTAGTTCTATAGGCTACACAATCATCTGCTGACTTGACGGTTGTCCAAAAGGCGACCATCGACACCTTGCACAAGGAGGGCAAGACACAAAAGGTCATCGAGAAGGAGGCTTGTTCAGTGTCCAAGCACATTAATATGTGAGAAGGAGGGAAGGAAAAGATGTGGTAGAAAAAAGTGTACAAGCAAAGAGAGAGATAACGCACCCTGGAGAGGATTGTGAAACAAAGAGCCACCCAAAAATGTGGGGGAGATTCACATGGGTGAGAGTGCTTCAGAACCACCACACATGCGTATGAGACATGGTTTTCTGCTGTGGCATTCCTTGTGTCAAGCCACTATTGAACCACATACAAGTTTCCGGCTTCTTGCCTGGGCTAAGAGAAACAGCCCTGGACTGCTGGTGAGTCCAAAGTCGTGTTCTCTTGAAAGTAAATTTTGTTCCTTTGAAATCAAGGTCCCAAGTATTCTACAGAGAGGCACTTAGCTCCACGTCGCTTGAAGTCCAGTGTAAAAGTTTCCAGTGGTTTGGGGGTGGCGCCGTGTCATCTGCTGGTGTTGGTCCATTGTGTGTTTTCTGAGGTCTGGGACTCCCACTTCCACACCCTATGACCAACCACACCTATAGTCTGTTGCTCTGGGACTCCCCACTTCCACACCTATCCACACCTATAGTCTGTGGCTCTGGGACTCCCACTTCCACACCTATCACACCTATAGTCACACAACCTGGGACTCCCACTTCCACACCTATCCACACCTATGGATCTGTTGCTCTGGGACTCCCACATGCTTCCACACCTATCCACACCTATAGTCTGTTGCTCTGGGACTCCCATCTTCCACACCTATCCACACCTATTACTGTCTGTTGCTCTGGGACTCTGGGACCCCCAGTCTGTTGCCACACCCACTTCCACACCTATAGTCTGTCGCTCTGGGACTCCCACTTCCACACCTATCCACACCTATAGTCTGTCGCTCTAGGACTCCCACTTCCACACCTATCCACACCTAAAGTCTGTCGCTCTGGGACTCCCACTTCCACACCTATCCACACCTATAGTCTGTCGCTCTGGGACTCCCACTTCCACACCTATCCACACCTATAGTCTGTTCGCTCTGGGACTCCCACTTCCACACCTATCCACACCTATAGTCTGTTGCTCTGGGACTCCCACTTCCACACCTATCCACACCTATAGTCTGTTGCTCTGGGACTCCCACTTCCACACCTATCCACACCTATAGTCTGTTGCTCTGGGACTCCCACTTCCACACCTATCCACACCTATAGTCTGTCGCTCTGGGACTCCCACTTCCACACCTATCCACACCTATAGTCTGTCGCTCTGGGACTCCCACTTCCACACCTATCCACACCTATAGTCTGTCGCTCTTTTTATTATTTAGCAAATCAGTTAATGATTAATAATGGGAAAACCAAAGGCTCTTTAAAGATTTTTATGAAATGAAACCAGGTGAAACTAACTTTTCCACTTGAACAGTTCAGGTTCAGTTATAGAGCTTATCGAGAAGATAAATCCTTTTTTTTCTTAAATTCAAAATGTTTACATATTTTTCTACCGTACTGTTATAATTCCTACTCTAAGTGGCTCACTCTGTCAGATAAAGGCATGTTTTAGAGTCTCTATACTCTAGTTGGCGAATAATTGTTTACTCAATTAGTTAATGATTATTTCAGTAATTGATTAATCTGATAAATTATTTCAGCCCTAAAGACAATGCAGTTCCTTTTTCTTATTTTCAATGTAAATTGTCTTGTTCCATTAACAAAGTGTCTCTCTAACCTCCTCAATCCAAGTAAAAATGAACTTTCTTTGAAGTAAAACAACTTATTTAGTTTAAACTGTTTTGTAGTGAGATCCTGTCCATGAAGGCCAGTGGCGGGACACGAAACCAGAACCTAGAAGCATAAACTGCACCAGAAAAAGCTTTAAGCTCGGAAATGTGGGTGAGATTTGGGAATAAGGTTATGGATTCCAGTCCTGCATGGCACCCTGACTGGGTTAGGAGAAGAAGGGAGAGAGAGTGAGTGAGTGAGTGT
The DNA here is from genome assembly GCA_018398635.1 of Cyprinodon brontotheroides. Lineage (NCBI taxonomy): Eukaryota > Metazoa > Chordata > Actinopteri > Cyprinodontiformes > Cyprinodontidae > Cyprinodon > Cyprinodon brontotheroides. The sequence continues at coordinate 37,617,307 of JAGKQL010000054.1, read as the reverse complement.
GAAAAGAAAAGTGATTAATGGATTTTTTCAGCCACCATTGCAGGAAGCCTCCAGAACACCACGCCGTCCGCCTGCCGTCTACCTCTGGATCTCCATGAACTCATCTCAGCATTTTTCCCTATTTCTTCTGTCCATGAGATTCTAGATCTGCCCTCTGCGATTGAATTGAACATATTTACAAACTAATTAGGCCTAAAGCTTCCCTCGGAGGCTGACCTATTCAGGGCTTGATTTGCCACAACATCCCACATCTCTATTACCACCTTGCACTTCTATTCATTACTACCTTGAAAAGATCCCCTGGGACGTCCCTCTAATGAGAAAAAGCTCTGCACTCCTGGCCCTCCCTCTCCAGAACGTCTCCCTCCACATTATTCCTCTCCACCCCCTCTCTGCCTAAAACCCACTGAAGCAGCCTTTGTCTCTGGGGAGCAGTCAGCTTCTATGATGTATAAGGTGACATCTTTATTCCACTAACCTATGGTGGCAGGTCTATTAGCCGGCTCGGAGCTTCCCAAACCCTTTCCTGTCAAAGAGCCTATTCTCAACTGTCTGCTTCCCCCCGCCCCCCCAGTCGGTCTCTATCTGTGATTAAAACAGTCGTTATGATACGTCCGCCACCGCCTGCCACTCAGACATTTGGCTTTTTTCAGAGCCATGCGCGTCCTGAGCCGCACCTGAAAGGTCCCTCAGTGTCCTGAGACCCCACTGGGCTCCTGGGGCCCGAAGTGCGATGAGGAACCTGAGAATGACTCCGAGGTGTTAGGATAACCAGCCGGTCTCTCTGTCTCCTCCCCCAGGACGGTCCCGGCGGATCCATCAGCTCCAATTTGGAGGCTGTTTCTTTCCCCCTATCAGAGGCTCTCTTACCGTTCTGAGTCTTTATTCTGATCCACTTCAGCTCCACAGTTCAAACTCTTTCCTCTAACTAAACTCCAGAGCCGCTCCATGGATCTTTCTCTCAGCGTTTGGATAGAAAATCCATAATAAACTCACCCTGCCCTGTTATTCCTTATTTAAATATCTCAGCAAATCTCAAAAGTCTTCACACCCAGGAACCTTTGTCACTATTAAAACTACACTGTTTCCCGTATGCGGTCGACTAACAGCAGCTTTGGCAAAACTTCAAAGAAAAACTGGGATGTGGCTAATCTGAACACAGCAGCTCTATTTCCATTCAAATCATAATTATCTTTAAAGAACGCTGCTCTTTCAGCTGCCAGAAAGCCTTCGCTGAAAGAAAGCTGATGTTTAACGATGCTTTGCTTTCTGTTGGTCTGTGGAGTCTGTGGCTGTGAACTTTAAGAAAAGGTCGATCATTTCCCGACTATCTGGACCAAATACCTACAAATGTTTGATACGACCCCCCCGTAGAGATGATGGAAGGAAAAAATGATGGAATCATGCCGTGAATTATCCATCCCCTAAACTAACACCTGTATATAAGCCATCCAGTTTGTACATATTTTTATTTCTTATTTTTTTAATTTCTTATCTTTATTTAGTTTTTTCATTGTGTGCGATACATGTACACTTGCACCTTAATCCTTATTTATCTTGATATACTGTAAATACCTGGATATACAGTATATATATTGTTTATTCTTAATGCACTTTTTTCCTCCCTGTTTGCACCTTCTGTAACTTCAATGCCAATATGTGATCTGATGGCTCTAATTAAACTACTTCTAGAAATGAGAAAGTCTCATTTGAGATTTTGGACACTTTTCTCATCCCATTTTTTTAATCATTTTATCCATGAGTGACTCCATCATCTTTCCCTCTGCTGGTCTAATAAAGTCACCGTCACTGACTTATTTCTTTTATTGTCTCTTAAAGTCAGACAGTTGCCGTTTGAAATAACTTTAGTTTCACGTCATGTCTGTGATTTGCTGTTTATCTGCAGCGTCACTCTGAGCCGCCGACTCCATCATTTTTACACATTTAGATCAACGTTCATTTATAGTGGGTTCTTTTAGAAATGTTAGTTTACTGCATGAATTTATTTTTACATTAACCTGATAGATACACTATATTGCCAAAAGTATTTGCTCACCATCCAAATTATTGGAATCAAGTGTTCCAATCACTTCCATGGCCACAGGTGTATAAAATTCAAGCACCTAGGCATGCAGACTATTTTACAAACATTTGTGAAAGAATGGGTCGCTCTCAGGAGCTCAGTGAATTCCAGCGTGGAACTGTGATAGGATGCCACCTGTGCAACAAATCCAGTGGTTAAATTTCCTCGCCCTAAATATTCCACAGTCAACTGTCGGCTGTATTATAAGAAAATGGAAGTGTTTGGGAACGACAGCAACTCAAGCACGAGAAGTGTTTGGCCACGTAAACTGATGAGGCAGGGGTCAGCGGATGCTGAAGCGCATAGTTCAAAGAGGTCGATAACTTTCTGCAGAGTCAATCACTACAGCATCTCCAAACTTTCACGTGGCCTTCAGATTAGTCACAAAACAATTGCCCAGAGAGCTTCATGGAATGGGTTTCCATGGTTAGAAACAGCTGCATCCATGCCATACATCACCAAGTGCAATTGCAAAGCGTCCGGATCGCGGTGGTGTAGCTGCACGCCGCCACTGGACTCTCTCTAGAGCAGTGGAGGCGGCGTTCTCTGGGTGGCGAATCGGCTGGCTTCTCCATCTGGGAAATCTGATGGATTGGTCTGGGTTTGGCGGTTGCCAGGAGAACGGTACTTGTCTGACTGCATTGTGGGCCAAGTGTAAAGTTTGGTGGAGGTTATGGTGTGGGGTTGTTTTTCAGGAGCTGGGCTGGGCCCTTAGTTCCAGTGAAAGGAACTCTGAATGCTTCAGCATACCAAGACATTTTTGGACAATTCCATGCTCCCAACTTTGTGGGGAACAGTTTGGAGCTGGCCCTCACTCTTCCAACATGACTGTGCACCAGTGCACAAAGCAAGATCCATAAAGACATGGATGACAGAGTCTGGTGTGTGGATGAACTTGACTGGCCTGCACAGAGTCCTGACCTCAACCCGATAGAACACCTTTGGGATGAATTAGGCAGCCGGAGACTGAGAGCCAGGCCTTCTGGTCCAACATCAGTGTGCGACCTCACAAATGCGCTTCTGGAAGAATGGTCAAAAAATTCCCATAAACACACTCCTAAACCTTGTGGACAGCCTTCCCAGAAGAGTTGAAGCTGATTCTAGCTGCAAAGGGTGGACCGGACGTCATATTGAACCCCTATGGATTAGGAACGGGATGTCACTTAAGCTCATATGTGAGTCAAGGCAGGTGAGCAAATACTTTTTGGCAATATAGTGTATATCGATCACTATAATAATCCATACCCTTCTGAGCAGCTTAGTATATGATCTCCTATTAGATGCAAATAAAATGAGGGATAAATTGGGTCAAACGAACTTTCATTACAATGAGAGAAGAATAAGTAAAGGCTGCAGAGGGAGCAGGAGAGCCTGTCTGTGGTATCCAGCCCAGAAATGAAGGGAGCAGAGGAATAAAGGAAGAGTCTCCCTTGGTTTATCTCCAGTGCAGAGGGAGCGAGCGCATCCATCGTGCTGCGATAAGATGGGTTATCAGCAGTAAACAAGGCCTTGGCCCGTATGAATGGAGCCCAGAGTGACTGAAGACGCCCTCAGAAACAGATGTGTTGGAATAAGTCAGCTGGGCTTATCCATTGCTCAGTCTGTGTTAGCAGCGCCCGGCGATCGCCTGCCCCGGCACGCCGTTCCACTTCTCACCGCCTCAGAATACATAACTAAAGGCTGTCCGCATGCAGGGACACACCTGCTCATGTCAGGAAGCGTCTAAGGGGGATTAAATCTGGTCGAATAAAGACGAATGTTTGGACTCCAGGTCTGGATTACATGTTAGCTGACATAATAATGATGATCATTGGACAGAGACGCATCAGAACGGATTGGTTAATCTGAAACGTCACCATGACAACGATCCAAACGAAGGACCATCTACTCTGGTTCCAACACCGACCTGCTTCCTGGTGCAGCGGAGGGAAGCTGACCTCTTTGCCTAAATGAGTGAAGGTGGTTTTCTGCTCCACATGGTTCCTGTGTCCGTCCGAAGCGGCCCAGGAGTCCAGCTCCCGGCAGCACCGTGTGGAGGCCTCCATGACGGATGAACCTGATGATGCTGGGACAGAATCAGAGCGCCGCGCTGACCCGGACTGGAGCGACGCACAGAAGCTAAAGTTAGCCTAGCCTTCAGGCTGAAACGACTCCATGAATATGAAAACAGAACCAAAGAACCCAACACTGATCGCTCCCTCCTCTGGCTGCCTCTCCTGTTCCATAAACACGCCTCTATCTGCATCCATAATGCCGCCATCTCTGGGCTCCCGGGATGGAGGGGCCCGCTGAGACAGGGAAAGCAATCGTGTGGCGTGTCAGCGGGCCGGGGGAGATGGGCCCGGTAATGGAAGGCCTTTAAAGGCTAAAAAGGAAAAGCTAATTATGATAAAGGGGCTGTGAGCTGTGTGGTTATCGCAGAGCGGGGCCTGCAGACTGGTCCCTGACAGTGATAACCAGGCGCCGCCAGACGCCCGCCGCTCTGTCACTGTCACTCTGCAGCTAAACATGGATTCACACGCCACTATTATTCACATGCATAAAGCAGTTTGGAACCGTTTCTGATGGAGCAACAGCAGAACCATCAGCCTGCTCTGGATCCCTCTGATGTTTCCTCTGCTCCACACCTGGAAACTTCTACACGCCATCTGGAACACAGACCCTGAGGTTTTGTTTGGGACGCCTCAGAATGGAGGCAGCTGAACCCGGCGAGGGCTGAGTGATGCTGAGCTTGATACAGAGGCACCATGATGCCCCCGCCAGCTGGAAGCCGTGGGGCCCATTAGTGCTGCGGAGGTAAAGAAATGGGAACATCCTCCTACATGCTCCTCGTTTCCCCTCTCTGCAGCTGATGCATTACGTATTCTGCCGTTCCTGCTGCCAACCCCCCCACCAGCACCTCCTTTAAAAACCAGCTGCTGTTGAAGAATCATTTCAGCTGCAGAGATCTTAATGAGCTGCTCCAGGGTGTAAAAAATAGAGTTTCAGTGGTTGCTATGGCTACGTATCAAAACAATTGTCCAGATTTAAAATTGGGGATAAATCATCCCAACTGCAGAGCCTCCAATGCCTGAAAACAGAATCCCAGATCCACCAGAGCAGGAACTGAAGCTGCCAACTCTGACTGAGACACCCCTGCATGTAGCTAAGCTAGCAGCATGTAGCCGCCCCTGCATGTAGGGATTAAAGCAAAAAAAAAAATCCTGAGCCTCAACTTTTTCCACATTTTATATATATATATATATATTTATATATTTATTTATTTATATGATTGAATATGAAATTTGACTTTTGAGAATCCAGTTCCACATAGATGCAGTGCATCTATATGTACCAGTTGCATGAACCACATTTCTTTTTTGATATCCAGTTTTGCTGCTAAGCGTTTTCTTTAACAGGTTATAAATTACCCAGATGTCGCTGTAGCTCCCAGCAAACATGTAGCATCTTGATGACCAGGGTCTAACTCATGTCTGCGTAGCATCTTTTTGCCGCTGGTTGCATAAATAAGCGCTCCTGGAGCACAGCGTGCAGAAGCAAGCGCCTGGTTGACCTTACTTCCTGTTCCAGCTGCTGAATGGCTCGCCATCTCGCCCCGTCTCCTCCAGCCATGCCCAGCGCCATTTATTGTGCAGACTAGGGATGCACTATATTGGGATTTTGGCCGATACCGATAGGGGGCTGATTATATCGTGCATCCCTAGTGCAGACCTTCATCTATGGTGGTGACATCCTCCCCGGATTTCTTTAACTGCATGGTTGCCATGATTCTGTTCTCAGTATCGTCCTTCTCTCCAAACATAATGGAGCCATAAACGGCACAAGCTGAATCTCTGTGTAGAACTTCAGCACTGGACCATAATCTATCTGCATGTTCTGATCCGGGTCCGAAATGTTCTGATCCGGGTTAGAAATGTTCTGATGCAGGTCAGGAACATGTCTGACCTGATCGTTTTAGAAATGTTCTGGATCAGAAATGTTCTGATCCAAGTCAGAAATGTTCTGATCCAAGTCAGAAATGTTCTGATCCGTTTTAGAAATGTTCTGATCCGTTTTAGAAATGTTCTGATCCGTTTTAGAAATGTTCTGATCCAAGTCAGAAATGTTCTGATCCGGGTGACGTTGGCTCTCAGTCACTGTGTGATGTCACTAAGAACCAGAGCACAGTCTGTGTGCTGCAGCTCTGTGCTGCTTCATGTCTCGTGGTGGTTTGCTGCCATCTGCTGGTCACTTTTCAACAAACAGCTTTATTTCTGACAAACCAGTGAATGAAGTAAATAACCAATTATGAATTAAATGAAAATATTTCAATAAACAACATTAATAACCGTTATGTGTATAATTTAGAGCTGAGAGGGGAGTGATGGCCTAGTGGTTCCATCGGTTCCATCCCCACAGCCTGCACTCTGGGCCCCTGAGCCTGACCCGTAACCCCACACTGCTCCCCAGCGCAACGCACGGTGGCAGCCCACTGCTCCCCAAGGGGAGGGGTTAAATGCAGAGAGGGAATTTCTCCAATTGTCGGAAAATAAAGGGATTTCCATTTTTTATTTTTTTTTTATAGCAGTGAAGCTTGTTTGACCAGAGCCTTCATCCAGAACACATCTTCTCAGTGGTGAGTCTAACCGGGTCATTGGATCTGAACCTGAGGTTTCACGACCCATTAAGCCGAGGAGCAGAAAATTGAAGAGAAACAGCTTCTATGTAATCTGCTTCTACATGCTAAGCTGTGGGTTCTGTGGAGCGTGACTCGGGTGGGATTGTCTGTGGGCGGTCCGATCCGGGCTCAGCGTTGGAACTCACCACTCTGCGGACTCGGCTCTTGCAGTCGATGTGCAGGTCCTGGTGTTTCTGCAGCGCAGCTTCTAGAGCCTTCTTCAGACTCAGCGCTCTCCTCAGCAGCTGTGGCTCGGCGTGGGCCTTGGTGAAGACCTGCGGAGGATGAGGAAGATGATGAAGGAGCAGAACATCCACCCGGTTACTATAGAACCGCAGCGGTTCCGTTTCATGGTGTGGATGGTAAAATGGTTTCCAGGGCAACTGTTTATAGATGCCGTTGTCATGGCAGCGCCATGTTTACAGGTTCTGACTGTATCAGTTCTTGCAGAACCACCTTTAACAGCTCTCCAGCTGAAACTTCCGGGTCAGAGGAGTCGGTTCTGGCAGAACTCCCTCTCCTCCAGAAGGAGGAGTTTCTGTGAGCATCATGCGTTGCCATGGTGATCTGATGGATCAAGGTCTGGACTCTGAAGTTAGCTTTGCTAGGCTGACCTGAGGGGAGGCCCGTGTGTACTGACCCGAACCCAGCCCTGCACGGCGGGGAGGTGCCTGCTGCTGATCAGCCTGTGGAGCTCCATCATGGTGGACACCAGCGGCTCGTTGTCCTCCGTCTCCTTCAGACGAACAACTGAGGGAGGAAGACAGAGACAAACATCAGCTGCGTCCGGATGGTCCAGATGTTCTGATCGGATCAGAACCCACCAGGACTGAGGCTGACGTCCAGGCTGTAGGTGTGAGAGATGAGCCCGGAGCTCCTGATGAACGAGTCTTCATCAACAGACTCTTCCTCGCTGCTTTCCTCTGCTCCTCCTCCTCCCTCCTTCCTCCTGCCCTCGTCTTCCTCGCTGCTTTCCTCTGCTCCTCCTCCTCCCTCCTTCCTCCCTCCTGCCCTCGTCTTCCTCGCTGCTTTCCTCTGCTCCTCCTCCTCCCTCCTTCTTCCTGCCCTCGTCTTCCTCTGCTCCTCCTCCTCCCTCCTTCCTCGTGCCCTCGTCTTCCTCTCTTCTCTCCTCAGCGTCTCTCTCCTTCTCCTCCATCATGGCGCCTCCTCTGCCTGCTGGGTTCTGGTTCCTGCTGCAGCAGGGTTGCTCCTCCTCGCTCCGTCCGCTGCTGTCTGGGAGGAAGAGGCTGAATTCAGGGAACAGCAGCTTCATGCAGGACTCCATCTCAGTCAGCGCCGCCTCCATGTCGCCGTAGGATTCTGAAGCGGAAGCAGAACTCTGTTAGACGGTACTGCAGACCCTGCTGACCCATTCGGACCTCAGAACCTTTGATCCGGTACCTTCCATGTCTTTGGCTGCTGCCTCCACTCTGGCCCTGTAGATCCGCTCCATCTTCCTCTGCCTCTCCTCCTCCCTCCTCCTCTCTGCCACCGTCCGGGCCTCAGCGTCCTGGAAGTCCACCTGAACCAGAACATTAGACCCAGAATCAGGATCAGGAGGTTCTGATGAAGCTAAGCTAAACCTGAAACATCTGAGAACATCAGCAGCTCCACCAATCACAGCCCAGCACCTGGAGATCATCCAACCAAAACCCAGACAGTCACTGCTCCTGAGAGTCACTGCTCCTGGGAGTCACTGCTCCTGAGAGTCTGGAGGCTCAATGAGGGGCCCACTGAGCGCTACAATGAGGTCACTGCAAAATATTGAAATCTGACTAATTTATTTGTTCTTGAATTGAGGTCATTACCAATGGAAGAAGTCAATTTACATTTAAAATAAGAAAGAATTTATTACATTTTCTTATTTCAAGTGCATTTTATTGATTGATTGACTTTATTGAGAAATGTAGTGATTTTATCTATTTAGAAAGTGAAAATACTCCATATTCCATTGGTAAATCATCTTATTTACCTGCTTATATTAAGGGTAAATACAATTAATTTCAGAAATTTCGACACCGATTCATCATCATCAAAGATGAAGATAAACTGGAGCTGTCTGTTAGAGCAGCAGCTCATCTGTAGCTGAGAGGAAGCTGGTGGATCAGCTGATCAGGAAGAACAGCTCTGATTGGATGCCCTCTGGACTCAGCAGGAGGTGGGAAACAGACGGATCGTAACTAAAGGAACACCCTGTTGGATAAATGTCTCCCATAAAGAAACTGGTGCTGAACTGACAGCCCTTCAGTGACAGACCGTCGCAAACTCTTTAAATGCACCAGGAGCGCTATCACTGATCCTTCCCAGCAGCTGGAAGACTCTAGAACCACCACCGTTCCCAACAACCTCCATTCATGATGATTCTGCAGTTTCTACCTCAGTCAGTTAAATAACCTGCTGCTGTCATTTTAAACATCTCTGATGTTGCTGCTATTTTCACATTACTGGAAAAATGTCCATAGCTGCATATTGGTTATTTATTCTACAGTTTTAGATTGTTAAAACACTTTACAGTATTTTATTGTTTATCTTTTAACGTTTCATGCTGTAAACACCAGAATTTCCCCATTGTGGGACAATAAAGGGATTTTCTATTCTTCTACTGTATTCTATTCTAAACGTATTCAGTCCCAATACAACGTATCCACGTAGGAGCACGGCGGTGGCATCATTATGGCCTAGTCAAAGTCCAGACCTGCATCATGGCTCCACCAAGCAGACTAAGCCAGAGTTTGGGTGGAGAGGGTGGAGCTGCAGCTGAGGTTCTCCATCTATCTCCTCAGACCCAGCTGGTCTCCATCCAACAGCTAGAACCTCCATGCAGGAAGGAGGTGATGATGAACCGCAGCAGATCTGAGATCAGTCTGCTCACCTTCTTCACCCGCTTCAGGAAGTGGTAGCCCAGGTCCAGCTTCTTATAGGCCGAGCCGTAGGAGGTCTGCCAGGATTGGACGGTCTGGATGGCCAGCGCCCTCAGCTTCCTGGCTACCTCTTTAGGAGGAGGGAGGGGCTGCTCGCTGTCCGTCTCCACCGTCAGCTCCAGGAACTCCTGATCCACACAGAGAAGGAGAAGTTTAGTGGAAGGAGGAACTCAGCTGGGCGGAGGAGGGGGTCTACCTATTAGGATGGGGTCTACCTGGAAGTGTGGGGGGTCTACCTGTGAGGAGTGCAAGTGGGAGTGGAGGGAGGGGGGGTCTACCTGGGTGAGGAGTGGGAGGGGGTAGTCTACCTGTTAGGATGGGGGGGTGTACCTGGAAGTTGTCCACCAGCAGCGTGCGGAAGTGATGGGATCTGGAGAAGAGCTCGCTTGTGATCTGGAAGGCTGACAGGCGGATCTCAGCGTGCTCCTGGCTGAGCTGCGTCATCACTGAGTGGTAAACATGGTCTATGCAGTCTGTGGACAGCCTGGCAGGAGGAAGGAGACACTCAGAGACAATGGTTCCCTCTGAAGGTGGAGGAGCTGCTCCACCCTCTCCTCCTCCTAAAGCAGACTCCTACCTGCAGAGCTTCTTCAGCTCCTTCATCTTCTCCTGGTGGAGCTGCTGCTGTCCAGATGTGGTCAGCTCCTCCACCAGCTGAGACAGCCGCTCCCTCTGAGGCAGCTCCATCCTTCAGTCCGGTTCGGTTCGGTCCGGTCCAGTTTGGGCAGAGCGGAAACACTCAGCGCTTCCTGGAACCTTCTGATGTTCTTTGATCTTGGACTAAAGCCTAGAGACAGAGAACATCGAACCTGCTCCTTCACATTGTGACGTAACTGCAGATAAAGAACAACAAGGCCGCCATCTTCTTCCGCTAGAAAATAACTTCCGGTGGGGCTTTTCAGAATAAAAGCCTCCTTTACGTGCCCAGCTCCTTCTCAGTGGTTTAGCGGCTTTAGGAGGATTAACTGCCTCCTGCTGGTGAGGAGGGATAATGCAGTTAAACAGAAGTCACTGGTAAAGAAAAACATTTTGAAGGAAGTACTCTTTTAGGCGATTTATTCTGGATCAAGACATTACAGAACATAGACTTTCACGTCCAGCATAAGAACAATGAAAAACCAGATGCAAAAAAAATATAATAATCAAAACAGGGAAACTAGATCTTACACTGATAGAGTGAGGGGAGTGGTGGCCTAGTGGTTAGGGCATAGAGCTTGGAATCCAGACGTTCTTACTCCCCACTCCCACAGCCTCCACTCTGGGTCCCTGAGCAAGACCCTTAACCTCTCACTGCTCCCCAGGCGCCCCACAATGGCAGCCCACTGCTCCCCAAGGGGAGGGGTCAGATGCAGAGGGTGAATTACCCTAATGTGAGATCAATAAAGTTCAATTTTTAATTATTATATGAAACAAATTTATGATTGTCACAAGTATTCATGGCCTGATGGTTGCCATGGAAACCTTTGGAGCTGCAGCAGCTTCCTCACGGGCCCAGTTAGAAGGTCAGACCCTAATGATGGGAGAGAAAGGCAGTCATGGTGGCTCCACAGAGTCTCAGTCTTCCAGCAGTCTGCATGGGTGTGTTTGATTCCAGAAGCTGCGTCTTCCGAGGACCCGATCTATCTGGACTGGATCCTCCGAGGACCCGGTCTACCTGGACCGGATCCTCCAGGGATCCAGTCTACCTAGACAGGATCCTTGGAGGTCTATGAAAATAAGGAGGCCAGAAGAGTTTTGCTGTGGATTCAAACAGGTCCAGCCTTCAGTGGCTTTTACCACCATATACTCTGTTGCCTAGCAACCATGAATGTTGACACACAAAGCAGGAAAAGACTGGATGCAGTACTTCTCCCTGCTGTTCTGAGTGTTCATAACATTTCTTGAGGAGCTTCAGCAGCAGTACCGCCTGCATCCTCAGATATCAGATTTCCTCAGTCCCCGCCCTGCTGAGATGTTGGAATCTGAGCTTAAATGTCAGCCGAACTCCATTGCCACAGGGACAGATAGAACTTTTAGATAAAACCAAACATTACCGCACACATATCTGACTCAATTACCATGTTAGTAATAGGGAAGAATAGAACTCTAACTTTTGTTCTACCGTCACAAGTTAAAAGCAATGATGTTCCCTCCCTGTGATTTAACCCAACAGCAGTGGGCTGCCATTGTGCAGCACCCAGGGAGCAGTGTGGGGTTAAGGGTCTTGCTCAGGAACCCAGAGTAAAGGTTGTGGGGATTTGAACCGGTACCGCAACCTCGTACATTGGAGTACCGTTCTAAATCCACCAGGCCTCCTTATAGGGAAACAATCTTGCTTTTGGCCCTATTTCTGACGCAAACCAGAATTTGACAGTTAAACTAGCAACTTCCAAGCATTCTCAACAATTGTGCTTCTTAGTTATTTTTCCTTCGACTACGAGCAAGCCAAGCTTGCTTTGGACTACGGGAAACTATGAAAGGCGCTGACCCGGCTTGTGTAAGAAAAGTAAGGACGCATTTGGTTTGAAGAACGTGAGTCCAATTTTATCGCATCTTCGCCAAGATATCATCGGTTCTCACCTGCGTTTCGCAGTGATGTATGCTTTTGATTGGAACTCCCCAGCACTAGAGTTCTAGGCGTCCAAGTTCTTCGATTGTTAAAATAGCATCAAACATTTTCCACCAAACCATTATTTATGTTTGTTTATCAGCTCAAGCAGATGGAAGAAAAACTAAACAACTGTGAGACTCAGAGGATTATGTCTTGCTGTATCAACATTTAGTTCACTTATGTTTACTAATTCATTAAAAGAAATCTTATCATGGATCTTCAACAAAAGAAATCATCTTCATCTCAGACACAAGGTACAAGGAACCTAAATCGGCCTAGTGGGACCAGTCATCCCAGACCCCCACAGGGGGTCCAAGTTATGTGGCCTCGGTCCAGTAGAACATCTCGGTCACTCTGACTTTGACCTGCAGGGTGTACGATAAGCTCCACCATCTCTGTAAAGTAGCTGCTATCGTCTCCCAGAATGGTCTCGGACCGGACCAGTTCCAAGTACTGCAGCTGGAGGGAGTGCAGAGAACCGAGCAGAGACGGGTCCGAGCGGTACTGGTCCAAACACACGGGCGCCATAGCCAACAAAGCCCGGAGAGCCTGCAAACAAGATGGCAGCGAGTGACTGCACCGTTCTACTGGAGGAAGCAGACCAATGAGAAGCTGTGAGGAGAACCGGTACCGGCAGACGGACCTTCTCCCGGTAGTCGTGCTCAGAGGACTGGAGCAGCTCTGGAACCAGGCGGCACCAGCCCTTCTCCATCAGCTCCTCCTGCAGGGACACCTGGGCGTACTGACGCTGCCGTTCTTCATGGGACGGGTCCTGGACTGGGTCCGGTCCGGCCTGGAAGATCAGCACCTGAAGGAGAACATGGGTCCGCATCAGAATCCCAGAATCAGCCAGAAGGACGGAACCAAGTCTGCCCCGGGTTCTACCTTCTCCGTGATCATGTCGTACAGCATGGTGACGATACGCGTTCTCAGGATCCCTCCTACATCCGCCCTGAAGAGCTCCGACAGGATCGTCAGGCCGCCGTGGGACAGGAAGTGACGCTGTGCGTAGGGGAAGTGACGCAGCAGGCTGGCCAGTGCGAACAGCACCTGAAAGCGGAGGGGGGAGGAGTCAGACAGGGTTCACTCTGAAGGCCGGGTTCCGCAGTAGCGCAGCCGTAGGGTACCTTCTTCCTGACGCTAAGCTGCTGAGTGGTGGCCAGCGATGTGAGGAGCGTCTGCAGGGCTCCGCCCTCCACGGCGTGGACCTGCACCACCGGGTTACTGCAGGACACAGACATCCAGGGATGAGGTCATCCGGTCTAGGGCTGTCTGTGATCCTAAGGATCGGGGTGTACCTGGCGGCGGCGGATCCCAGCACCAAGGCGGAGTTCTCCTGCAGGCGGATGTCGGAGCTGTTCAGACCGTCCAGGATGAGGCTCAGGCCCCCCATGGAGCACAGAGTCTGAGCGTTATCCACCTGACACACACCGACAGGACAGTTAGAACACCTGGAGCACCTCAGTCTGAGCTCCGTCAGGACGCGATGATCTACCTGATGCACCAGGTACTCCAGCTCCAGCAGGATGCTCAGCCTCTGCTCTGTGCTGCTGCTGCTGCTGTTGAACTGCTCCAGCAGGCGCTTCATTATCTGCAGGAACACAGGAGACATGTGGGACGCACCCCCAACAGGAAACACCTGACGGATCCTCTGATCTTCAGCTGCTCTGGTTCTGACTGAGGACAGGCTTCAGTCTACAGGAGGAGGAGTCTAACCGTAAGCTCTCTCCTCCACCCATCATGAGCAACGTGAGAAACAAGTTAGATCAACCAGATCATGTATGAACCAGACCTGAAAACATTCAGAGTTCTCCAGGAAACTCATTCAGCAGAAACATTGAGGCATCTGCTGGGAATGTTGGACGGCTTTGAAAGAATCTTATTCCAGCATTAATAAAACTTTAATCACAGATACTCAGCTGGTTTAATTCAGTTTCACTCTATCAGAATAGAATGATGTTCGCTTTTCCCAGAGCGTACTGATTGGACGCCTACAAAGTCCAATGTGTTTTAAAACGCCTTTTTTATTATTATTTCTTGCAAGCTTTCCCTTTTTATTTTTTCTCATCTTTGTGTCTTATATGAGGAAATGAAATGACCAAGGTGTCAATGTTTATGGTTTAACTTTGGTTAAATAAGACGATCAGTCAGTCAGTTGATTAATCAGATATTAGACGGGCCGAGCAGATCACTCCGCTTTAACTGAGCCATCAAGGCGCCACTGAAGGACCAACTGGAACATTAGTAAAGACACTTGATGGATGACAATGATTCTAGCTTTAAAGACTGTGCCCAGCTACACAATCTTCAAAACTAAAGGGGGGAATGTTGGGATCAAGTGTCGCAGAAGTAACCAGAACTACCGGTACTCCCCTCTGGAGACACACCCCTCTAGTGGAGGTTTTAAAAAGGACAACTTCCTGTTCGCTCCCTACAGCCAGCAGCTGCAGCTGACCCTGAGCGCTTTCCAGGGAAAGGCTACGCTAAAGTAGCAACCAAATCCCTCTGGAGAGTTCTGTGCTCGCTGGACCGAGTCAGACTACTGTTTTCTTAAGATTCAGGAGCTGAACGTAGCGACTGTCCTAAATCTAACTGCCGAACAGCGGCGCCCAATTGCTGGACCCGAAGGAGCCGTTAGCCGCGGCTGCAAGCTAATTGCCGTTGCTAAAGGGAAACGTATCACGCTACTCTGAGTGTTACATCCCCAAGATGGATCATTTTGTTTTTGCACCCAAGTAACCCCATGCTTTGTTTTAGGCTCCGCCCTTAAGACTGCACGCTGCTTCCTGAGTCTCAGCCCAATCAAGATCACCTGCTCACTATCTAAGGCCTGTGAAGCGGTACTTCAGGGCCTCGGGGCCTTTTGTCTGCTCTACACCTCTGTGGTTGTTGTAGCATCTGATGGGCTGTTCATTTGCTGCCAGGTAAGCCTGTTTAGATGGTTTTTTATTTAACCCCAGTTTTCACCTCTTTATGTGTTGGTTAGGTAGATTATTTTGTATGTTGGTATATTTTGGTTTTAGATCGAGTTTGGTAAGTCCACATTTCTTTGTCTTTTAGGGTTGTTTTGTTTGTTATTTTGGGCTGAGCTCTCCCTGAAGCTTTTAACATTATTTATTTAAAAGAAATGGCAGAATAAACCCATTTAAATGCCTTTTGACTTCTCCTTTCCCTGTATATATTTATGTTGGTCCCTTATACCCAGCCAGCAGACGTAACAGTGAGTTATAAAATTAAACCCCCTACAAAGTTGCCTCTTATTATTGCATCGGACTGATCCAAAGCTGTTTAAGATCTGCTTTTGGACTAAAGGACTCCGCTTGGACAGGACCAGGTTGAAGGAGTAGAATGGGAGGCAGATATCTTAGTTATCAGGCCCTCCTGTGAACCCAACTACCAGTGCTAGTAGTTATGATCAGACACTCTGTCTACTTTTGCAAGGCTAGTGCCTAAAAACTTTCCTTTTGGATAAAAGCTTATAGTTAGAGTGGCTCAGGTTATCCTGATTCATCTCTATAGTTATAAAGCCAAGTATAGGCTTGGGACTGCTGGAGTACACAGGGAACTCTTTTCAATATCCCAGTTCTCACTTGTATCTCTATTCTCCCACTCTGCAGAATCTGTTAGTTCACCTCTAACGTTCTGCTCTCTGCTTCTTTTCTCATAGTAGCTTCATCTGGTCTGTTCCTGTTTGGCTGTGACTCCATCCTGAGAGAAATATCAGGCTGTGCTGCTGCCATCAACACCTTTGCTTCTAGACAAGTTGGAATGGAGATCGGCCTGTTTTCCAATGTAGTCCTGTTTCTCTGACTGTGATCTAACTGGATGTGCTCTTCATCCTCTGACATGGGAGCTGAATAGGCTGAATCAGAGCAAACAACTGAAAGGCGTTCTGTTCCAGGAACTCCTCTAGAACCTCTGGTGGTTTTTTTACCTTCCTGCCTCCAGCACCAACATCTACAGCAGCTGGAAGGAGAGAACCTAAGAAGAGTGTTTCTCCCTCGGTGGACCAAAGATTGAGCACCTGAACATCCGTCTCCACCAGCAGGTCCAGCTCAGCCATGTCCTTCTTCAACTCCTCCAGCGGGCGGAACCGGGATGCCAAAGAGTCCTGCAGAGGGAGATCAGACTGGGTTGACAAGAAGCACAGCAGCAGCCACCAGGATCACCAGGTCTCTGCCTACCTGACTCTTCATCTCCTCCTTCATCTTCTTCATGGCCCGTTTTAGCTCGTCTGGATCAATGGACGGCTCCCTGCCAACAGACGGTTCAGGTTTCTATGGCTGCCCTTTGACGCCTTCTCACCAATCGGCTGTTAGTGGGCCCACCTGTGCTCCTGAGTCCAGTACTTCAGCTGCTCCTCTCCCAGTCGGACCTCCCTCTGACCAGTCTGAATATTCAGCCTCACATGGGAGCCTCCTGCTGGTACCGCCTGGCCTGCACAGACAGGAGACAAGAGGAGTTAGTGGAGAACCTTCAATTGGACCATCGTCACCCGCCGACCATCGTCACCCGACCGACCATCGCCACCGCCACCATCGCCACCCGCCGACCATCGCCGCCAGCCAATATCGCCACCGACCATCGCCACCGCCGGCCTCACCCGCCGACCATCGTCACCGCCGACCATCAGCCACCATCATCACCCGCCGACCATCGTCACCCGTCGACCATCGTCACCCGCCGACCATCACCCGGGCCACCTCGGCCACCGCCGACCATCGCCACCCGTCGACCATCGTCACCCGCCGACCATCTTTACCCGTCGACCATCGTCATCGCCACCGCCGACCATCGCCACCCGTCGCCACCACCACCCCATCGTCACCCGACCATCGTCACCCGCCGACCATCGTCACCCGCCGACCATCGCCACCGCGCTTCAATTGCCCGCCACCACACCATCGCCACCGCCGCACCATCTTTACCCCGCCGACCATCATCAGACCATCGCCACCACGACCATCGCCACCCGCCGACCATCGCCACCGCCGCATCATATCGCCACCCGCCGACCATTATCACCCGCCGACTTCATCGCCACCGCCAACCATCACGCCACCACCATCTTACCCAGCCGTCGAGTCAGCCACGCTCACCATCGCTTAATTATCGGTAATTTAGACTGGTCTATGGTCTCCCTGACTAAGCCACCGCTACCCCACTTCCTGCCTCATCCTCCTTTCCCTCAAAGCTTCGGCTCAGTCCTTTTATCCTTCTGCCCATCATTCCCAGTTCTCTGCTTCTATCTATCTCATCCTCTGTTTCATCATCTCACCTCTGTTTATCATCATCTCACTTCCTCATCTCTCATGATTCTTTTAAGTATCTTGAGCTCTATTAATCATCCACTCACTTCATCATTCCCTAACCTCGGACTTCATCATCCTCACCCTCTGTGCTTCATCATCCTCACCCACTACTTCATCATCCTCAACCTCTACTTCACCATCGACCCCGCTCATCATCACTGCTTCATCATCCTTATCTGCTTCATCATCCTCCCCTGCTTCCCAACCTCCTGCTTCATCATCCTCAGCCTCCCTGCTTCATCCTCCTGCTTCCTCATCCCTCCCTGCTTCTCTTGCATCACTCCCTGCTCCTGCTTCCTTACTCCTATCATCCTCATCCTCGTCTCTGCTTCTTTATCCTCACTGCCCTACCCTGCTGCTTCTATCCTCCCATGGCTTCATCATCCTTGCTGCTTGCCCTCGTCATCATAGCATGCTTTATCACTGCTGCTGTCATCATCCCACCCCTGCTTCATCATCCCTCCCACTACTTAATCCTCATCCTGGCCTCTCCTGCTTCCATCATCCTAATCACTGGCTAAATTTCCATCTCTTTCATCCACTCATGCTTCTTTATCCTCCTCTTCATCATCCTACTCTGTCATCGAATCCTCAAAGCACAGCTACATCACTCCTCTTCATCATCCGAATCATTCATCATCCTTCTCTTCTAATATCCTCCTCCTCTGCATTCTCTCTTCTTATCCTCCTGCTTCATCATCCTCCCTGCTTCTTCATCCTTCCTACTTCATTAAATCCTCATCCTCTGCTTCTTCATCCTCCTCTTCATCCTCCTGCTTCATCATCATCCCTTGCTACTCATCATCCTCCTGTTTCTTCATCCTCCTGCTTCCGTATCCTCACTGCTTCCTCACCCTCTGCTGCCAAAGCATGCTCCATCCTCCTCTGCTAGCTTCATCTAGTCCCATTTTGCTTTAATCATCCCTCATCTCATCCCTCAGCTGGCTCATCATCCCCATCCCTAGGCGTCTACGTCACATCCTCACGCTTTCCCCTCCTAAATCACTCCCTGTTTCGTTGAAATCACGTCATCACTGGCTGCTTCATCATCCTCTACCCCCACGTCCGACATCATCCCCATGTGTCTGCCATCATCCTCAACCTTATACTTGTCATCATCCTCACGCCCCTGCTTCTTCACCACTCCCTGCTTCATCATCCTCACTGCTTCTGCCATCCTCACTGCTTCGTCATCCCTCCTCTCTCTCGCTCCCATCATCCTCTGCTTCATCCTTCCATAAGAGTGGCTGCAGCTTCATCATCTCATCTTCTAGTTCTTCACCCTCACTGCTTCATCATCACTCCCTGCACCTTCTCCTGGGTTTCATCATTCTTCTGCTTCTTCATCCTCTGGCTTCATCATCCTCACTGCTTCATGCCCTTCATCCCTCCATCATCCTCCACCCTCTGCTTCATCATCCTCACCCTCTTGCTTCATCATCCTTATGGTCATCATCCTACCTCTGACAGACCCTCACCCTCTGCTTCATCATCCTAAGTAGTCTTCATCATTCCTCACCCTGTGCTTCCTCACATCTCTGCTTCATCTATCCTCACCCTGTGCTTCCTCACCCTCTGCCTTCATACATCATCCACCCCTCTGCCATCATCCTAACCCAACAGCTGCAGGAATCTGGTTCGTTTACCTGGTTTGAGTGTTTGCCAGTGTTCGTTAGGCTGGAGCACCTCCAGATTATCATCTTCATCATCATCATCATCATCCACTGTGGCCTCCGGGTCTTCATCACCAGTCCCTCCTCCTCCCCCCATGGTGCTCTCCACCACAGTTAGGGCTCCTCCAGGCTGTAGATTCAGAAAACAAATATAATTGGCCAAAATTTCTGAATCAAGTATCATCATGCAATGTTTGACTGTTGTTGCCATGGTAACCTAAAACAGTAAGTCTGATCTGAGCTCCTGTCTGATGGTGGAGGAGAGACTCCATCAGCGCTCAGAGCAGATCTGGGTTCAGCTGTTTAGATCAACTAACATAAAAAATCTGGGTTTCTGTCTGCTGCATCACTGAAACATGGGTCCGACAGAACCGTTGATCCGGCAGAACCGTCGGTCCAACAGAAACGTCGGTCCGGCAGAACCTAGCCCATTTTGCCTAAAGTTCAGACCTTTCTCTTGGTCAGCTGACTCTGAAGATGGAGGAGGAGGGAGGGAGGAAAAATCCCCACAGCTGTTTACAGGTTGATATCCTAGTTTTTATTAAAATGCCACAATATTAAAGTTCCTTGTTTTGATTTAACAGTTTAAAGACTGTTGACTTTCTTTGTCGCCTCCAAAAGTTTGGTTTTATTTTCATTGTTCTACCAGAATCGTTGCTGATCCTGTCATGTTTCCATGGTAACAGCATCTCTCTCCTTCCCATTGGACCAACGCCTCCTTCATGTCGGTCAGTTTGCTCCTGACTGACAGAAGAACTAAAATAAACACTAAAGCTTAAGTTTGCAAAGCTGAAGTTGGTTTGTGATTTGGTTATGAATAAAGGTTGGTACCACTTCCCTTTTCCCTGCCTTTGGCATCTTTAATCTACATTCATTAATAAACTAGAACATCTAGATACATCAAACCTGGACTTGATTATTCTAAACAACTAAACTAAAACCAGATCTGTGTTTTCTCAAACCTTCCTCTGGGTTGTAAGCCTGCAATAAAAACCGATTTAATACTTTTTATGAGGAATTCATATTGACAGCTGACATAGTGACAAGAAGGCATCTGAGATAAAACAATTGCAAAACCATTATATATGCTAGATACTAGATAAATAGATAAACACGGAATAGAACTGGTACAATGAGAGATTGTCTAAAGCAGCGAGCCAACCTATCTATAGCAATAGCTCTATGATCCAGTGGCGCTGCTGGGGTTCTGATCAGGTTCGGTTCTGCTCACCCTGTGGTCCAGAGCCCAGCAGCGCAACAGAACCAGCAGCAGAAGGCAGCAGCTCCTCCAACCCGGCAGAACAGCCGCTCCATGGCGGCTGCAGCACAACATCTGGAACATCTGGATGGATCACAGAAGCTCCCTGCCTCGAACACGAGTGGACCTGAACCCACAGGGAGCGGAGCCGCTTCCTCCAGCTGATCCACGTCATCATCAGCTCTCCTCTCATTGGTCCACGTAGATAGTGAGCCCTTCATGGCGCCCTCTGCTGGCAGGAGGCGAAACTACAGCGGAGGAAGAAACGTTTTCCCCCAGATGAAGAATAACAAATAAACATCAAGGCCATCCTCTGATGAAGACCTTACTCTGATGAAGACCTTCCTCTGATGAAGGCCATTCTCTGATGAAGACCATTCTCTGATAAAGACCATCCTCTGATGAAGACCATCCTCTGATGAAGACCTTACTCTGATGAAGACCATCCTCTGATAAAGACCATCCTCTGATGAAGACCATCCTCTGATGAAGACCTTCGTCTGAGGAAGGCCGTCTACCTGAGTGAAGTTGGCCCTCCCACCCTCTCGAATGTTTGTGCAGCAAAAATGTTTGTTTGTGCTTAAAGATATGAAGAAATGTTTCTAGAGGTCATCAAAGGTCAACCAGCCCCCCCACCTTCTTTAAACAGACGAAATGGGTGTCAATTAACTCGACTTCGTTTGTGCTGGTTTTGCTTAAAGATGTCAATCACAGTTTAAACTTTTTGATGTCAAGCGTGCTGGTTTTGAGAAGCTTCACTTAATCTGTTATGACCAACTCATGATCACAATTGGTTACAAATTACTTTTATTTATTTTTATTATCTGGCTTTACAATTCATAGCACCGATTTTTCAACAACAATTTACATTAAAAGCTTAATTTGTTTAAATAACACTACATTCAACCTTTATTTTTTGTGTCACCAAGCGCTCAAACTTGCCCTTCTAGTGCATGCAATGTTATTTTTGGTGTTATCCACCTTGAAAGACCTTTATCAAAAATAAGTGAAAAATAGCTAAACATAAACTTGAACAATTTTAAAAATAAACTATGCATTCAACTGGACAAAAATGTTAATAAGCTGGTCACCAAAATACAAAACTACCAGAACAATGAAGGGAAGTGTCTTTTGAACAAAAAAAAAAAATACATTGAACTTTCTTAGGTTCTCAAATGTAATACATCAACTCAAACTGAAATAACAGCTGACTAACAAAAAAAACAACTACATTTTTTCAAGAACGTTGACCATTATTCTTTTATGTAGAGCACAGCATGAGGGCATATCGTGGTCTTTTCAGATGGTGTCATTTCTATTCTGAGGTACATTTCCCAGGTAACTCAGGACCTCTTACCAAACGCCACATAACGCCCAATTGTTTCAGGCGTAGGACCCTCCTGAAATGCTATGATGGCTTTCAGTGTCAATCTCTGTTCTTGCAGTTGAAGGGTTGATGGAAATTCACCGAGGAAGAAACTGCTTGGGATCAGGGGCGTAGCCAGAAAAATTTAATAGTGGTGGCCAGTCAAAAACCAATGTTAACTGAGGGGTAAACGAAAGCGGATAGGTGCCAAAACCTCAGGGTCTGTCTACACTGTTCAACAGGAACAGGCACAACATCCATATTTTCTAAATAAAGCCAAACTACTTTCCTAAAGCCTTTTGATTTCAAATAGATATATTTAAAAAATCCATGCTGTCTAAATAAAAGGTATAGTGGACAAAATGTCTGGGGCAAACATCTTTTGTCATTACTTACCTACTTTTATCAAAAATTGTTCTGCATAACAATATCACATGTACTCATATCTACATTAAATGAATTTTTAAGTTATTATTAAAGTAGTTATCTATGATTTCACTGAAAATACCTTGGTGACATGCAGACATAAAACACAAAATTTGTGTCTTAAAAGAGCATGAATTCTGTTTATATCAACTTTAATGTTAGTATTTTGATGTGCATAATGTGTCAGGGTTTGGTTGTGGTTTGAGGACACAAACGCAGAGGCAGGGAGGCAGAGGTGAGTTTTTTTGTAGATTTAATGAAAGATCAACAGGCAACTAAGGCAGCAATCCAAAAATCCAAAAAAATGAAAAATGGTAATACTAGCCAGAAACCATGGAGACTTCAGGGTGAATACTTTCACGACGAGGAAGACTCAGTGAGACGGAGTTGGAGGAAGTTAGACGAAGAACTAGCACTGAGGAACTGCACAAGGAGAGCATTTATGGCTAACTGAACAAAAAGAGGACTAAAGAGCAGATTGGGAGCAGGTGTGAACAGAGCAGACTAAGAAGCTAGGGAAAAATGAGACTAACACAAGAGGGCAGCAGAGGGCAACAGATAAAAACCTGAGAACTGAAATATAACATGAAAACACAACAAAATAACAATTAAACCAATAAAACTAGAAAACATGGAGCAAAGTTAAACTGAATACTCAAAAGAAAACAGAACAGAACCAAGACTGGGACATAATTAACCAAAGCGTTTCTTTTTAATTTTTGTCTTTTTTTTTTATTGTAAAGTGAACAAAGGCTTCGCTCATGAGAATCCAGAGTGGAATAAAGGTGCCAACCGCCGGGAGGATGAACAGATAAAAGCAAATATGATATAAAGTGGTAGCAAGATAATAGTATATCTAAACAATATACACTACCGTTCAAAAGTTTGGGGTCACATTGAAATGTCCTTATTTTTTAAGGAAAAGCACTGTACTTTTCAATGAAGATAACTTTAAACTAGTCTTAACTTTAAAGAAATACACTCTATACATTGCTAATGTGGTAAATGACTATTCTAGCTGCAAATGTCTGGTTTTGGTGCAATATCTACATAGGTGTATAGAGGCCCATTTCCAGCAACTATCACTCCAGTGTTCTAATGGTACAATGTGTTTGCTCATTGGCTCAGAAGGCTAATTGATGATTAGCAAACCCTTGTGCAATCATGTTCACACATCTGAAAACAGTTTGCTCGTTACAGAAGCTACAAAACTGACCTTCCTTTGAGTAGATTGAGTTTCTGGAGCATCACATTTGTGGGGTCAATTAAACGCTCAAAATGGCCAGAAAAAGAGAACTTTCATCTGAAACTTGAGCGACAGTATATTCTTGTTCTTAGAAATGAAGGCTATTCCATGCAAGAAATTGAAGATTTCCTACAACGGTGTGTACTACTCCCTTCAGAGGACAGCAACGAGGACAGACCTCGGCGTCGCGCTATGACGTAATTGGTCTATGAATCAGGCCTTCGGAGGACGCAGCAGCTGGATTGGTACTCAGTAAATGTTTCTCCTTCTAAACACTTCAAAGCCAAACTGGCTTATTGTGGTTTTGCTAAGGTAGTGAGGACCAGGTCTCCATCTAACCCTGAATCCTCATTTCTTCTCTCTTGCAGAGGGATGGCTTAGTGGTTAGAGCAGTGCTCTGCTGCTCTGAGAAGGTTCCTAGTACCCGGTTCGATCTTCCCACAGACTGCACTCAGGGTCCCTGAGTAGGACCCTTAACGCCACACTGCTCCACATGCATCGCACAATGGCAGCCCACTGCTCCCCAAGGGGAGGGGTTAAATGCAGAGGGAATTTCTCCACTGTGAAATCAATGAAGGGATTAACATTTATTGACACTGAACCAGAACCAGAGGTCATCTGACCCTTTCTGGGTCAGATGAGGTCATTATATAAGGTCATTATTTGAGCTAAACACCTCTAGAACCTGCAGGACAGCAGCTTTGGACAACTAGCATGAACAGAACCTAACAGAACCAGGGAGGTGAGATCATGGAGGTCAAGACATTTTTTTCTGGATCAGATGATTAAAACTTCAACCAGCGTCAAAAACGACTTTGAATTTAAAACGAGTCTCATCAGAAGTTTAAGCAACATGTTGGAAACTATAAGGAAACATTCCTGATGGATGGACCGAGGTCCCTGGAGGTTGGCCCCTGGGTTAGATGGACCTGAAGGTGGCCCAGAATGTGGCCCCTGATGGATGGACCTGATGGTGGCCCCTGGGTTAGGTGGACCTGAAGGTGGCCCCTGGGTTAGGTGGACCTGAAGGTGGCCCCTGGGTTAGGTGGACCTGATGGTGGCCCCTGGGTTAGGTGGACCTGAAGGTGGCCCTTGGGTTAGGTGGACCTGAAGGTGGCCCCTGGGTTAGGTGGACCTGATGGTGGCCCCTGGGTTAGGTGGACCTGGGTGGCCCCTGGGTTAGGTGGACCTGAAGGTGGCCCCTGGGTTAGGTGGACCTGAAGGTGGCCCCTGGGTTAGGTGAACCTGAAGGTGGCCCCTGGGTTAGGTGGACCTGATGGTGGCCCCTGGGTTGGATGGACCTGAAGGACCTGGACCTGGGGTGGCCCTGGGTTATGGTGGGGCCTGATGGTGGCCCTGGGTTATGGGACTGCATGAGGGTGGCCCTGAGGTTGAAGGTGGACCTGAGGTGGCCCCTGGGTTGGGAGTGGACCTAAAGGTGGCCCCTGGGTTAGGTGGACCTGATGAGGTGGCCTTGGGTTGGAGTGGACCTGATGGATTGGGAGTGGACCTGAAGGTGGCCTGGGTTGGAGAGTGGACCTGATTGCGGTGCCCTTGGGTTAGGTGTGGACCTGGGTGGTGGCCCCTGATG
>JAGKQL010000054.1:37562184-37587184 GCA_018398635.1 Cyprinodon brontotheroides | reverse complement strand
ACATAGATCCAGAATGACCAGAATCCAACCACAGGACCATACCAGGACCAGAGGAGCAGAACTCCTCAGGAGGAGCGTGCCCACCTCCATCTTCTCCAGCCTCTGGAGTTTGGTCTCCAGGTTCTGGATCTCTGCGTTCTTCTCAGCCAGCATGGACATCAGCCTCTCCAGCTGAGCCGGGTCGGGGTTTCCTAGTGGAACCCTGCAGCTGCATCAGAGTGGCGACATCTGGGCTCGCAGAGAAGAAGCTGTTCATCCCGGCGCCTTACAGGGAGCAGATCCATTGCACGGTGTCCACGCTACCTTCAGGCGCTGCATCTGCTGCTTGCTGAAGGCGTGCATCTTCTGCAGGGACTGGTACTGGACCTTCATGCTGATGAGCTGCCGCTCCATCGCTGCCCTCTTATCCTCCAGCTGGAAAACACCAGAACCGGTTCTACTGAGGGGGCTCGGTTCTGAAACAAGGCTTCAGACGGTCCGCTGCCTTCCCTTACCTCGGCAAACAGGAAAGTTCCCTTTTAAGCGTTGATCCTGGGCCTGTTAGGGAACCTCCAACCAACTGGGTCTGCAGAAACCTGCTCTGCTCTCTAGATTTCTGGATTTATACAAAACACTCATGAGCAGATAAAGGTCCACTTTGTTCTGGTTCTGATTGTACCAGGCTGGTTCTGGTTCAGGTTCTAGGCTGATTCTGGTTCTAGGTGGGTTCTGGTCTGGGCCTAGACTGGTTCTGGTTCAAGTTCTAGGCTGGTTCTAGTTCTAAACTGGTTTTGGTTCAAGTTCTAGGCTGACTCTGGTTCTAGGTGGGTTCTGGTCTGGGCCTAGACAGGTTCTGGCTCAAGTTCTAGGCTGATACTGGTTCTAGGCTGGTTCTGGTTCTAGTTCTAAACTGGTTTTGGTTCTAAGCTGGTTCTGGTTCTAGTTCTAAACTGGTTTTGGTTCTAAGCTGGTTCTGGTTCTAGGCTGGTTCTGGTTCTAGTTCTAGGCTTGTTCTGATTCAAGTTCTAGGCTATTTCTGATTCTGGGTGGGTTCTCGGGCATAAGCTGGTTTTGCAGGCTTGTTCTGATTCCCAAGCTGTTCTGTGGGCTGGTTCCTAGCTACCCTGGTTCTAGGCTGGTTCTGGGCAGGTTCTGCTCCCTGACCTGGCTCCTGCCTCCAGGCTGGTTCCTACAACTCTGTTAAAAGAAGCCATGACGAGATCTGGTGAGAAAGATGCTAGGAAATCAAGAAGCATCTATTCCTGGAAACAATCACTACCTCCTTCTCCTCCCTCACCCAAGCTGCTGGGAACTGTGCTCACAGCCTCCCTCCCCTCCCTCCCTCCCTCCCTCCTCCCTCCTCGGCCCTCCCTCCCTCCCTCCCCCCTCCCTCCTCACCCAAAGCGCTGGGAAACTGCAGCACAGCCTCCCTCCCTCCCTCCCTCCTCCCCTCCCTCCTCCTCTACTCCTCCCTCCCTCCCTCCCTCCCTCACCTCCAAGCGCTGGAACCAGCTCACAGCCTCCCCCCTCACTCTCCTCCCTCCCTCCCTCCCTCTCCCTCCTCCCTCACTCCCTCCCTCCTCCCTCACCTCCTCCAACCAGCTCGCCACCTCCCTCCCTCCCTCTCCTCCCTCCCTCCCTCCCTCCCTCCCCTCAGCCCAAAGCGTTGAACCAGCTCACAGCCTCCCTCTCCTCCTCCTCCTCCCTCCCCTGCCCCTCTCCGTTCAGCAGGCTGCTCCTGCTCAGCCCAGCTGCTGCTCCCTCGTAGAGTGTTTCTCCTGCAGAAGTTGCTCCATCTCCACCTGACCAGAGTGAGCAAACGCCGCCACGCTGCTTCCCCGCGAGGCTCCTCACCGGGCCTCACCTTGGCGTTCTCCAGCTCCTGTGGCCTTCAGCTGGACCTCCCTCCATCATCTCTGGAGGTCATGGAGCTCTGGGTGTTTTGTCTCCAGGGCTCTCAGCTCCTCCATCTTGTTGCTCAGCGCCTCAGCCTGCAGCTCCAGCTTGTGCGTCAGCTGCTTCTCGTTCAGCTGGAACTCCTCCAGGGTGGACTGCAGCCTCAGAACCTGAAACGCAGGAGAACAGAACCGTGTTTGGACCTGAGCGCAAGCCGCTGAGCGCCGGGCCTCTGGATGTCCTACCTTGTTCTGGAGCTCACTGACCATCACGCTGAGGCTGCCCTCTCCAGATGTCTTCCTGATGTTCTTCAAGCTGCTGCTTCTGCTGCTTCTTCACGCCTCATACTTCAAGGACTGCAGAGACTCCAGCATCCGCTCTGAGTCGAGTACTTTGCGTTCCAGAGTTTCCACGCACAGACTCACAGGCCCACGCTGGTTCGGCGCCGAGGCGCCTGTGGCTGCTCACCTCCAGGGCGCTGGGTCACTCCACCCCGCCCAGGCCGCAGTCAGTCTCGCTGCCTGACCAGGCCGCCTCGCCGGGCCTGCCTCTTCAGTTGTCACAGCTGCAGCCTCGCCATCTGACAGGAACAGGAAGTGATGCCAATAAGTATTGATTATAATCGCGTCTGCTGCTTCATTTCTGATGCTTTTAGTTTAAACCTTCCAGTGCTTACTCTGCCCCATTCATAAACCATCGGGGTGAATGGCTATCAAACAGAGACTGAAGCTCTGCTTGCTGATTGCTGCATCGGGCCACCGCAGCGGCGAGGGCTGGACGCCATGATGGGAGACAGAGGAGAAGATCCATCTTCTACTGCCTGCTCAGACGCATCCCTCCCTCCCTCCCTCCCTTTTTTATTTCATCTTTCCTTTATTTATGCTGTCTTCAGCTTTATGTCAAATTAATGTCATTAAATAAAATGAATTTAAAATCTCTTGATTAGATTTTAACCATCAGCTGGACATGTGTTATTCAGGAATGAGAGTGTTGCCATTATATGTTGTGCTTGGTGTTAAAAACAGCCTAAAGTGGCCAAAAAAGAAAAGCTCTGAAATAAATCTTTAACAAGCTCCTCATTTTTCAAGTCTGACTCCCTTTAGTGGAGGAAGGGGATTATTGCTGCCTGGTTTGCTCGCATGTTTTGCAAATGGTCGCGATTTCGCTGACATTCTTGTCAACCAGACCCATGTTGTTTTCAGGTGGAAGCAGCTTTTCTGGCCCATATTTTGGCCAGCTGTCACCATAGTTACGCCAGGCAAACGCACATGCTCATTAGACTGATGCATTCAAAAGCAGATGGGAGAAACTAAACTCTCAATGAATTAAATAAAAACGCTCAAATCCTGCCATTGAAAATTTGCCCTTGATGGTCACATTAAAGTCGTTTTACCATCACCCAGAGGAAAGCTAAGTTGGAAGGGTAAATAAGGAAAAAAAATAGTAATAATGTCTAATATTGTGAAGCGTAAAAAAGATGATTTAAACGATCAGCGGATCCTGAAACATTAACTGGCAGCAGTTGATCCAGGTAACAGGTGAAATCATACAATGACTGAGGTTTGAATCAGCAGCTCAATCAGATTTTTCAGAGTCGGTGAGATAATGTTATCTCCTGAGTCTGAAAAGGCAAACATTTCTTCACCATTAGTGTTTTGTGATGAGTTTCTAATTGGTCTCTCTGATTGTGCCAGTAAAACAAACAGTAAAGACTCAGTAAAAAGTAAATCAAATAATACTCAGTTACCGGTGACTTTAAAAATGTGAATGACTTAAAGTTGTTCTGCATGCAAACAAATGACAAACAGAAGGGACTAAGAAATGACAGCTGATGTAATAAAACATGGCTACACATCATGGCAGGATCATTACTGCCACATGGAGAAAACATCAACAATAATAATTCCACATTTAAAGAACTACAACCCTAATTTAATGATCAGCATCATCCCAGGTGATGGAGGGTTTTCCAGTCCCTCTGCAGACTGGGAGGCCTTCAGATGCTGCTGACGCCTTTATTTCATCCCCAAACTTCACTTTCTCCTAATATTAAACACCTTCCACAGACAGACGCAGGTTGATAGACCTTAGACCAGCCATGGTGGGATAAACACACCATGGCTGCTAACTCTGGGATATAAATTCTACTGTAAATAAATAAAATAATAACCTTTCCTTATAAGCAGGCAGGTGATAAAATACATGTCCCCTTATAGTGCCTGTTGTTATGGTCTCAGACCTGAACATCCAGTATGAACACAGTAGAAATATAAATGAAAGTTTCCTCAAAGCACCATTAGTGAGACCTGAAGCAGCTCATCATACAGGACAGACCCCTGAAAGCACCGCCTTCCTAGAGACTGGGATCTGTGTCCAAACAGGAAAGTGAAGGAAAAGTGAGAGCCTGGAATTTAAAAACAAGAAAATAACTTTCTGTCACCATTTGAAAAATAAAGGTGGGAATAGTTGGAATTTTTAATTGAAAAAGTTTCCTGGATGGGAGGCGGAACGTTTTCAAAGTCCAGTGGATTGTGTTTAATGTTCCTTTTTGGACTGGAGGGAAGGATTAGGAGCAGCTGCTCTGTTTGCAGCCAGACCTTCTGGATTATCGGCCTCTTTCATGGATTTATATTTACATTCAGGGATTTATGCAGAGAAAAGTCTGCAGGTTTGATTTATAGCGATAGGAATGACCCTCCATGTCACACAGACTGTTTTTATTTCTGCACACTTGTGAAAGACTCTGTTCATTGTGTGGGATTATTTGCACTAATTTCCAACTGCTTAATTAGTGTATCTTTCTAAAAATAAAAACATCCACATTCATCCGTTAGAAATGTCTGGTTGGTTATTTGCCAACAGTTTGTTACGTTAGGAATATTGTTTTCATCAGGCATCACCAAAGCCACCCAAGCTTTAGGATCAACTGCGGTCCGGATAGATTCTAACCAGTTAAACTGGCCACCAGTTAGTCTCTGACACCGGGAGCAGCACAGCCGGTGTCGCTGTGAGCACAGCTGGGGAAACGGACGGCTGGGGAGCCGCCATGGCGGACAAACCAACCGATCACCTTCAAACACCGAACCGGTTTACGTTGATATTCACTAAACTTCCCTCTTTTTTGACAGAAAGCGGCTCTAATATTTAACTTCCACATCGAAGTCTACTAAACATTTATGAAAACATATTACTTATATGAATAAAATAATTCCAACAATACTCCACCTTTCTGACGAAGCTGTCCTCCGTTAACCCGCCCTGGTTTGAATCCTCTTCCCGTGATGTATCGCGATAGTTTGAATCAGGAGAACTGCACAGTAAGAGCGACCTCTAGCGGCCAATAAGATCAAACGCTTCATTTTTACTACTTCCACCAATATCTCTGATGGAAGGTTTCTTTATAAGTTTATATTTTTCTTTATTTATATGTTTATACTATACTACACTGCATTCTCATTGTTTTAACATTTATATCATACCAAGTGCTTTATAAAAATAAAAACCAAAATAAACACTGCATAAGTGTTTATTTATGCGAATAACCACTGAATCCAAAGGCGACTCAGTGTCAAACCACAGAACCCTGGAATCTCTAAACGTTCAAAGCAGAAGATCTTTGCATGGATCAAACCCTGGAGTGGAACATTGGACCAGAACAATCAGATCAGAACATCGGGAGCAGGACATCGGATCAAGACATCGGTAGCAGGACATCGGATCAGAACACTGGAGCAGGACATCGGATCAGAACAATCAGATCAGAACATTGGGAGCAGGACATCTGATCAGGACATCCAAGGCAGAACATCAGAGCTCAGGTCCAAAGAGGATTCAGCGGCTTGAGCAGAAGCTGAGCAGAACCAGAGGAGCCAATCAGAAACAGACGCGCTTATCAAACATGGATGTTAAATATTTATTCTCTCCTCCATGACATGTTCACAGCTGACATGCAAACATCAAACAGGCAGCTGACTTCAGGACCGGCGTCCCTCATCCGGTTCCGGTCCTTCCAGAACCACGGCGCTGCTGCTGGGTCCAACATGGTGATGGATAGTGTTACTGACCGAGTCCTCCGTGTCGGGGATGTTCCTCAGGCTGCAGCGATGGAGGCGTCGTCCGCCTGCCGACCCTGAGGCTGAACACAGAGTGGAAGGTTCTGGTCAGAGAGGCGGCGCTCTGTGGTCAGAACCGGCAGCACCCAGACTCACCTTAACGAAGATGCGCTGTGGCAGGAAGCGTCTGAGCGTGGTGCCGCTGGCGGTGGGGCAGTGCGGCAGGCTGAGGCTAAGCTGTGGCAGCGTCTGGTAGCCCGCCATCAGCGGGTAGAAGTTATACAGTAGGGCCTGCTCGGTACCGGGCAGCACACGGAGCCGCACCTACAGGACACAGAACCACATGCCGGGTCAGAGGAGAACCAGTCCTATCAGCACTGCTGGGTGAGACTCCATTAGATGGCCCCCTTCCCTAACAGGGGAAAGTATTCACACCCTAAACTATAATGGGGTCCAGACGACTGGGACTTGGAGCACCGGCCTTATCCTCAAACACTCGGGTTCAACTGAGCCCAGTGGTTTAGGGTCAGTTCAGCGGTCCTGTCAGCGCCGCGGTTCAGGGTCAGCACCCAGGTTAGAAGGTTCAACAGAGTCCCGGGTTAGACGGTTCAACAGAGACCGGGTTAGAGCGGTTCAACAGAGACCGAGGTTAGAGCGGTTCAACAGAGACCCGGTTAGACGGTTCAACAGGCCCGGTTCCAACAGAGACCCGGTTGAGCGGTTCAACAGAGACCCGGTTAGACGGTTCAACAGAGACCGGGTTGAAGCAACAGAGACCGGTTAGACGGTTCAACAGAGACCCACGTTAGGCGGTTCAACAAGACCCGAGGTTAGAGCGGTTCAAAGCAAAGACCCGGGTTAGACGGTTCAACAGAACCGGTTCAAACGGTTCAACAAGACCCGGGTTAGAGCGGTTCAACAGAGACCCACGTTGGAGCGGTTCAACAGGAACCCGGTTAGAGCGGTTCAACAGAGACCCGGGGTTGAAGACGGTTCAACAGAGAACCACGTTAGAGCGGTTCAACAGAACCGGGTTAGAAACGGTTCAGCAGAGGACCCATGTTGAAGCGGTTCAACAGAGACCCACGTTAGAGCGGTTCAACAGAGACCCGGGTTAGGCGGTTCAACAGAGACCGAGGTTAGAAGCGGTTCAACAGAGACCCGGGTTGCGAAGCGGTTCCAGCAGAGACCCGGGTTAGAGCGGTTCAACAGAGACCGGGTTAGAGCGGTTCAGCAGAAGAACCGGTTAGGTTGAAAAGAGACCCGGTTCGGTTCAACAGAGACCCGAGATTTGAAGCGGTTCAACAGGGGCCCGGTTAGAAGCGGTTCAACAGAACCCTGGTTAGACGGTTCAACAGAGACCCGGGTTAGACGGTTCAACAGAAGACCCGGTTAGACGGTTCAGCAGAGACCCGGGTTAGGCGGTTCAACAGAGACCCGCGTTAGACGGTTCAACAGAGACCGGTTAGGCGGTTCAGCAGAGACCCGGGTTAGGCGGTTCAACAGAGACCCGGGTTAGAGCGGTTCAACAGAGTCCCGGTTAGAGGGTTCAACAGAGTCCCGGGTTGAGGCGGTTCAACAGAGCCGGGTTAGGGCGGTTCAACAGAGAACCAGGTTAGAGCGGTTCAGCAGAACCGGGTTAGAGCGGTTCAACAGAGACCGGGTTAGACAGTTCAACAGAGACCCGGGTTAGAGCGGTTCAGCAGAGACCCGGGTTAGGCGGTTCAACAGAGAGTCCCGGGTTAGGCGGTTCAGCAGAGACCAGGTTAGAGGGTTCAACAGAGACCGCAGGTTGAAGCGGTTCAACAGAGACCCGGGTTAGACGGTTCAGCAGAGACCCTGGTTAGACGGTTCAACAGAGACCGGTTCAGCCTAGAACCGTTGGAGACGGTTCAGCAGAGACCTGGGTTAGAGCGGTTCAAGCAGAGACCCGGTTAGACGGTTCAACAGAGACCGGGTTAGGCGGTTCAACAGAGACCGGGTTAGGCGGTTCAACAGAGACCGGGTTGAAGCGGTTCAACAGAGAACCCATTACATGGTTCAGGGCGGAGACCCGTTAGACGGTTCAACAGAGACCGGGTTGGCTAAGCAGTTTCAACAGAGTCCCGGGTTAGGCGGTTCAACAGAACAGAGTCCCGGTTAGACGGTTCAACAGAGTCCCGGTTGAACGGTTCAACAGAGACCCGGTTAGACGGTTCAACAGAACCGGGTTAGAAGCGGTTCAACAGAGACCAGGTTAGAGACGGTTCAACAGAGACCGGGTTAGGCGGTTCAACAGAACCGGGTTAGACGGTTCAACAGAGAACCGGTTAGAGCGGTTCAAAAGAGTCCCGGTTAAGAGCGGTTCAACAAAGAGTCACCGGTTAGGCGGTTCAACAGAGCTCCCGGGTTAAAGCGGTTCAACAGAGACCCGGTTAGAGCGGTTCAACAGAACCGGTTAGACGGTTCAACTAGGGGCGCCGGGTTAGATGGTTCAACAGAGAGACCCTTGCTAGTTCAGCAGAACCGGGTTGAGACGCAGGTTCAACAGAGACCTGGTTGGAAGGCGGTTCAGCAGAGAACCGGAGTAGACGGTTCAACAGAGACCGATTTAGGCGGTTCAAAAGAGATAGAAGCGGTTCAACAGAACCCACGTTGAGACGGTTCAACAGAGACCTGTTAGACCCGGTTCAACAGAGACCTGGTTAGACGGTTCAACAGAGACCTGCTGGTTAGAAAGATTCAACAGAACCGAGTTGGACGGTTCCAACAGAGACCGGGTTAGACGGTTCTCAACAGAGACCGGTTGAAGCGGTTCCAACAGAGACCTGGTTAGGCGGTTCAACAGAAGAACCTGGTTAGATGATTCAACAGAGACCGACTGGTTAGAAGGAGTTCAGAGACCCGGTTAGGCGGTTTTACAGAGAACCGGTTAGGCGGTTCAACAGAACCTGGTTAGCAGGTTCAACAGAGACCTGGTTCTAGGTTCAACAGAGACCCAGTTAACAGCTTCAACGAGAGAACCTGGTTAGAGCGGTTCTACAGAGACCGGTTAGCAGGTTCAACGGAGACCTGGTTTAAGACGGTTCTACAGGGACCCGGTTAGCAGTTTCTAGAGAGACTATTAGATGGTTCTACAGAGACTCTGTTAGCAGGTTTTAAGGAAACCTGGTTAGAGGGTTCTACAGAGACCTGGTTAACAGGGTTCACATAGACCCAGTTAGCAGGTTCAACAGAGACCCAGTTAGCAGGTTCTATGAGTATGGTAAAACCTGGTTAGAAGGTTCTAGAGCGAGGGGTCTCAAACTGGTTCCAGAGGGCAGTGAGTGCAGGTTTTCCCAACCAAACAATGCACACACCCAGACTCCAGTCATCTCATCAACTGAGTGCAATCTGAACCACGATGACTTGATGAGATGACTGCCAGTCTGGTGTGCTATTGCTTGGTGGAAAGAAACTTGCTACCGCGTGCCCTTGAACCGGGCTTTTAGACCCCTGCTCTAGAGACACCTGGTTAGAGGTTTCCAAAGAGAACCGGATGAAGGTTCTACAGAGACCTTGTTTGAAAGTTCTACAGAGTCCAAGTTAGAAGGTTCTACAAAGACCCGGTTAGACAGTTCTACAGAGACACGTCAGAGCAAGGCAGTCATGATACTACTTCTAGTCCCAGTCAGTCTGCAGGTGTCCTGGTCTGGTTCTGGTCCATTCATTGGTTTCCTCTGATCACCTGTTTGAGTCCAGAGAACATGAAGGCGTCTGATGGATCCACAGCGATCTCCACCTCCTGCAGCTGGGCCGTCCTGTTCTCTATGTGGTACCGGACCGGAAGAGACTCTCTGACCCGTCCAAAGGAAGGAAGATCTGCACACGGGTCACACAAACACATCGGATCAGAGCCAGAGCCGTCAGTGAGGAGGAAAACAGAACATCTCAACACCTACTGACCGGCGTAGATGTAGAGCGGGACAGACTCCAGGACGACATGAGGCAGAGGGACGGTGGTCTGGATCAGGGGGCCGTCGGAACCATAACACTTCCTGTTTGACACAGTTCTACTGGTCAGACTGCTCAGGCTTAGGGGTGTGTCTGCTGCCGTTCACCTACCTCCTCCATGAGAGGATGTACTGTCCTGTTGCCATGGTGCTGTTGCTGCTGGCGCCCGGTGGAACTCGGAGACAGAAACACTCACTGGCTCCTTCACCCGTCTGTAGAACCACTGAAGAGACGGAGGGACAGACAGATGGACAGGGAGACATATGATTAAATCTGGCACCGGTCCGACTGGGCTCAGCCAGAGGAGCGCTCTGCTACCTTGCTGAAGCTGCGACTGCAGCTGAGGAGTGTTGCTGGTCACCGTCAGCAGCTGCAGCTGGGAGGAGCTTAGCAGCAGAGGCCATGGAGAAGACGAGAGGACGTCGGTCATCAGCAGGAAGGGGACATCCACCGCCACCTGCTCCAGCGGTTCGAACTGGGGACACACAGACCATGAGAAACGCTCCGTCTGCAGCTGCTGCTGCTGAGCTATAACATGATGCAGGAACTGCGGATCACCTTGGTGGAAACGAACTTCACAGAGACGTCAAACGGGACCACGGTCTCTACAGCAACTGTCTCATCCTGGGGAGGACAGGGAGAGCTAGGATGGTCACAGCAGATCTACTCACATAGGTCTCAGTGAGGACAAATGAAGCCGTCTAGGATGATTCAGGCTCAGAGATGTGAAAGCTCAACATAAAAAACAAGAAATGTTTGGTCCTGTCCAGGTTCTGGTCCAACTGTAGGATTGTGAGGTGGCAGTGACTGACACCGTCCACCGGGAGGGGTGGTGCTGCGTGAGGCAGAGCCACATTAAGGGAAAGTTGGATGGCAGGAAAAAGTGAGGCAGAAAACAGAAGATTGTCCAGCAGCAGGACTTGGCACCAGCCCGCACTGAAGCTGGTCCAATGAAACGGACCAGACCAGAACCCCAGAAAGAATCTGCAGACTACTAACAGAGGAAGATGAAATGCAGCAGAGCCGTTACCGATAACAGCTTCACTGAGTGATCGACCCAAACTTCCTGGTTCTGAGCTCTAGAGATGAACCCAGAGAGCTCCCTACCTTGTGACATCTGCACACGATGCGGCGTCCTTCCACAGCCGTGTCGATGCTGTAGGCCACGTGGAACAGGAAGACCCGCGGCCCGGTCGACACGCACCTCACAAACACGCACGTCTGCAGCTGGAACCCAACAGAACTCAGCGTCACCAGAACTCCTCGGGGGAGGGGCTGCAGAAGCAGGCGGAGCGTACCTGTTCTCCTGGTTTCAGATCGCCCAGAGGAACCTCGGTGAGCAGAGCCGGGGCGCTGTCGTCACACACGGCCGACCCGTCCAGCGTCACATGGGTGTTCTGACCCAGACCGGCCTCCTGACCTGGAAACACATGCAGAGATGTTCATACGTGGAGAACCAGAGAACCAGCAGGTCTGGTTCTGTTCGCCACCACCCGGTGGTTCATGGCGTACCTGGCTTCAGACCGGCGGTGAGCCTAACATCCCTGGCTACAGCGTCCTCCTGTGATTGGACGGTCAGGCCGATGCGGTACATCTCGTTGGACAGAGCAGGAGGCTGGTGGCTCAGCTGGACGCTGATCTTCGGGACCCTGGAGATGATCCTGAGGAACAACAAGGGTTACTGCAGTCGGCCCGCGGGCTGGAGGCCACTGGGGAGGGGCGGCCTTACATGGTGCTGTGCTGCAGCGTCACGCCGTCCCAGTCCGGCTCCTGACGGGCCTCGGCGCCCCTTCCCCATCGCCGTGACGACCTGCTGGCCTGCAGGGCTTCCTGAGTGGAGGCGGCATCTCCGCCAGCGCCTCTCCAGCTCAGGAACACGCAGCGGCCGCCGTCACTGCCCAGCATCACCTCCACACCGGTAATCTGCACAGAGACAGGCTCAGTGACAGACCCCCCCCATCTGACGCACTGACCCCCCCTCCTCTTACCTCCACCTTCCGCCCCACGTCTTCAGTTCTGGCCACAAAGCTGAAACTGTAGCTTTCAGGTTTCCATGGTGACAGCGTCCTGGTCTCTGGACCCGATGGTTCCACCACACACCACTGGTTGTATTCCTGAAGAGACCCACAGGTGGCCCCCAGTCAGAAGCTGGTCCAGGACCAGGAAGAACCCCCCCCACCACCACACCGGTCTGACTGCCAGCCTGAAGGACACTGCTAGCATGACCCCCCCCGTCAGAGGGACCCACAAGCAGCAGCGGTTCTGGTACCTGGTTGCTGAGGCTGACGCTGAGCTTAGTGAAGGACACAGGGTGCGGACAGTCAGCCCTGAGGAACACCTGCAGCTGGATGGGCTGGTCCACGTGGAAGCTAGGAGACTGGAACCGCGCTTTGCACTGAACTACAGACACAGAAGAAACATTTTAACAGGAAACTCTGATCAAGGAGCCCCGACATCTTTGGTAAACCTTAAATCCTTTATCAAACATCTGGAAACATCAGATAAACACTGAAACACTCTGGCTCCTGAATATGAAGAATAACCGACCGGCTGATATATTTGGGCTGATTTACCTTTAGTGAAGCTTTTAGAATGATAAATACCAGTTTGTGAGGAACTGGAGGAGTAGCCTAACGAAGTCAGAGGCTAGGTGGCGTTATTCACCAGACAGGAGCTAAAGTAGCCTAACGAGTCAGAGGCTAGGTGGCGTTATTCACCAGACAGGAGCTAAAGTAGCCTAACGAGTCAGAGGCTAGGTAGCGTTATTCACCAGACAGGAGCTAAAGTAGCTAATCCAGTCAGAGTCGGGTAGGTAAGTTATTCAGTCAGGAGCTAAAGTAGCTAACCCAGTCAGAGGCTGGGTGGCTGTTATTCACCAGACGGGAGCTAAAGTAGCTTTAACGAGTCAGAGGCTAGGTAACTAGCAGTTATTCACCAGACGGGAGCTAAAGTAGCTTAACGAGTCAGAGGCTAGGTGGCGTTATTCACCAGACAGGAGCTAAAGTAGCCTAACGAAGTCAGAGGCTAGGTAGCGAGATTCACCAGGACGGAGCTAAAGTAGCTTAACTTAGTCAGGAGGTTAGGTTGCTAGGTGTCACCAGACGGGAGCTAAGCACGTAGCTAACGTAGTCAGAGGCTAGGGTGGCGTTATTCACCAGACGGGAGCTAAAGTAGATTTAACGAGTCAGAGGCTAGGTGGCGTTATTCACCAGACGGGAGCTAAAGTAGCCTAACGAGTCAGAGGCTAGGTGGCGTTATTCACCAGACAGGAGCTAAAGTAGCCTAACGAGTCAGAGGTTAGGTGGCGTTATTCACCAGACAGGAGCTTAAGTAGCCTAATGAGTCACAAAGCTAGGTGCCGTTATTTACCAAAGGGAAGCTACTGCAGCAGTTTCACACTCTTTAGGGGAAAGTTGAACCTCTCTTGAGTTTTTTTTCCCCACAACTTATTAGCTAAAATGTACTCTAGGTGTCCTTAAAAACTTATATGATGACCGGGTTAAGTTCTTTATCCATTATAGTGACTTCTACAGTGGAAAGAAAGCAGAAACTTCCTAAACCCACCTGGAAAATGAAAACATTCAGCCGGTATTTTCTTACCGAGTGGGGGACGTCTCTCTCTTTAATCTGCAGAGCCAGAATCCCCATCTTCTCCTTCTCTGGATCAGTTGGATCAATACCTGTAAACAACAACAACCATCTTTAATCTGAGCGCTAGCATCTTAGTCTGTTATATAACTTCTTTGGAATACCGCTGTTACCGAGTGAGGACCACAAGCAGGTGCTTGCATTGCTGGCTTTCTACAGTAGTTTAGGCTCTTTGTGGCACACTAACAAAATGTCCGTCTTTTAAAAACTGAGAATGATCTTATCTGTGGCCTTTTGGAGATCAAGAATGTCCCAATCCAATATTAATATTGGATATCGGTCCGATTTTAGCCGAAAAAATTGTTGTTGACGATTGTTCTCTTTTATTAAAATCACTTGAGGCTTTTCTAACATTCAACAGTACAAAATAAGTAAGAAAAGTATGTATGATCTGTGCTAATATCCTATTGCTATCGATCAAATCTTAGAGCTGCAGTAGTGTTATCGGAAAGGAAAAGGTTGTATTGGGACACCCCTAGTGAAGACAGATGATAGACTAGACCAACAACAGATTAAAACTCCATTAAGAAACCAATAAAAATTTCTACAACTTTAAAGCTAGATACAGAGAAATAAAAGATCACTCTAAACGTATTCCATGCATTGCTGTCAAAGTCAATCCAGAACACAGTGGATCAGAGGATGAAAGTTCTAGGTCACAGCATCTGTTGCTGATTCAGCTCCAGTTCCTCATCTGCTCAGGGGAAGAACATACTCTGGTGTCCTTGTCTCCAGGGCCTCTGGCCGTAGAAGTCCAGTCCTCCACTCTGGGTGTCCAGAGGGTCAGGGGAAGGGTAGGTGGTTCCAGCCTGGACACAAAGGATCCAAACGGTTCCTCAGATGAGCTTAGCAATTAAAAACGTGCAGAGTGGATTTTTCCGCACAGGGTCTTACCTGGCAGAGCTGCTGGGCCATCTGCTTCCGGTCCTGGCTGTAGCAGGCGGCCTGCTGGTAATAGAAACCTGGGTTCTGGGTCTGGATGGCGGTCAGACCCAACTTTATCGCCTCATCGAACAGCTCGCCGAAAGACTGGAACCTGTTAGGAAGCAGAAACCCGACCTGAGAACCAGACACCAAGCCGCGCTCGCCTCCAGCTCTGATGATACCATAGACTGTGATAACAGTTCGCCCTCACACACCGCCTTCTAACCTCATTACTGACATCACAAAGAGTCACACGCTCTGACAGGAGGTCAACAGAGCATCAGATGTTCTGAGGCAGATGCTCTGCTCTGTCATTACTCATCAAAGGGGACTGATACTAAAAAGGTGAACAGGTAAGTATTCAGATTACTGAGGCCTCATGGTGTGTTCAAGTGCAGCGTGTTTCTCACTGTTTAGACATCCACGCCGAGTGTTCAAACGCCAGCTCAGCACTGCCGATCTTCTTCTTACACAGGTCGATGTGCTTCCTGAACTGAGCTATAGCGTCCAGAGGCGTGTTGTGCTGGAAACACAGACGGCAGATCTGCAGAGACAAACAGAGAGAGGTGAGACCAGGGGCTGAGCAGACGCTGACCGCGCGGCGGACCACTGGGTCAGAGCAGGCAGGAGTAAAGGTCTGCAGCTTCAGGCTGACCTCTGAGCAGGTGACCTGGTAGCAACGGTTTAGTAAGCCACTTCCAAAGACCCAGAGGAGCAGAGACTAACCTTATAGTTGATGAATCCTGCCATGGTTTTGATCTCCAGCATGTTGGTCTCATGGGCTCTGAGCTCATGCACCAGACTGTACGCAGCTCTGTAGTACCTGCAGCCACAGAGCAGAAGATCAGAGCTAGCTACAGTCCTTAGCCTTAACCATCACTTTATGGTCTGTTCTAGGAAACATCAGGGGCTCAGATCCGATCAGCAGCTCCACAGGAAGCAGGAAGGATCATTTCACAGCACATAGGGAACCAAACCCACTCCATCCCCGTCCACCACCCCCTAACTACCACTGAGGCCCCCCTCAGCGTGGACGCCATCTGGATAGAAGGTGGGGGTCTAAACTGGAATGGGACACCCTCTGCCCTCCTACAGAAATAAAAAGCAGTCGTTGGCATGGCAACCAGCCTCTTTGTGTGTGGCTGTAGCTCTGTGTTACAGCTGGACATTAAATCAAAGCTTTGCCCTTTTCTTAAAAATACATTTCTGCATTCAAATAAAAAATTTCAAAGAGCATCTTCCCCTCAGGGATCAATGGCGTCTTTTTATTTTTCCTAAACTAACATTGAAATGCCAGTGTTTCCAGAGCTAACCTTTAACCCGTCCGCAACAGTCAGTGCTAATGTTAGCCCATCTGTTGCAGGCAAGGCTAATGTTAGCCCGTCTGTGGAAGGCAGGGCTAATGTTAGCCCGTCTGTGGCAGGCAGGGCTAATGTTAGCCCATCTGTTGCAGGCAAGGCTAATGTTAGCCCGTCTGTGGCAGGCAGGGCTAATGTTAGCCCGTCCTCAATAGTCAGTGCTAATGTTAGCCCATCTGTTGCAGGCAGGGCTAATGTTAGCCCGTCCTCAATAGTCAGTGCTAATGTTAGCCCATCTGTTGCAGGCAAGGCTAATGTTAGGCCCGCTCAGGTAGCAGGCAGGGCTAATGTTAGCCCGTCCTCAATAGTCAGTGCTGGCGTTAGCCCTGCCGTCTGTGGGCAGGTGCAGGGCCTATGTTAGCCCGCCTCCGTCCTCAATAGTCAGTGCTTAATGACGGGGCCCGCCTGTAGCGGCAGGTAGGGCAATGCCAGTCCGGAGCACCCTGGCTATGATGGAGGTTTTGATTGTTTTATTTGGCAAAATGTTCGCTTTGATTTGTGTTTATCTGACTGTGTTGGCTTTTATTATTCCCCAGCTCAAATGAAAAAGTCATACTTTATCATTATCTAGAGACTATTAATAACAGGTGGGGAAATGCAGCTCCAGACTAGCTTTGAATGTGGTGATGTCAATAGTACAATTCTGTTCCAGTTCATCCAGATTTATTCAGGGTGCTCCCGTTCACCCTGAGTCCAGGTTTTGTTACTTTCGTAGACATAATTACATTATTTATGATGAACTGGATATGGATATCTGCTTGCACATATAGGAAGTAATGCTTTGCGAGGAGAAGCTCTCAGTTTGCAAAAGCATAATTGTCTTTTACCTGATCCATCCTGGAATCACGATCCGTAACATGTCATTCAGCCAGAATATACAACCAGGTTTCAATAAATCATGTAATCATGGTACTAGAAAATACTTATTTTTATCCTTAACTCACAAAAAATGCCAGTACAAAGCTATAAAAGATATTTACTGACTTTTATGAGACAATTTGATGTTTTTTATATTTTCTCTGTTTAACTGCTTGTCTGACGTCATCATGGGACATGCTGAGAGCAGTCCTGCTAAATATGATGAAAACTATAAACTATATACCATAATGTTAAAACGAAAGGAAAACAAAGACTAGATTAATGTTTAGATTCAAAGCTGATCAAGTTAGCTCCAGGAAGTAGCGTAGCATCCTATTTCATGTACAGATCGGGAACAGAGGGATAAAACAGAAAGGATTTTAATGTATTTATTTTCTCAGGAAATACATTATTAACCTTTAACACGTTATAGTTTAGTACGCTCACTAGTATTAAGGGGAGAAAAAAGTAATTTAGGTCTTTTTTACGAAATAAAACCAAGAGGGATCCAGATTGATATCTGGTTGATGATGAGCTGATGGGACGGATCGGGTACTGACAGTGATCACTACCTTTCAAGGTGCATTGTGGGAAATTTGGAGGCCGCTGCTTTTTCATCCACTAGACGTTTGGACAGACAGTTAAACTGGCATAACCACTATATAGAACCCTATGTAGGGATCAGGGCGAACATTTAGACACAGCCAGTATTTAAGGGCTGAAGGGTCTACTGTTCCCACCCAGTACTGGTTTGGCCCTTAATGTGGCAGAACCTCCATGGACCTTGGGTTGGTGTTTAGTGGCCGGTTTGGGCCAGGGCCCTACACAACCAGGACCAATTGTAATTGGGCAGGGCTTGGTTTAGCCCTACAGCAGAAATGTTAAGCATTTTTAACAGCATCAGGAATAAAACTTACTTGAGAGCGTTCTGGGTGTCCTGCTTCAGCTCACTGAGGAACGCCATTTTAAACTGGTGTCGGACAAACAGCAGCTGCCCTCAGCAACAGCAGGAGGAAACACAGAAAGGAGAACAATAC
This sequence comes from Cyprinodon brontotheroides, assembly GCA_018398635.1. Taxonomy (NCBI): domain Eukaryota; kingdom Metazoa; phylum Chordata; class Actinopteri; order Cyprinodontiformes; family Cyprinodontidae; genus Cyprinodon; species Cyprinodon brontotheroides. Next base: position 37,569,460 of record JAGKQL010000054.1, on the reverse strand, counting down.
TGGGGGTGAGAACCATTTAACACGCCACACTTTACAGATCCGGGGGCCTGAGACACCCCCAGAACCACTTCAGGCACCAGGAACAAATCTGGGACGGTTTACCGGACCATGGAAGGAATCACCTTCTCAGGGAGGGAGGACTATAGGGAAGGAGAGGAAGGAAAGCAGGGAGGAAAGGAAGGAAGGATTGAAGGAAGGAAGGAAGGAAGGGAGGGAGGGAGGGAGGGAGGTAGGGAGGAAGGAAGGAAGGAAGGAAGGAAGGAAGGAAGGAAGGAAGGAAGAAGGAAGGAAGGAAGGAAGGAAGGAAGGAAGGAAGGAAGGAAGGAAGGAAGGAATGTAAACATCAAACTTTCTTCCCTGCCTGTTTTCTTTTTCCATCCTTATCGACACTGATTAGAAATAAAATGCCATATTTTCCCACAATCCTTTGAGGCCCCGTTCATCCCATAGGAGCTGTGACGTTTTACAAATGTTACAGAGTGGAGCTAAGATGAGGGAGGTTGAATATTTTAGAAAGATGGTGGGTGGGCCTTCCTACCTGGTGAGTTGTCTTGTTGAGGAACTCTTTATGGGATTTGACCCGTCGGATCTCTGTGTAGTAGTAGGTCTGAGCGTGTTCATAGAATGCGTTCTCCAGCCTTAAAGGGACATCAGAAACACACCATGATAGCTCGCATTCCCCCTGGACAGACCCCTCCCCGTTCTAATATGCGTACCTGATGATGTAGCCGACCAGGTGGTCGGTGTGAGGCAGAACAAACAGGCTCTTGCCGGACAGATCACAGGAGTTACAAAGAGCTGAAGCTCGCTCTGATGCCACCAGATCCTCCCCTGACGACACATGAAGGGAAGATCAACAACTGAACACAGTTAACAGTTCAAAGCTCTAGATCCTTCCACAGGTGTGGTCCTAATTAAAGCACTGAAGGTTCAAACTGGACTGGGACCAAATGAGAAAAAGTTCTAGGGGTGTGAATAATTTAAAATACTCAGTTTTTCACTGAAGAGAATAATTACCTGGAGGGAGAGGAGTCTTCTTTTGAATTAAAACCACCGCCACTTTGGTGTTCCTGCCCTGAAGACTGGTCCTAAAGACAAAGCATAGAACTACTAAGCTAAGCAAAGCTAACCACTGTAAGCTAACAGAGCAGAGCTAACCACTGTAAGCTAACAGAGCAGAGCTAACCACTGTAAGCTAACATAGCAAAGCTAACTACTATAAGCTAACATAGCAAAGCTAACCACTGTAAGCTAACAGAGCAGAGCTAACCACTGTAAGCTAACAGAGCAGAGCTAACCACTGTAAGCTAACAGTGCAGAGCTCACCACTGTAAGCTAACATAGCAAAGCTAACTACTATAAGTAAATATAGCAAAGCTAACCACTATAAGCAAACAGGGCAGAGCTAACCACTGTAAGCTAACATAGCAAAGCTAACTACTATAAGCTAACACATTAGGGCTAAATTCTGTATGCTAACCTAGCAGAGCGATTGTATGATAACACAACAGAGCTAACTACTGTATGCTAACACAGAGAGCTAACTATGGTAAAGTAACACAGCAGAGCTAACTACTGTATGCTAACACAGCAGAGCTAACTATGGTAAAGTAATACAGCAGAGCTAACTACTGCATGCTAACAAAGCAGAGCTAACTACTGTATGCTAACACAGCAGAGCTAACTATGGTAAAGTAATACAGCAGAGCTAACTACTGCATGCTAACAAAGCAGAGCTAACTACTGTATGCTAACACAGCAGAGCTAACTATGGTAAAGTAATACAGCAGAGCTAACTACTGCAGCAGAGCTAACTACTGTATGCTAACACAGAACAGCTATTGTATGCTAACAGTTAGCAGAGCTAACTACAGTTCTCACCTGACGATCTCTACTCTAGTTGCACATTCTGACTGTTTCTCTTTCCACTGTGGGTCGTCCCAGTCCAGCTCGTAGAACAGAACCACCAGAGCCGGGACCAGGTTTAGGTGTTTATTCATCCAGCCGGTCTTCAGGATGCCTTTAGGGATGTACCACTCATATGATGTTCTCTGAACACAGAGGAGAAATATTTACAGTAGCTCAGAAAATTAGCATCATCTTTTCTTCCAGATGTTGGTGTCGCAATCAGCAGATGTTAAAGAGGTTTCTTCGGTTGAACACTAGAACTCCCAGACCTCTGATCCTACAACTCCCACTGCCACCTTACCCAATGAAATGCAAGAGTAGTGCTGATGTCATTGACATCAAATAGTTCTAGCATGTGTAAACTTTAAAACAGGTCTAATATAGATTTTAAAGGCTGCATTATACAATACTATTATTTTAAGTCTAAATTTGTATAAAAATAAATCAGTGAAATAAGAATATTTTACTGCACAGATTCAAAGTTTTAAATTATAATTGCATCTATTTATCATTATTTATTATTCTTGATTTGGTTACCAAGGTAGCGTCCAAGAACGGCTCCCCTCGACCATTTCCCAATTATGCCGCTTAAAACGATACAAACTACACATCAAACCCGCATCTATGATCGCAAACACCTGCTGGAGCTACGGTCACAAAAGGTTTTAAATACTTTTTGACCGTTTAAAAAGCTCAGGGTGCTAAAGAGAAATCCCGACCAACCACCGCTGCCATCTGTCCTGCTCTCCAACATCCGCTCGTTGGAAAACGAAATGGATGATCTCCGACTCGATATGTAACTGCTGCGCCATCATTCTGACGAGGTCTTTGCTGCATCCAGCAGTACCTGACAATGCTGTTAGCCTGGAGGTGCTAACACTATACCGATCCGATAGAATCAAAGAGATCTGCGTGACCGAAGGCTCCTCTGAGACTGCTCTCAGGCATCTAGAGGGGAAGCACTGCCCTCTGCAGGTAAAAATGAGAAGCGCACTCTAGATGCTTCCCTGCCAAATGTTGAAACATCCCCAGCCAGCTCCTCCCATCCCCCTCCAGCTTCCACACCTTCTCCAGCATCGTCTGTTGCTGCTAAACCTGCCGATAGAACCAAGGCTGCATCAACCATGTCAGCCTCTTCAACCCAGGAGGCTACCATCCTCACAGCATCGTCATCATCGGCCTCTTCCTCCCCTGAGCCAGGAGAAGCGAGTGCTTCAGGAGCTGGAGGCAGTAGAAGCAGGTCATCAACAACCGATGGGTGAAGCCCAGGAAACAAGCCCCTAATGCTCCAGCATCAGATCCTCTTCCTCCAGGATAAAATCCCATTTGGATGCTAAGATCATATCCAGATCCGTCTGACATCACTGCTGCCAAGCAAACATGAATGATGCGCATTCCATAACTAGATATAGTGACCTGATATCACAATGTGTTTTTATCAATGCTGCTTACCTTATCAAGGCTGCACTTTAAAAATTAAATTGTCTACAGAGCTGTTCTTTTACAAAATGACTAAATAAATCTGTCTAAGTCTATTTAGAGAAATTGATTGATTCCCCCGAACATTTCCACTTTTTCACATTTATAACAGACATCATACGAGCGTTTTTTGTGAGCGCTGGAGCTCCTGGTTCTGTTCTCTTTGCCTCGCCAAAGCTGTTCTACTGCGATGGAGGGGCTGGTAACCTGTGGAGAGCATGAGGTCGGCACGCAAACGTTTTACCAGTTCAAGGATAAAATCTCTGCGTGAGACGGTGGCGTTCAAACAGCTCCTGAACGATCATAAAACCCAGCCACAGGCCACCTTAGCGTTGAAGCTTTTACAGAATCCTTTCTAATCATCTGATCCAACATATCCAGGCAGACCTGTGTGTGATCAGCATCCCAGGGGCTCTGGTTTGGCTTTGGGCCGCTGAGTGGACCGGCTGAGGTGTGGGCAGCGCTATGCTAACCTGGAAGAAAAGTTTCCCCATGATGAGTCACTGATATGTCTGCCTTTTTCTGGGGGTGGTTGATCATCCTCGGACTCGCTGTCAGAATCTGAGCCGCTTCCTACCGACCAGTCGTCATCATCGGCCTCTTCCTCTCTGCCTGAATCGCTATCATCCATATTCTGAAGCATTTCTAAAGCCTGTTTCTCTGTTAGAAGTCAACAGTTTCAGATTTTTCTAGGTAGAATGTTGGTTGCTAGGCAACTAATAGACCCGTCAAATGACGGCTGTGGGAGATTGAGGTAAAATCAACCATATTTATTTTTTAGGTTTTTATTTTATTAAAAAATAAAAAGGAAATATAGAAACAGGAAATGTCACGATGAGCTACATAAGATGAATGGAAATAAAGTTATTTCACTTTAAATCTCAGAACCAGTCTTGGGAGTTCCATTGTTAAAGAGATTGTTAAAAGGTATTTAGATTAATTAGGAAATTTCATTACTTTCATTTAAAAACACAGTCAATAGTTGTGGTTAAGTATGGTAGTCAGATCCAGACCAGTCTGGGTTCCAGACAGTGGGAGGTTCTGTTGGAATAAACAGAACCCTGACAGGGCAGCAGGTGTTCCGCTTTAATCCAACATTGCTTATCCGAGCCGTTATAGGCCGCCATGTTTTAGCTCTGATCAGAAGTCAGCATGCAGACTGCTGTTAGCCACTAAACGCTTCCCTCAGGTCACTGCTCACCTTAGTGCGACATTTGGGATACTCGTGGTCTCCTGGAAGAACCTTAAAGGAGATGGGCACCCTGTCCGCGCGGCGGTTGGCACAGAACGCGTCCCAGATGGCCCGATGCACGGCGTTGTAGATCACATCCAGTCCGGTCAAAGCCACGAAGGCCATGGGCCGACAGCACAGCTCTGGGGGGAGTTCCCACTGAGATCCTGCCATCATGAAGCTTCAACAGACAGACCTACAGAGAAACAACACTTCATTACAGGCAAACAGCTGCTGATACAGAACCATCTTCAATGGATGCAGTAAATAGCTGAGCTTCAGCAGGTCATTCTGCAGCTGCTCAGTCCTTTATTTACCACCACAGAGGATCTGAGATAGTAACAAACTTAGCTAGAAAATCATGGACTAGCATTGATGGACCATCAAAACTAAGCCCCTCCTCTAAAAAACTATTGTTACATCAACCAGCACCTGCAGGACTGCTCTCACCTGGAAATAATACGTAGAACGAGCTTATCATCATTTCAGAGGACAAAAAAAGGAAGTTATCTGCCTTTTGTTTCCAGGCAGAATAAACCAAATTGTTATTTAAACAGGAAAACTACCTAATTAATGGGCTGTTACCAGTTAGTTATTTGACATTCAATAGTAAAAATGAGGAAAAGTCAACAAGAATCCTTTTGAAATCCATCCATCAATTTTCTGACACGCTTCATCCCTGCTGGGGTGGTGAGGGGTGATGGTGCCTATCTCCAGCTGCCCGTGGGTGAGAGGTGGGGTCCACCCTGGACAGAGAGGCGGGGTCCACCCTGGACAGAGAGGCAGGGTGGACAGAGAGAGGCAGGGTGGACAGAGAGGCGGGGGGTCCACCCTGGACGGGCCTCCAGTCCATCGCAGGGGCAACACAGAGACAAACAACCATTCACTCTCACACCTAAGTGATAGGATTTAGAGAAGCCAATTATTTTTAAAAATCCAATCATTCCAAAATAATCCAATCATTCCAAATAAGTTATCAGCCCAAGAGGAAATATTGGCATAAACAGACCAGGTCACGAGACCTGGAGGTTAGCCTAGCTGCTAACAGTGACAGGTCTGAAGCCAAGCCCGGCTAACAGCAACCACCGCCTCTACAGGCAACGACAGCCGCATAAAACATCGCAGAACCGCTAGGAGAGGCCGGTGGCATCAGCTTCACATCATATAAAAAAGGAAGAAGCTTAAATCTTAATACGAAAGCGGAACTAGGAAGCTAACCAGGCTAGGCTAACACTGCAGCCTGCGGTCATTCCGAATAAAGAAAATAAATTAACATACAGATATACTCTACAAATGAGCAGAAAGGTCCTCTGGGGAGCAAATACCTCAAAGGCATCCCTTTAGGTGACAGCAAGTTCAGGCTGAGCTTAACGCACTGAAGCGGGGAAGCTAGCTGAGCTGCTGGGCGAGGCACCGAGCTTCAACCGGAGGCTGTCCGTCTCTGCTGCGGCTTCAAACCTGCTCTGCTGAACACCACGAAGCTCATCACCTCCACCTTCACCTCCACCACACAGAAAGATAACAGCCAAGTTAGCCTGCGGAGGCAGCTGAAACAACAACAAACTCCACAGCTAGCCAGCGACCTCCGGGAAACTTTCACTTCCGGTTCAACTCAAAATAAAAAAAGAGCAAATTGTTCCAAGTTTAGAAAAATGTAACAAGAAAAGGAAAATTGGGATAAACGTAAACGAAAAAGTTATGAGTTAATGAAAAATATATAAATAGGTTAATTAATAATTTTTTGTGTTAAAAAAAAGTCCTAATTCTGTCAGTAATGTTTAAAGGACCGGAAGTGGGTTAGAACCAGCAGATGACTGGAAGGGGATGAGTCGTTTATAAAAAACATTTTTTCTCTGACGGGTTGGTGGATGGAAAAACAAGTCAGGTAGACTAGGATGAGGACAATGACGAAGGCTGGACAGCAGTCTCAGACATTATAAACGTAGACGCCTCATTGGACGCTGGATGACGTGCCTAGAGGGCGGCCATCTTGGATCAGACCACAGTTCAGACAGCTGCTGTCAGAATGAACAGGAGGCGCCTTGGATCGCATTTTAATAACACGAAAGACGAGTCAGAGATAATATTACAATAATCTCTAACATGTCACAACCTCTTAAAAGATCAAAACTAATTCTAAAATTACCTTTTTAGTTAGATTACACAGATTTATTCAGATTAAAATCTATTTAAACTGAACTCAAAGTAGATGAGATATAAGCAAAGTTATATATATATTTAGCAAATAAATATTAATATGATAAACACAAAGTTTTATATTAATATATTTTAAGTTATATTTTAATGTAATATATTCAAACAGAACTTTATTATTATTCAGTATTTTAAAGGATTGGTCTTTGATAATGAGTATTATGATCTATAGAGTAAAATTTGTTCTAATGAGTTTTACTAAAGAGTGTAAATTTTTATTTTGTTTTTTAATATATTCTATGTACATTTTTTATTTATATTTGTCATTGTCAAGACTTTTTGTCAAATCATAGTGAATTGTAAATCTATCTTGTGTCTAACTAAAGGCTTTTTGTCCTTACAAGTTTGTCTAAACTTCTTCCAAAACTCTTTTTCAAACTATATTTTTTATCATTATTGCTGCATATGGTCTTTCATCAGTTAATGTGTTGCGTGTATATAAAT
>JAGKQL010000054.1:37537242-37557765 GCA_018398635.1 Cyprinodon brontotheroides | reverse complement strand
ATATATGACGCTCTTCCGATCTAAATTCATACAACTTTAGACGCATTTTACAAGCCACCATCGAGAGGCACAGAGAGGAATAAAACAACAAACTTTATGAGGCTAAAAAGGAAAGGTAGGAAGAGAATTTGGCTTCAGCTCAATATGTTGCTTTGACAGGAGACCACTGGACCTTCGCGGGTAACAATAATTATCTGGGTGTGACGGCGCATCACATAACTGAAACCTGGGAGCTCAAGTCATTTGCTTTAACTGTAATTAAATCAGAAGACAGTCACTTCGCAGAGGCATGTGCTCAACAGTTTCAAACCGTGGCACACAAGTGGAAAAATTAAGGAAAAATAACTATAAGGACGGACAGTATGACAGCTGTGTCTAAACTGCTGCCATATGAGCACATGCCCTGCATCGCTCACATGCTGCAGAGGAGCATCAACGTGAGCCTCTCCAATAGAGGATTTACGAATTTATTGGCCAAGTGTCGCAAAATGGTGGATCTCATCAGACACAGCGCCACAAACACCATGGAGCTTAAAACACACTAAGCGGCTTTGGGGCAGCAGCAGGAGCCAGTGATCCAACATGTGTCAGCGCTATGGAATTCCACGCTGGAAATGATCAACCTCAATAAAGCAGCAATTAAAGCAACCCTGGACCAACAACGCCACAAACTGGTTATGCTGACGCCACCAGAATGGGACAAACTGCAGAGACTGAGCACGCTTCTAGAGCCCCTGCAGGTAAGGAATGCACATATAATGTGCTAATGGAAAATTAAATTGAATTGATCATGCACAAATTAAAAATAACTGATTTACAAGCATACCAAGCGATGTTCCAATATCTTGTGTTTTTGTGTGTGTTATTTTACTGCAGGTATGTACCGGAGATTCTGGGTGGAGAGGCCTATATCTCCTGCTCAGTAGTACTGCCTGCCCTCCGCCACCTGCGTCAGTGATGAAGGTCTCTGAAGTAGACCCTGCATATGTGGCGAGCTTTAAGACAATCTTCATGGAAGACTTTGCCTCCCGCCAAGAAAATACTAACAATGCATGACTCAAGCTTGCAAGCCACTCTGGATCCACATTTTAAAGACTTGAAGAGTCTGCCCAAGAGTGAAAGGGAAGAGGTGTGGACCTCACTTGGAGGTATGCTGCATAAACATTCACCCAGAAGGTCTTTGCTGACTTCTCAAGATGGACCACCCAGGAAGAAAATCTTCTATAGATGGGCTAAGATTCAGAGTCAGATGAAGAGGTGCAACCTGGCAGAGACATACACAGGTACAGGGCAGAGCCAAGCATAAGTATGGAGGTCTGCCCTATGCAGTGGTGCGCTGCTCATTCAGGAGCACATGACAAGCTGGCCCTGTTTGCCCGCAAATATCTAGCAACTCCTGCATCGGTTCCATGCGAACGACTCTTTTCAGTCGCTGGCCATATTGTTCAGAAGAAACGGTCTGCTTTACGTTCAGAAAATGTTAACCAGTTAGTTTGCCTTAGCAACTGGCTAAAGGATGAATAAATAAAAGGTAAAACGACCACATGGCCAGTATCTTTGCTATTCCTGGAACTGCACTCTTCTGGACCCAGATGTCTGATGTATTTCCAGGGATCTGCTGTAACCACTTCTCCAGTTTGGGGGTCACTGCCTGGAGGGCCCAATGACCACGGGTACCAGTGATGCCTTGACTGTCCAGGTTTTCTCCAGCTCTTCTCTGAGCCCCTGGCATTTCTCTTGTTTCTCATGTTCCTTTTTCCTGATGCTGCAGTGACTTGGTATCGCCACGGCAACCACAACAGCTTTCCTCTGTTTTTTTCAAACCACCACCACAATGTGTGGTTGGTTTGCCATTACCACATCCACATCTGTATTTTAAAGTCCTACAGGATCTTGGCCTGATTGTTCCCTACCATCTTTGGAGGTGTTTCCTACTTTGAGCTTGTGTTTTCCAGCTCATACTCTGCACAGAAGTTCCTGTAGACTATTCCAGCCACTTGGTTATGGCGCTCCATGTAAGCTTTCCCTGGCGCAGGCAGAGAGGCGAAAGAAGCGTCGCAGAAGATGGACTGTACATCTTTTGAATGTCCCGAGAGAAACTGGGGAATTTACCACACTTGTGACTACCGACGAGAGATGACGAGGAATGTATTTCAAGTACTTCAGGATGTCCGTGTGTCGGTTTGATGAGCTTGTTCGCCATCTACAACCCCTCATCCACCACCAAACAACACACAGTTCACCCATGAGTGTTCCTGAAAGACTGGCCAGGGCACTGCATGTTTTAGCTTGGGGTGCAAACCAACAGACTGTCCCACAGAGGTACAAACTAGCATCCTGCACGGTGTCTGGGATAGTGTCCGAGGTGTGCCAGTGGACGGCACTACAGCCAGAGTTTCTGCCATTACCCACACCAGCCATGTGGAAAAACATTGCGGCGGACTACTGGAGAATGTGGAACTTCCCAAATTGTGTTGGAAGTATCGATAGAAAACACGTCACCATGAAGGCCCCCCCCACGATCAGGGAGCGACTACTTCAACTACAAGGGCGCCCACTCCATTGTGTTGTTGGCGATTTGCGACACAAGATATCACTTCACAATGGTGGATGTAGGAGCCTACGAACATGAGAGCGACAGTGGGGTGTTCAAGGAGAGTATTTTTGGGTCCTTGCTCCTCGACCACAAGCTAAACCTGCCCCCACCAGCTGACCTTCCCGGGACTCTGGTGAAGACACCCCATGTTGTTGTTGGTAGTGCCACTTTCCCCTTCCACTGCAACCTCATGCGACCAGTATGTAGTGATTTACCAGTCTTGTAGTGTATGTATATTTACATATATATGTGTGTTCTACTGCACTTCTACATGATTGTTACAATATAAATGCGATACAATAACGAGTGCTTCATTGTCCTTCTCCTGTTTCTTCTCATGCAGGAACTAATCTGCCCAAAGAAGAAACATTTCTACAATTACGACACTGCAGGGCAAGACGGGTTGTTAAAAACACCTTTGGCATCATGGTTGCCAGTGGAGGATCCATGGAAGACAGATTGAGTGTTTACCCGACAAAGCTGTGGATGTTATGAAGGCGTGTGTGGTGCTGCACAACTACCTCACCCACACAGACCAGACAGCAAGCCCTGAGGCACGCTACATACCCCCAAGCTATCCAGACCTGGAAAGAGCGAGTTCAGTGCGGCCTGGTGAGTGGCGAACCCAAGTCACGGGGGATTCCAACATGGAGCCCATTGACCCATCGACGATGTCCAGAGCTCGCGCCACAAGAGCATCTATGGCAGTGAGGAGAGACCTGATGTCTTTCTTCCTGACAGAGTGTGGATCTGTGCCATGGCAGAACGAGGTGGTGACCCGTGGTGCACTAGAAACACTTGAAGAATGATGGCACCTTAGTGATGACTTTTCAAAACTTTTCCACACTGCTTTTTTCGGGTGCTTGTATGAGGGCTGGGCGATAATTCAATAACGATATATATCGATCGATAGACGTGTGGCGCAATAGAAAAAAAGAGAGTCGATAAAAGTTTGATAAAGAAACGCAGTTTTCCTTCCTTCTCATTGTAGCCTAGCATGTAGGTTTATGCTAGTCACTACTTCTTCCCAACCAATCACAATCGCGGACCCAGGCACGCCGTCACAAAGTGCCGCCCTCTCAAACCACAACACAGAGCACATGAAGATGTCGCAGCAAGGAGAGGCAGAGGAAATTGTTCCAAAGAAGGATTTTTGTAGTTTGGCAGTATTTTGGTTACGGCAAGTCGGACAAAACTCAAACCACAGTCATCTGTAAAATTTGTAGGGAACCAGTGAAAACGAAGTCTGATAACAACCAACTTTTTTTTTTTATATCATCTCAGCCGCTCACACCCACAGGAGTACGAGCTGTGTAGGCCTCGGCACGGCTCTTTGGGAATTTCGGGGAAATATATATGTATTTTTAGTTCTGTGCAGTTTCCCCACGTAGTTCTAATGATTGAGAGAAAAATGCTGAGGGGCCAGCAACTTCAAAGTAATAACTCAGGTTAAAGCAGGAAACTAAGCTGAACCATAACGAGGTGCCAGCAGCACCTCTAGAAGAATAGGGGTGAGAAAAAATACCCCATAGAAATGCTAGGCTAAAGAGTGAGTTGATTTGGGTTTTTGTTCTTGTTGAGTGGAGTTTACATGGTAGCCTAGTCCTACAATCTTTTAATTACCACAAGCTGGTGGTGTACTATTCCCACCCAAATAGGGGATTGTACTTATTTATTTGTTATATTTATTTTGGTCACTTTTCTGGTCACTTTAGTTTATTCTTTGTCAGTATTTAATAACATAACTCAGGTCTCTTAAGTTATTTTTCATTAGAACAATTCTGTTATGGTTAAAAAAGTTGGTTAAATAAATATTTAATTGGAAGTCTGTGTTTGTGTTCTTTATTAAAATTAAATCATTTAGCAATATTATAAAAAAGTCCAGGCAGAGCTGCACATAAAATATGGTTTCAAATCTTTTCAATAATTATCGATATCGATCAATATGCATTTTTATTTATCGATAAGCTTTTTTTCTATATCGCCCAGGCCTAGCTTGTATGTTTATTTGAGTTTGATGTTTTATGTTTACCCAACCGTTTTAAAAATTTCTATACTTTGTCATACCATTTAATTTTCAGAATAATAAAACTGATAAATTGTGTCCACACAGCTTTTGTTTTATTTTTAAATTGATTTTAAAGATTTTAAAGAAAATAGAAAAGTAAAACATTTACACAAGTACAAATATTCAAAAGCAGGGAATGTAAAAAAAAACAAAAACAAAAAACAGAAGTAGTTAAAAAGCTGCAGATACACAGAGAAAAAGCCTGCTACTTTTCAGTCCGTGCTGCTGCCCGCAGCCAATCCAGCTGTTCATAAAACAAGCTTATGATGCTCCTTGAGAAAATTTCCCTATAGTAAGCCGGTGCCTTCGTCAGCTTTTTCATTGCACCTCTTAGAGAGAGAAAAGTTAGCTTGTTGTCGTTGGCATCCTCTCTGGTGAACTTGATGTTGTGGTCCACCGAGTTAATGTGTCACGTGGAAGCTTCCACTGCTTTCAGCTGGAATTTGACACATTTGCAGATTCTTGTACAGACACACAACTCTCCTCTCACATTTTTAAATAATATAGCAACAATAATGTCGTCATAGTTGGCGAATCAAGGAAATAAACAGGAATTAGAAAGAAGTTCAGATGAAGAACGAGTTGTGCAAAGGAAGGTTGGAAGAGAATAAATATAAATAACATTTAGATCCATTGCTGAAATAAACTGTCATTTTAACCCCATTTTGATTCCCAGGGAAATGATTAAGAAAATTGGGAAAGTTGAATTAGTGAAGGAATTGATCGATGGAAACTTTCTGATAATTTGCAAAAATGAGATACAAATAAATCAAAGCTTTGGATGTTGAACACTGAGGATAATAAAACAGTGAAAAAAATAATAACAGGAATACCAATTAACAAGGATTTCGATCAATTAGAACAGTGGTTCTCAAACTTTTTTCAGTGATGTACCCCCTTAAAAATATATTTTTAGTCAAGTACCCCCTGACACAGGCAAAACATTTTTGGAAGAAAAAAGAGTTACAGTGCTGTAAAATCACTGTCTTATTTATTAAAGCCAAACAACTGATCCATACTCCAACCATTGCATGTAAAAAAAGAAAAAAGAAAAACAGAAGACGGTGACCACCAGGAAGGCATAAAACCAGTCAAAACTGAAATATGCTGCTAACGCTGCTGATTTATATTGGTCACTGTAATGGTACAAAATTGAATATTTACATAAATAACTACAATGTTTTCACAGAAATAAATCTATAACTTCATTATAAATAAATTATATTTTGTTTACAAAATAAATTTACTTAAATAAAGATTTGCTTACAAAAAAATAAAGGTTACATCTTTTAGGATAAAAAAAGAAGATTGCACTTTAATTACTTTGCATTGAAGCTGCTGCAGGATTTCCAGCTGATAGCGTTTTCAGTGAAAAACATGTTAACGACATTAAAAATGTCCTCTCCGGTTGTTCGCCCCTCCATTTCTTTGCAGAATAGGATGTGTTCACAGATGTCGTCTGTGTCAATGTATCTTACAAATGCAACAAGTTGCGCATTTCCACTCACATCTGTGGATTCATCCAGCTGCAGTGAAAATGAGTCGCCAAGTTTCCCCACAACTTGTTCGACAATGTCTGTGCCCATGTGATCTATTCTGCGGCAAACTGTGTCATTAGACAGAGACACAGTTTTTAATGTATCCGCTGATTTTTTGCCCAGCATGGTTTCGGCCAATACAACAGCAGCGGGGAGCAGTAGGTCTTCCGCTATGGTGAACGGTTTTTTGGCTTTAGCAACAAGCAAAGACACCGCGTAAGAAGCCTCCAGGGCTTTGGCTGATGTAGTGGAGGCTTTTCGCATTGTGGCTTGGGATGACTTGAACTCAGAAAGTTTCCTCCTGAAGAACTCCGGTGGCTTACCAACGTGACATCCATGTTTTTTTGTGAGATGCCCTGGAGGTGCGCTGGCTTCATGCTAGCGTTGGCTAATTTCTCCCCGCAAAAAAAACACAGTGCCTGGGGGGGTTCAGAGATCGTGGACGTAAATCCCATTAAAGCATACTTCTCCATGTACGTTCTGTACTTCGTTGGCTCTGGTTTTGCCTTCTTTTTAACTTCATCTGCACTTTCAGCAGCGTTGCTGCTATGCTTTAGCCACGTCTCCATAGTTACAGCGTAACCATGTTAACGACAGTTCGTTGACAAGTGCGCTGGGTCCGTGGGTCAAACTAACTTGGTGGGGGGTCCGTTTTATTTTAAAGGATATTGAAACTAAATACTGAATATAAAATGCAGTGCATGAACACACATTTATATTCTAACGAACTTTTTACAGAATAATTTCTCCCAAGACTTATTATGAGGAGCCTACTGATTTTTAAAATATATTTTGAAAAGCTTCACGTACCCCCTGCAGTACCTCCACGTACCCCCAGGGGTAAGCGTACCCCCATTTGAGAATCACTGAATTAGAAAACTGCATTATTGTTATGTTTAACAAGATCCAGAGAGTTAATAAAAACCTAGAAGGGAAAGGGTGGCAGCAGGTCACTGCTGATAGAGTCTCAGTCAGTTCTAGCAGAAAGAGTTAGAATAGGTTGGATGAGTTAAGGAAAGCAAAGGTGTTCAAAATGCAGAGAAGAACCCAGAATGGAGGAGTGCAGGGAAGAAACTGAAGAAAGGTGCTGCAGCTGTGCAGGCTAGCACAGAGTTAACTATGGGATGGGAGGAGAGAAAGAAAGCAGTAGAAATACAACAGGTTAGAACAACAACAACTAGAAGCTACACAGAGGCAGGGAAGAGAGCTCAAGGACAAAGGAAGGAGAAATGAATCAAGCTCAGAATCAGGTACAAAAGATAAATAAAGAAGAAAGAGAAGATAATTTCACTCCAACAGCAGAGAAACTCATTTTATTTCTAATCGATGTCATTAACTGCACAGACCAAGCCGAGCAGAAGACAGAGAAAATCAGGAACATTGAGAGGAAATGAAAAATTTCTGGGACTCCAAGAAGTTAGTTGAGAAAATATAGTTAGAAGGTTGGAGATGGAGAGAAGAACAGGAGCATCTGGATGCATTTAAAAGATTAAGATATTGTTAATAATAAATAGTGATTATATTGGATAAAGATAGAGGATATTGGTTTATTATAAATTAAAGTAGATGCATTTATTGGTTAGTGTACTGTCATTTTGTTTCACTATTCATACCAGCAGGTGGCGGTAATGGGCTCTCAAATTGTCTGCCAACCGCCAATAAATTTCACCAAAGAAGAAGGAAGTAGAGTACTTTTAAAGAGGAAATAATTAAACTCTAAAACAGTTCAACCTCTAAAATACTATTAATCAGCAAACGACAAAAGTTAATTAACAACCATGGCTTGGTGCCATCTAGTGGTTGTATACGTCATCGCTGCCCTAATTACGGCATAAATTAAGGGCCAAAATAAGGTTGAGCAGAAACTACATATTACAAACGGCAGTACCCAACATCAAAACTTAAACTACTTAAGGGTCTTTTGAACAGCCGCCCCAAATGTATACAATAAATTTACTCAAACAAAAGACTCTAGGTAGGGCGACCTTGCGCCTGGGAGTCACTGTCCTCATCAGGTGGAGCTGTTCAGTCCAGCAGCTGCAGGTTCATCTTCTGCTGACATGTATTCACCCCCATTACAATGGTTCTATTACTTTACATTTCATTTTTAAAGGTGTTTTTTATTATTAAAATTCATGTTTTACTTTACTGAAGACAATTCTCTGATTATAAAGAGTAAATGAGATGTTATCGACCAACTGTCACTCTGTTTTTCTACTGTCTAGTTTATCTTGAATAAAAAGCTGTTTAAATGATGGAGTAACCCCCCTCCTCTGTGACCTTGAAGATCCAGAAAACCTGCCAGGAAGACAATAAGCAGCTTTACTGAAGTTTAGCAGAAAGCGGCAGGCAGGAAGTGACGTTACCTTTGGAATGTGCGTTTTATTGTGACTCTGATAAATGAAAGGACTGTTTGCAACCATGCAAACATTCCTGAAGAGCATCTCCTCCTCTCAGCCTGAGGCGTGCAGCCATTGGTCCTCTGCAGAGCACAGCTGTTTCCTCCGCAGCCTCTGAGGAGGATGAGGGGAGGGAGGGTCCAATCTATTTATAAAACCCAGCGGATCTGCAGCCTGTCTCTGGCTGAGTTACCGACCGCTCCGCTCCGCTCGGGTCCAGAGGACACCTCCTGATGCCTCCTGTCCTGTCCCCGTCCTCCGCAGCAGACGCAGCTCCCCGCCCCCACGGTGCGGACATGGGCGGCATCCCCGCAGCGGCCGGCGGCCCTTCCTGAGAGAAGCCAGCAGGTAAGCAGCTGCTGCCCGCAAAAGCTGCCGGAAGTTAAATTCGGGGGCCCCGTGTGCGGCACTGTGGCGTGGGATGCGGTGGGAAGGTGGCGGTGGCTGGGGAGGAGGCTGATCCAGTTCCTAACCGGGGGCTCTGCTCTGATCCTCTCTGAAGGGTTTACAGGATCGGGTTCTGCAGAACCAGCTGGAGCTTCTCCTCGCTCTGCAAAACATCAGTGCAGCTTTTAAGTGTAGGGAGAGCGTGAAACCTTTGATGGATTAATGATGGATTATTAATGATGGATTAATGATGGATTATTAATGATTTATTAATCATGGATTATTACCTGATGGATTTAACCATGGATAAATGAATTAATGATGATTAATGATGGATAAATGATGGATTACCGATGAATTAATGATGATTAATGATGGACAATGCATTTTACTATTGGATGGATTAATGATGGATTGATGGAGCAATGATGGGTATTGCTTGTGAATGATGGTTATTGTGATAGTTAATGATGAATTTAACCCGTGAATTATTATGATGATTGTGCATAATTAGAACAGTGATTAATGATAGTTAATGTGGATTGTGTTGATTCCATGATGGTGTTATGCATGGATTATTGATGGATTAATGATGAAATCAATGATGGACTAATGATGGATTAATGATGGATTATCAGGTAGCGTTGTGATGGGTAATGATGGATTAATGATGGATTATTGATGATGGATGATGGATTAATGATGGATTAATTATGGATTATTGATGAATTTAATGATGGATTAAATATGGATATTGATAGTTAATGATGGATTAATGATGGATTATTGATGGATTAATGATGAATTGATGATAATGATGAATTAATGATGGATTGTTGATGGATTATCGATGGATTATTGATGGATCAATGATGGATTTCCATTTGATGGATTAATGATGGATTACCGATGATTTAATGATGGATTATTGATGAAATTACTGATTGATTAATGATGGATTATTTATGGATCTATTAATGATCCATCAATGATGGATAAATGATGGATTAATCATTAATGATTGATGGATCTAATGATGGATCAATGATGGATTATTAATGATGGATTATTGATAGATTATTGATGGATTATTGATGGATTAATGATGGAATATTGATGGATTATTGATGGATTGTTGATGGATTATTGATGGATTAATGATGGATTAATGATGGATTATTGATGGATTAATGATGGATTATTGATGGATTAATGATGGATTATTAATGGATTAATCATGGGTTATTGATGGATTATTTCTCCATCAGTCATCAAATCAGGCAGCAACACTGAGAGCCCCATCACCTCAATCATCATGTGGGCTTTCCCTCTCAGCAGGTCTGTCTGACTTAGAGGACCCTGAAAATAGACAATAATAATAATATGAATAATAACCCCTTCAACTGTCACCCCACTAGGGGTAAACTCTTACTTCCCACTTTTCCTCTGTAAAGGACTGTCTGTTCCCCAGAAAGACTGAGTGATGATTAAACTGTTTTGGATTTCTCAGACTTGATAAAGACATTAGAAAATTAAAGGCTATTTATAACTTTACTTGTTTTTTTCCTTGACTTTGATATCCTACATTGTATTACATTTAAACAAAAACACTCTTAAACTATCCTGGACAAACCAGCCCGGTTGCATTCAGATCAAAACCAGCGCGGTTGCATTCTACATTTACAGATCCAAAATTAGCACGGTTGCGTTCATTTACGAGATCAGAAACCAGCCGGTTGCATTAAATTCCCATCGAAAACCAGCCGGTTGCATTCATTTACATGAAAACCGGCCAGTTGGGCATTCATTTACATCAAAACCAGCCAGTTGCATTCATTCAGATCAAAACCAGCCGGTTGCATTCATTTACATGAAAACCAGCCGGTTGCATTCATTCAGATAAAAACCAGCCGGTTGCATTCATTCAGATAAAAACCAGCCGGTTGCATTCATTTACATGAAAACCAGCCGGTTGCATTCATTCAGATAAAAACCAGCCGGTTGCATTCATTCAGATAAAAACCAGCCGGTTGCATTCATTTACATGAAAACCAGCCGGTTGCATTCATTCAGATAAAAACCAGCCGGTTGCATTCATTTACATGAAAACCAGCCAGTTGCATTCATTCAGATGAAAACCAGCTGGTTGCATTCATTTACATGAAAACTGGCCGGTTGCATTCATTCAGATGAAAACCAGCTGGTTGCATTCATTTACATGAAAACCAGCCGGTTGCATTCATTCAGATAAAAACCAGCCGGTTGCATTCATTTACATGAAAACCAGCCGGTTGCATTCATTCAGATAAAAACCAGCCGGTTGCATTCATTTACATGAAAACCAGCCAGTTGCATTCATTCAGATGAAAACCAGCTGGTTGCATTCATTTACATGAAAACTGGCCGGTTGCATTCATTCAGATGAAAACCAGCTGGTTGCATTCATTTACATGAAAACCAGCCGGTTGCATTCATTCAGATGAAAACCAGCTGGTTGCATTCATTTACATGAAAACTGGCCGGTTGCATTCATTCAGATGAAAACCAGCTGGTTGCATTCATTTACATGAAAACCAGCCGGTTGCATTCATTCAGATAAAAACCAGCCGGTTGCATTCATTTACATGAAAACCAGCCGGTTGCATTCATTCAGATAAAAACCAGCCGGTTGCATTCATTTACATGAAAACCAGCCGGTTGCATTCATTCAGATGAAAACCAGCTGGTTGCATTCATTTACATGAAAACTGGCCGGTTGCATTCATTCAGATGAAAACCAGCTGGTTGCATTCATTTACATGAAAACCAGCCGGTTGCATTCATTCAGATAAAAACCAGCCGGTTGCATTCATTTACATGAAAACTGGCCGGTTGCATTCATTCAGATGAAAACCAGCCGGTTGCATTCATTCAGATGAAAACCAGCCGGTTGCATTCATTTACATGAAAACCAGCCGGTTGCATTCAGTTAGATCAAAACCAGCTGGTTGCTTCCGGTAAATTCAATTTCAATTCAGTTTAGCATATATAGCGCCAAATTCACAACACATGTGTCATCTCAAGGCACTTTACAGTTCAACCCGGATGGTACAGTCAAATTAATCCAGAGTTTTCTGTCTAAGGAAAACCAGTTGATTACATTGACTCTCATTGACTCAATTTGCCTTATTGACTCGATTAAAAGCATGCTTGTAGTGACAGTGGAAAGGAAAAACCTCCTTTTAACAGGAAGAAACCTCCAGCAAGAACCAGGCCTCAGTGTGTGGCGAGCGGGCATCTGCTGAGGCTGACTGGGGTTCAAGAGAGACAAGCAGAGATACAAAAGAAAAACCTCAGCTGTAAAGAGAATTTGCGGCCCCAAGTGACACACACAGCCGAGATGCAATGCGGGAGGCTCGAGGCAGCTCCCATTCAGAAGCGACGAGAGAGCACATCCACTCAGTCAGTTACTGACGGGTCCAGAGAAACAGGACTGGACAGGAAACAGGAGGCAGATCTCCAACATCTATAAACAAGGGTGTTGATAGAGTTTAAGCACAGCTGATGTTTCTTTCCAGGATGGAGTCATAATGTTACAGCCAAACAAGAACGAACGAGCAAATGCTGACTAGAAAGGGAAAGCAGATGGAGGTTTAGAAGTTGAACTAACAGATTCTGCAGAATGGGAGAACAGGAACAGAGAGAATGAAGCAGAATGAATGATGGCTAGAGGGATTCTTTGATGAAAAGTTTAAAACTCAAGCCCCTGATGGTGGAGGTTACGATAATAGACCCAGAGGCTGCTGGTAAAATCAGCAGATGATCTGAATGGACAGACTGGTCAGTCAGCTTCCCTGCTGCCAGAGGCGTCAATTAAAGAAGTACAAATACTTTGTTACTTTAGTAGAAATGTTGGTTATCTGTACTTTACTGGAGTAATTATTCTTTAGACAACTTTTTACTTTCTATTCCTTAAATTAAAAAAAAAGACTCATTAGTTTTGTTTCATTTAAGCTCATTTTTATGATGGTCTGTTTCTATTCAAAAATAAATTAATAAATAAATAACATCAAAATAATTAGTTACATCTAGACAATTCATTTCTTTGTGGCTAGACTCGGTGCTGCCCCAACTTGTTGCTCACCACATACCAAATTGACTAGTTTATCAAGATGATGCAAAGTTAAATGTGACTCTGTTACCATTAGTTATAATAAAGCTAAGAAAATGAAGTCTAAAGAAGTTATCATCCAGAATTGTAGAAAAAATTTCCTTTCATAGGGTAGAGCAGTAAAGCTTCTGACCTTAACATTTTTTCCTGCATTAATTTTACTTTTATACTTTAAGTAGTTTTAAAAAATGTTACTTTTACACTTTTACAGGAGTAAAAAGCTGAAGTTGATCCTCTAACTTCTATAAAAGTGTTTTTAAACAGCAGGATTTATACTGGAGGAATAAACATGAATACTATGGACAGCTCTGCTGCTGAGGAGTCACCACAACAGAGAGACAGAGCTCCTCGGACCTTCATCCTGCACATAATCCGCAGATCTACTTCTATAGATCTATTCTGCTGGTTATAAAGAGGTGCTGCTGAGTTTGGGCCTCTGGGAGAAATGGGGGTCTGCATTCCTGCTTTCCAGTTCCAGACGATTGAATGATGCATCAACAATGGCTGCAGTTTCTAAAGAAGTGGAGGAACCATTCAGGGTCTGTGTTAATGAAATAATGTTCATTTATCACTCAGACTGAGCTCTAAATGATCGCCTTTAATCCTGAACTGAACCTGACTTCAGGTGACAGCAGAACTCAAAATCCAGCTGCTTCCATGTCATCAAATTATTTTTGTTGGATGTTTTTGACTCCGAGATTAAATGGGATCTCTCTTTATTCTCAGAACAGGGGGCTGGATGAAGGATTCTTCTGGGAACCAGCGCAGCTTTGTGAAGGAAGGCTGTGACGTGTCTGAGGGCCTTTAGCTGGACAACAGACGTGCATCAGGTTGTGTACAGAAGGGATGTTGAGCAATTGTGTCAACATGGAGCTGAATGGAGAAACTTTCTGAGCATACCAACACGACTCCAGGCTGCAGACGGAGCGCCGTGCCGTCAGAGCACGCAGGAATCCACCGGCAGTCAGACCAGACCTGCAGCAGATCTGGAGTTCTTCTCCTCGGTAAGCTCCTCTCTGCAGGCCACAGGCGATGGAGATGATGCTGTAGGTCAGTTGATGATGGAGGTGGACAGCAGCCCTCCTGGAGGCACTCAGCTCTGCTGCTTTTCACCCTCAGGTTCTGAAGCTCATAGTGTTTTTTACTTTCTGGACTTTGTGAACATGGCTTTTTATTTTGATGCAGGCTGTTAGGCATGTTTTTGTAGATATGGAGGATTGTGTAGATTAAGGAGGAATTAGCAGATTATAATTACTGTATTTTCAATGACCATATAGGCGC
Organism: Cyprinodon brontotheroides; assembly: GCA_018398635.1. Taxonomy (NCBI): domain Eukaryota; kingdom Metazoa; phylum Chordata; class Actinopteri; order Cyprinodontiformes; family Cyprinodontidae; genus Cyprinodon; species Cyprinodon brontotheroides. The sequence goes on along the minus strand of JAGKQL010000054.1, from coordinate 37,543,346 downwards.
ACCGTACTAAAAGGCCCAGTCTCAGTTATGTGTGCCATTTCTGTATTTAAAGGCACACTATGCAACGACCCTTTCAGTTAATTAATGTGTTCCATAGCGTTATGGATGATTAAATGGAGTCATTTCAGGTTGAACAAAGGTATTCTCGGACGCCCTGGTGGTCTGTGGGGAAATACTGCACTTGCAATTGCAGGAGCACCGACCACGCACCCACAGGCTCAGAAGTCTACTCGTGGGAGTCCAAGTCTTGCTTTTCGCGAGAACTGCTAGAAGCAGCCCCAGTTGCGAAAGCTTATTCTAGATTGCGCTAAGCGCGGTGGCGATCTTTGATACTGCAGTTATACCCTGCGTTCACGCCAGCAAAAGCAGCAAAAATCGCGGCGTCTGCCTGCTTCATTTTGCTACTTGTACCGGTTAGTTCTATCCTGGCGGCTGAAGAAACTTTGCTGCTCTGGCTGGCTGCGGTGCAAAAGTGTCTCACGGCTGACTGCGCGTTGGGGCGAAAGCTTCACTATCCCATTTCTGCCTTGCAGCTATATTTGCTGTGATCCGGTGGGAATAAAGTAGTTTTAATATGTTTTAACGTGAGAAAATACACCTGAAAACGTAATCAGTGCAGTCAGTTCATTCAGATTATTATCCTGCCTTCAATATTTTTTCTGTCAGAGCGCTCAGACCCCACACATACCAGGTATGCGCCGACAGCAGGGATCCGCGTCATCAGCAGCCTCTCTGGCCCTGGTCGCCTCCTCGCGCAGTTCACCGCGCGGCAGCTGGTAGGTGTTTTTCATCCAAATAAATAATCCAAACTGCATATTCTGCCGGCAGATTTCTGCATTTTCAGTTAATTTAAAGCGTCAATAAACTGTTTAAGAGGAGTGATCATCAGCGCTGTGTCTCTCTCCCTGCGTCCAGATGCTTAAACGCGCTGCTTCAGCTGCTCAGGCGTGCTGCGCCTGCATCTCAAAAGCGCGCTGCTTGCTTTTGCTGTGCCTTGCTACGCTAGCGTCAACCATTGACTTTTCATGTAAACTTCGCTGCTTCTGCTGCGCCTGCTGCGTCCGGTTCACACCGATGTCGAGACGTTGAATAACAGCGAGCACAGCATTCATTTGTTTCACCATGTTTTTCTCATCAGCTGTGAGATGAGCACGCGTGGAGTCACAGATTAACAGCGGTGATGGTGATGAGTGGAAAAAAACACCTGGTCTCTTACATTCAACCCCACTCTTTCATCATCTCCTCAATGAGGTGGTCTCAAAAGTAAGCAGTTACAACACACATAGGGCGCACCGCACCAAAGGGCACACCGCGACATTTTGAGGGGAAAAAAGAAGAAGCGTTTATGTTAAGCCTTATAGTCGTGAAAATACGGTAGATTTTAATTCAGGTAATAGTTGAAATAAAAAGATTAGCTCATCGATCAAAGGGAAACCCATATCCTACAGAATCTACCCTGAGCAGAACACCTGGTCCTAACATCTACCCGCCTGGACATGTGAGCTATAGGTCAGAGTTCCTTTACAAATCAACTTGGTCATATGACTTGAGTGAGAAGAATCGGATCCTTTCAGGTTTCTTCCAGGTCCTGGTTGAAGGTAGATGATCTGACATCACTCCTATCCAACTTTAATCTGTTCATTGGCTGAATAAATGTCTAAGAACCAGAACCCAAATGTTCAAAAAGGACACCGGAAATGTGGCGTGGTCGTTTGATGCTCTGTTTCCAGGAGGTTACAGGGAAAGCTGCCCCTAGTGGTGAAGATGGCTTCATGAAGGGCTTCCAGACCAAACCAAAGGTTCTGATTGAGTTTAGAACACCAGTCATCACCAAACAGACCCTGGTCTTCAGTCATAAGGGAACATCTACCATCTGATTCCTGAAGCTCCGCTGTTCCATGGGAGGAGGAACCCTCCAGAGCTTGATGGTGGCCCTCCACTGGGAGAACATCTCAGGTGAGATCTCCTGCCTGTACCATTGAGGGCCATCAGGACCATCAAACTCTTCTCAGTCAGATGCCGTCTGATGGTTATGGGTCGCCAGTTGTTCCCAGTGACAGGTGTTTTTGGGCCGAGGTTCTTTCCGTGTCTTGACGGAGATCCAGTCTGTTCTTCCAGCTCAGGGCAGGTGACATTTCTTTGGGTCTACCACAGGACTGGACTTTTTGGTTACCTAACCCTCAGCATCTTTAAGGAGGCTTGCAATGAGTATCTGACTGTATCCAACCTCACCAGCAATACCCCGCTGCAGTTTAACATTCTGACTTTGGAAGTAGGTGAAAGGTTATGTCTAAGACCCCCTCCTCTGCTGTTTTTCCAGGTTAACAAAGATGGCTTCCTTAACCCCTCTCTCAATCCATCTTTCCTCCTTGGCCAGAATATGTACGTTGTTGTCCTCCAACGACTGTCCTTTAGCCCTCAGGTTTAGGTGAACAGTCCTGTCCTGAGGAGTTGCTCCTCCTGTGTTGAGGCTCCTGTTGAGTGATTGCTTGATCTCTCCAACCTACAGGTCTCTACTCTTTTCACTACACTGAATGGTGTAAACCACATGGTCGGCCTTGTTTCTGGGCGTCGTGTCTTTGGGATGAACCAGTTTTTGTTTCAGGGTGTTGCCGGGTTGGAAGTGCACAGGGATCCGGTGTTGGTTAAAAATCCTTTTGAGGAACAAAAAACAAAATGTTGTTTTCTATACACTCTTCGTAAGTCATAGACTCCTGCAACATGGGGAATGACGACGTTCCTTCTGTTCTCGTCCCTCTCAGCAGACCTCTTCTAGTTGGATTTTAGAAAATCTCATCTAGGATAACTACAGTTATTTAGGGCTGTCCTAATGTGTCCCTGTTCTCCCATCCTCCCTCTGTTGGTGGGGGGAATGGTTTCTGCTCGTGTCTGGAGGGTTCTGATGATGCCTAGTTTGTGTTCCAGTGGGTGGTATGAGGTACAGTACGGACGTACTGAACGCTGTGTGTGGGTTTCCTGTAGACTTCTATGTTGAGTTGTCTGTCTTCCATGATGTGAACTGTGCAGTCCAGGAAAGGCAAGGCTGTCATCTTTTACATCTCCAGGTGAATTTGTTTCTCTCCAGTGCACTGATGGTGTCTTTGAATGTGTTGATATCCTTGGCCTTTATTTGGACCCATGTGTCATCCATGTATCTGGGTTTAGTTAAAATGTAAAGAACTATGTGTAGAGATCTGCTTTCTTCCATGTATAATTCGCTTCTGTGTGTAGAAATCAGGGTTGATTTGGAAGTAGGCAGTGTTGAGGCACAAATCCATGAGAGAAAGAATACAGTCAGTGGTCAGGTGGTCCTTTCTGGCAGAGTGTGGTCTTGAAGTAAACACATCCTTCTGGTTGAGATGGCTTCTTTGGTGGGGATGCAAATTAAAAAGAGATTATCATGTCCTTTATCCTTTTGGAGAAGTCCTGTGAGTTAGGAATGTGATGTAGTGTGTTGCCAACCAAAGGAACAAGGATGGAAGTGAGATGTTTGGCTATATTATTGAGCTAATGCTGCCGATGGGCTTGAGAGGAGCTCCTTCTTTGTGTATTTGTGGGAGGCCGTAGATCCGAGGAATGGCTTTCCAAGGTACAGCTGGTACTATTGTTGCCTGTCGATGGCTTTTTCCTTTTTCTAGCTGCTGAAGGCAGCTGATGACCTTCTTCTTGTAGCTGCTGGTGGGATCTTTCTTCAGTAGCTGTGTCACTGAGCAGGGCTTTAACTTTGGCATGGTATTCGGCTGTGTTAAGTACAACCGTACATCTTCCTTGGACGCTGGTAGTATGATGATGTCCTTGTCTCTTTGGAGGAAACTTTCTGTTTGTTTCTTCTGGGATGGTGAGCATCAAACCTGGGCGTGAACATTCTGCTGACAGTGTCCGGCCCCCTCTAAGCTGGACCTTAGCAGCAGAGCAGAGGACCTCCCTGTAGGGGGTGCTGTCATTCTTCCAGATGAAGCTCTGCCTTGGGTCAGAATGGCTCTACCTTACTGAGTTCTACTCATCTTCCCAATACACATAACAAGCTCCTTGTTGAAGATAAGTGGCCTACATCATGTTGCTGCCACCTCTATGTATCTCTGTAAAGACTGTATGTTCTTACTTTAGAGGAAATCCATTAAGAGACTAACTACCCACCAATGGACCTACCAGACCAGTCCAGCCTAGTTCCCAGTGTTTCCAGTTTGAAGAAACCCAGTTTCAGAGAGTGGGGATTGTTCCTAAGGTGCGTCCCGATGAACGGACCTTCAACATCTGTCTACCTTGATGGAAATGAATGAGTCGCTATTTTTGGAGAACACTTTTGACGTCCACACTCTGTCCTGGAGAAGAGACTCTGTCCCAGAGAGGAGACTGTGTCACGGAGAGGAGACTCTGTCCTGGAGAGGAGACTCTGTCCCAGAGAGGAGACTCTGTCCCGGAGAAGAGTCTCTGTCCCAGAGAGGAGACTCTGTCCCGGAGGGGAGACTCTGTCATGGAGAGAAGACTCTGTCCTGGAGGGAAGACTCTGTCCCGGAGAGGAGACTCTGTCCCAGAGGGGAGACTCTGTCCCGGAGGAGAGACTCTGTCATGGAGAGAAGTCTCTGTCCTGGAGGGGAGACTCTGTCCTGGAGAGGAGACTCTGTCCCAGAGGGGAGACTCTGTCCCGGAGAGCAGACCCTGTCCCAGAGAGGAGACTCTGTCCTGGAGGGGAGACTCTGTCCTGCTGAGGAGACTCTGTCCCAGAGAGGAGACTGTATCCTGGAGAGAAGGCTCTGTCCCAGAGGGGAGACTCTGTCCTGGAGAAGAGACTCTGTCCATGAGAGGAGACTCTGTCCTGGAGGGGAGACCCTGTCCTGCCGAGGAGACTGTCCTGGAGAAGAGTCTCTGTCCCAGAGAGGAGACTGTGCTGAGGAGACTCTGTCCTTGAGAGGAGACTGTGTCTTGGTGAGGAGACTGTTCCAGAGAAGAGACTCTGTCCCAGAGAGTAGACTGTATCCTGGAGAGGAGGCTCTGTCCCGGTGGGGAGACCCTGTCCTGTCGAGGAGACTGTCCTGGAGAAGAGACTCTGTCCCAGAGAGGAGACTGTGTCTCGGAGAAGAGACTTTATCCCAGAGAAGAAACTCTGTTCTGGGGAAGAGACTCTATCCCAGAGAGGAGACTCTAGGGCTGGTTATACTCACCGCAGCAATGTGTCGCGGTGAGCTTGATGCAGACATTTTTGATTCATGCTCAATTTTGAGTGTTGTTTGTGTTATCAAAGTGGGTCTAGATATGGCCGAGGCAGTGAGGAAGTGGGAGAAAGTTTGACAGACAACGGAGGCATATGACTGCAAAAAAGAGCGGGGATCCAGGTCAAAAAAGGGTCCCAGCGTTCTTGTACACCTCGCTCTTCTAGCTGGTCTATCTTCACGAGGCGTTTTGCGCAATCACGGTCATAAAAACAAAACAAGCTGGCCTCCTGTCTGCGGCACTGTCTGCGGTCACCTACAATTTGGGAGAGGTGCAGCAGAGTGTCTCGCGGACGGGGCAGGGATATCTTTGCGTTCACATCTTTGCGTTCACAGCGACACCTACGCTAAATGACCTATTTTTGAAGTATAAATCAGCCTTCTGTCCCAGAAAGGAGACTGTGTTCCAGAGAGGAGACTCTGTCCCAGAGAAGAGAGTCTGTCCCAGAGAGGAGACTGACCTGGAGAGGAGACTCTGTCCCGAAGGGGAGACTCTTTCCTGGAAAGGAGACTATGTGCAGGACGGGGGGAGACTCTGTCCAAGATAGGAGACTCTTTCCCGGAGAAGAGACCCTGTCCCGGAGGGAAAACTCTGTCCTGGAAGGGAGACTCTGTCCTGGAGAGTAGACTGTGCTGGAGGGGAGAAACTGTCCCAGAGAGGAGACTCTGTCTTGGAGAGGAGACTCTGTCCTCATGGGGAGACTCTGTCCCCGAAAGGAGACGGATATGTTATGGATTGAGGTGCTGACCTATTTAGTGATTTCTAGACTAACAGAAGGATTTTAAAGTCTATTCTCGGAGCCAGAGGAAGGACTACAGAACAGGGCTGATGTGCTCTACTTTCATAGTTATAGTATGGACGCAGGCGGCAGCATCTGGATCAGCCACAGCTGT